>QJPP01000198.1:855000-1256701 GCA_003996215.1 Jaltomata sinuosa
CCTAGCTAGAGGCTAGACGGTATCAAACCACGGGACAGGTAAAAAAGAGCAGCTTTCTAGGCCATTGTAGGGTCAAAAATAATAATAAAAAATGAAATAAAAGTGACGCCTGATTCGCCAAAGTACCACTGCCACCAGGGCTTACATCCTCCTATCGCCTACTAGCTGCATGCGTTATATACCTACTGCTTATATCAATGGAAAGACCGAAGCACGTCTCCCTATAGCTTTGACTGTCAGAGGTTGGGAAGAAGGGAGGTAACTGGGCCCTATCACAAAATGAGCAAGTTAGCGACTTGTCAAAGCTTGGTGGCAGGTTTTGTCAGAAAAAGAATGTTTTTCAGCGGGAGTCTTATCTGGGTGGATGGTTCAGTCACTTTCGAGAACTCAGATTGAAGGGTAGTGAGATAGCATCCTCATATGATTGATTTAAAGTTGGGAACTGATAGATGTCCGTTGACTCTTCAGACGGGTATGCTAGAAAGGATGTTTGGACGTTTACTTGGATCATACGTGTATAACGTGTTTTCCAAGTAAACGTTTGATGTTCCTTTTCTGAAAAATCCTAAAGGTTTTCCTGTCTTATTTAGGACTGGATAACTTTTAGGTTATTACGCCTCTTGGGACCACAATAAATAAGGGGAAGTCAACTGTTGCCTCTAAAAGGGCCCAGATACTGCCTAAACCAGTGCAAGGTAGTATTCCCAAGGAAGCTAGCATAGCAATAAGGAATCCATCTAGTATTTACTAAGGAAAGATGGTGCTGGGGGGTCCCACTAAGGTGAATGTTATTGAACCCAAATGGTAAAATCCATGCTTTTCATTCCTTCTACGTCCATTGCTATTGTAAGACCACCAACAGGGGGAGATGAGCAATATGTGGGGCCTACACACTTGGAACAGCCTCACAAAGAGTCTGCACATGCCCATGAGTTAGGTTCTTTTATCATACGGATGATGATGATGACGATTTACTCACTGATGAAGACGCCATGAGTCAAGATGAGGAAGAGGTTTTTAGTTCGAGTTGGAGTGGAAGCAGTGAAAGAGGCGAGTTCCCTAACCTACGCGAGCCTAAAGAGAAGAGTGTTCAGTCTACGAAGGGTTTGGGTTATCAGTCTAGATCAGTCCTGCGCTGGCCGCAGAGAAAGAGACAAGGAGGAATAAGGGGGCACTAAGGGAAGAGCATACAAGACGCGCTAAGGCAAAGGCATAGAACTCAAACACAGGCTTAGTAAGAGATTTAAAGAGTGTAGTTAGCGGTCTTCTCTCAAGTCTAGTTAACAAAGTCGAGAGAAAAAGCTTACTTGAGAGGATATACCTGACTAAAAGGATATATATTCGATGTCGCATATCTGATGTTGCATAGTTATAGTCCTCTAATCGCTAATCACTGCTTTTCCTTAATATAGGAACTGGATGCTAACCCTATATTTATCTGAGTCTTATGCTAAAAAGGACTTGCTTTTAGTTCGTCTTCACCCAAGTGTGGCTCATGCTATAATAGGAATGGAACTCATACTTCTAACTCTTCCGCCCGGAACGTCTTCTTTAAGAGCGGATCCAACCTTTCTTCTTCCTTCTCAAGCAGATGTCGAACCTCATTATTTAGCGTCTCTCTGAAGTACCAGAGGTGGAAGAGGTTCTGATAGGTGGGACAAAGCAATTTTAATGGTTATGAAAGAGGGGAAATGCCTGGACGACAACCACTGGCCCAACCTAGCGATATTACTACCCTTGGCTCACGATTGAAGAATGTATCTCATGCGGCTCTATCCAATAGAAATACCTGCGTACACGATAGATCATCATCCTTCTCTAAATCATGCATGTTGGTTTGTTATCATGGTAACCTCCTTCAATTATGTTCGTAGATCAGGAACATTCCTTGGCTGCGAGTTAAATGATCAAACATCAACAATGACAATCACTTTACTAACAACTAGAATGATAGCAGAATGGCTTCAGGAAACTGCTAATACTAGAGTAGAGGGATTGGAATGATTGCAAGACCCTCACTGGAAAGAATGGATGGTTACCTTCAAAAAAGAGAAAGAGAGGGAAAGGCCCCATGTGGTTAAGAAGATGAAAGAGAAGCTACTGGGCATCCTCACTGACGCTATTTAGTTATTCGAGATCAGAATTCTCACTAGAGAAGATAGGAATTGAGTCATGTTACGGTTATCCCTGTATTGTATTAGCGAGAGGCAGAACTCTTCTTTCTTAATCAGACGATTTCTCTCCTATCATGTATGATTGATCAAAGTCTGGTATGTAGGAATCAGAGTCTTAATCGACTGGAATCGCCCTTCACTCCAAAATTCCTCAAAGAAAGAAAGCAGCAAGTCAGTTTGCGCATAGCATACTCTCTCAGTTCTTCTCCTTTTATGATTGGTCGAAGGGGAATGAGCCAACTTGAAATGGACTAATTCGAGAAAAGGGTCAAGATATGGTATTGCAGTTAGAACAAGGAATGCTTTCTAGGAGGGTAATGCAAATTGTGATATATCACAATAGTTAACGAAAAGGAATTAGCGAGAGAAGAAGTGTTGTTTGCAAGCGAACCCAATAATGCCACGAGGCGGAGAGCCTTTCGGTGAAGCCTGCACCTACTGGGAAAAATAATATACCTTGCAAGAGTTTCCCGATAACGGGTCTTAAACAACATAAGAAAAATCTTCACCAACTTATTTATCCACAAGAATGTCATAAAGGTTCTCTCCGGTCTTCCTAAAAAAGATAGCTTTAGAGCGCAAGTTAAACTCATGATAGGCAAGCAATCACGCACACATGGTTTAGTAGTTTGCTGTGCTCTTTGATCTTATTCTTCTCCAAGACCCGATGCTTCATCTGCTTCTTTAGCTTAGTAGGACTTCAAACACGCTATTGCGTGAAAGATTTCCCAATTTCATTGCTACGGATTCGTCAGAGCAAGCGGTTAAGGCCAAGGGCTGAAGAAATGGGGAAATTCATCTGCCAGGGAGGTATAGAGATTCTAACCACGTGTACCAACTGTCTAGGGGACAACGTGTAAATCAGATGATAGAGAGAACTGAGAACTAGTACTTAAACTATAGGGATAGGGGGAAGAGCGAGCGTTAAAGAAAAAGCAAATATCTCGGCATAGTCGTGGATATCTAATTGGATTAGGAGCGGAATCTCCTTTTGATTTGGAAGGTTGATATAGCGAAAATTCCAGTTTTCCCTAAACTAGAAAAAATGAGACAACGAAGTCACGATGCCTACCTTACCATCTTTGTCCAAATAAGGGTTATAAGGAGGATGTGGATCATCACCTGGCCCAATAGACTCTATCTTCCCCCTCAAACCAAGTTCTTCCAATAGGGCATACCCTGCTTTATCATCTAAGAGAACTTTCTCATTCTTTCTTATGAAAATAGAAACCTCGTTGACAAATCTATGAAATGCTATACCTGGAAACCTTTTAGGAAACTGACTATTGAAAAGATTCTTTAAGGCTATATCGAGTAAAACCCGAGTGATATCACCCGCAGGTGGTATGCTTGAGCCTCCACTGCTTGTATAGATGCGAATACCTCCCAAATCTTCAAAAACATTGAGGTTAAGAAAAGATGAAATTAGTCTATAAACTGATCCATCTCCAACTAATTTACCCACGATTTGATCATAGAGGAAGGAATTTCTCTTATTGATTCCCCCAAGTCAATCTTGTACAGTCTATCTACCCTTTCCTCTTGTTGAAGACAAGAATAAAAACAAGAAAGCAAACAATCAATTCGGTAACCTTCTTCTGGCATCTCTCTACGATAAAGAAAAAGTAGGGTTATGAATAGCCCCATTAAGACCAATGCATCCTCTTTTCTAGGGGGCATAATTACATGAATTATATCTTCTCCACCGCCTCCCGTAATCATGAATTCTGGCCGCTCAGGTATTAACCCCTTTAAAAAGTCCCTTAGATCTCTCCCCATTACTCACTTTATTTCTAGGGGTGATAGAACATATCCCCCTTGATAATAAGATTTTGCATATGAAAGAGTCTGTCGAGAAGCATATCCATAAGTGGAGGATTTTTACTCTAAACGAAGGAATCTGAGCTTTATCAACATTGATAAGCTTTCTAGCTTGTGCAGGCAGCTGGTGGAACTCCTCAAAACATAGATCTCCTCATCAATGGCATAATTAGCTAGGCTATCTGCCACATCATTTCCTTCCCTTTACACATGAGAAAATTGAATTTCTTTATCCCTCAACAATGTAATAATTTTCCTGACTATTGTATCAACAACCCAGGGTGCAGACACCTCTTGTATCATGATCAGTCTAGCAATGGTTGAATAAGTCTCAATCACCATATTTGTGAAGCCTTTATGCACACAGATTTCAGCAACTAACTGAATAACCATTATCTCTGAATACATATTAGTTTGAATGGGTAGCAGCATACAAAAAATCACCAGCAAAATCTCTAAACACCATATCAGCACCACTCTTACATGGATTACCTCTTGATGCACCATCTGTGTTACACTGAATCCATTTTCCACTAGGGAATTCCTAACATACTCTTCTATAATGTAGCCTGGGGATGTAGCTCTCCAACTCACTAACCAATTTAGGCCAATTAGAAGACAATCTTTTCATCTTAGGAAACCTATACACCAGTAAATTGTGCATAGTTGCTGAAACCTGAGAAATTAGCCTATTTAAGGAGATATTACCACTATACCTTCTTTTCTTTCTCCTCTTCCATAGCTCCCAGACAACTACACAGGGCAATGCTTGATATAAGGGCTTCATATATACATTTGCAGGGTGTTTCCACCACCTTTGAAATACCTGTTGTAAGCTAACACCATATGTAAGACATGTACCCAAGGAAAAGTACTGCCATACCTTATCAGTACATTGACTCTTCAAAAAAAGATACTGCATGGTTTCCACCATTGGTCGATTACAACACCAAAACCTTGAGGGCATTATATATCCAAGTCTTATCAGAATGTCATCCAAAGTAAGTTTGCAATGTCACACTCTCCATGAGAAGAAAGATATCTTGATTGGCAACCATAACGCTCTAACGCACGTCGTTATGGCGCTTTGGAACACTGCTGATCGCCACCTCTTGCAAGCAACCGTCGATCACAAATGAGAAAAATCATACGCTATCATAGGCACTTCTAATTTCTTTAGAGATTTTCAATGCAGCATGCGCTGAAGTCCACCTAGCTACTTACTACTCTACTTAACAACAAATCCAAAATGAAATGGAATTCAAATTGGTTGAGAAAAAAAACCGCGCTAGTCAGAATTTGGGGAGAGATAGAGAGCTCTCTAAGCTCTCCTGATCAAATTGAGAGTTTGCTTTGCCAGTCTATGAATATGCCGCACCCAGCAGTTCGAGGAGTTGGCCAGATACGAGTCGAAGCCCTGCCTTGAAAAAGTCAGGACTTTTGGGCAGATTCCAGTATCTGACCCATCTCTTTCTGTCGATTCCCCCGGTTGTCAAAATCTCTGGTTTGATCAGGACCAGGAGTCCTATTCATTCATTTATAGGAGTGACTCTCTGTTCCCATCCTCCACCGGGTCATCAAGTGATTATCCAGCTCAATCCATTTTTCCATCTGATGATCTTCACCCTAGGACTGACTCTGTTCGGCCTGCCTTGATTGCCTAGCTAATGCTACCGTCACAAGCAACCTCTCAAAGAATAGGGAGTGAACAACCCTTCTATATAGATCTGTGATTCCTTTCGGCCGAGCCAACTATCGAAAGTCTTGCAAGCAACCTACACTAAGCTAAGCGAGCTAGAAGCTAAAGTGAATCTTTTTTGGCATCTTTTTCTTTGCTTTGACCGCGACTTTGTTTGGTCTTCCTCTTTCCTTCGTCCCATGTTTCAAAGCTAGGAAAAAGTTTGAGCCTTCGAGATCTCTCTTGAACGACGGTTGGTCATTCCTTTTCTTCTGTTGATGCTGAGACTAATGCTTTGACTGTCTCCCATATCATTCGATAATAAAGATCCACTACTTGCCTTGTCGACACTAAACTCAGTACCTCGCTTCCTTACTAGTACACCTACTAGACCCATACTTATTATGAATGTGTTCACTAGACATCTGACTTAGCAACCTTCTGCTTAGACCCATGGATAATGGGATACAAAATTAAGGTGCGACGGTCAGCTCAGTCAGAGCAGAAGCGGTCAGGCAAGGTTATCATCAGACAATATAGTGCAATTGATGGGTAGCGCTTGCCATATGAAGAAGGCGACTACAATGGGAGACGAAGGCGACTCCGACTTGATATATAGATGTAGCGCTTGCAAGGAAATTCAGATGACGTTAGCAAGATGTAGAGCTAGCTTGGTTAGGGTAGAACTTTCCATAAAGAAGCTAGACTGAAAGCAGGTCAGGCAGGCAAGCGATAGTACAAGCAAGCTAACACGCTAGCCAGGTTGAAGGGGTCTTGCAAAACCTTCGAATTATCACAAGCGCAAACTTTGACCCCTTCGTTGATAACCTCTCATTTGTTCGACTACTTGCGGGGCCTGCTCCATTTACGTATAAGAAGCCCCACCCTAGAAAAGAGTGTAAAGGAGTACTCATGTTAAATTGTATCCCTTATAAATGAATGAGCTCATGCCAAAAATTTCTAATGAAGACCGGGTCCCCAGTCGCTGACAATTGAGTGTGGCATTCCATGCAATGAAACTATTAGTCAATGACGTGTTCGTTGCCAAGGTAGATCTTTTTCTTTGCCTTGAAAGAGTGTTATGTAAAAAGGACCAAGGAGGATCCTATCCGTCAGGAGAAGGAGTAGGAGTAGGAGTTTGCTTTAGGGGATGAATCAAATGAGAGATAAATAATGAGACAAATGAGAGCACTTAGACGAGTCACTTTGAGTACAGGGAAGTCTGCTAGTAGGAATTCCTCAGGGCATATTACAATTTTTCACTGAGGGGGTGGATTGAAGCGATTGCAGCGAAGAATTGATCTGAAATAAAGCACTTCGTCTATAGGCATTGTAGAAAGGATAGAACATGCGCCTTTTTGCTCTTCTCGAATATCTCCAGTACGATGGAATGAAGAGGGTCTGCCAATGCAACACGATAGAAGAGTTTGCTTCGCCGCATAAGATCCTCGAATTAAAGTTAACCACGACTTAACCAATTCACTTGAGTGAGACAAAGGAGATTGCCTATATCCCTATTGGGATAAAATACCTCGGGGTATTCGCTCTTCTCCTTGTATTACTTTTGAATTGGTACTCGGGAGGAGAGATTCCGAAATGATTCGTTGCCGCGTGCGACACGGGAAGGAGTTCCTCATCTGACCCTTTTTACCCTCCCCCAAGAGGGGCACAACCGCCCATTCCCCAGCCTGAAGTTTAGCCCGTTCCGCGTGCCATCCTGGTTTTGGAATTACAGCGCCCTCTCCTTTTGGATATCTAAAGGAGAGCAGAACTTTAGGCCCGGCTAGTGTTCTTCTTTCAAGTGAGGAATGAGGCCAGGCACCTCCAGATCTATATTGGAATCTTGGAGAAGCAGTTCCTAGTGGAAAAAAGAATCGAGGCTGCATTGGTGCAGGATGGGTTTTCCTCCCAAATACTTGAGCGCCGGAAGTGGGAAATCCGCAGCCTCCTCTTTCCACCCTACTAGGGTCGCGACCGATCTCTCGGAATAAACGTTAAATAGGTATTTGGCCCAGATTGAGCGGGAAGAAATGCGGCAGAGCTTGCCCTATCTTAAGGTAATTTGTGCTAGCCGCTATTGGGTCTAAGTGGGTTCTCCCGCTTCTTCCCACTGGGTGGGAGGTGCACCTAACCCACCTACCCACGCATCAATCACGGTGTTCAACTGACTTGCACTAATAGACCCTTATTGTATTGGAATTACGCGCCCACCTTTTTACTGTTGTCAATGAATCTCTTCCGTGTTTGATTCTACTCTATGTTAGAACATTTGTGCGAATGCTATTCTGATCTAAGTGGTCTTATTCTTTGTCCCGTGCTAGGAAGCATTACTCCTCTTTTCATTCCAAATTCAGGAATTTGACCGATACGATTAATTGGTCTGTGCGCCTCTCTTATTACTTTTTTGTATCCCCCTGTTCTTTAGATACAATTTGATCCTTCTGCGGCCAAATCTCAATTTGTGGAAAGCCTTCGATGTCTTCCTTATGAAAACATAAATTTTTATTTGGTTATAGACGGTATCTCTTTATTCTTCGTGATATTGACCACATTTCTGATCCCTATTTGCATTTTAGTGGGTTGGTCTGGTATGAGAAGTTATGGGAATTTATAATGAATTTATAATGATTGTCGTGTTCTGCATGCTGGATCTTCTACTATTCTATGTTCTTTCTGAAAGTGTGCTAATCCCTATATTGTGCGGAGCTGAGTATCTTCTATTCGCTGGGATAAAGCCTTTCCTCTGCAAGGGCCTTGTGCACTAAACCCCCTACGGGCGGTCATCCATCATCCTAAAGTAGTCCCTGCGAAGCTTTCAGGAAGAGGGGTAGTCTTGTTTGTAAGCATAACATTTCTGGCCGAACCTGCCCAACCGAACTAAGAAAAACCAAACCTGACAGACACATCTTTTTCCTTTTGGGAGGGTACTTGGAGTAGTGGGTACCTCGTAGGACCTCGACCCACCTACTCGGGTCTTGTATGGATATGCAGGAAGGGGTGCTCCTAGGTGTGTGTAAGGGTTGTGTTTATTCGCGAGAAAGGATTCCTCATCAAGTAAGTTTGGGGGATATGGACACACTTGTGTGAATTCCTGTAACGGATACAAGGGATAAATCGAAAGGAAACTGTACCCGACCAGGGATGGATGTAAACTCGTAAACTACCAAAGGTAGGGATAATCGTATAGGTCTTATTGCGAAAGAAAAAAGCCGCCCCACCACAGAAGATGGGTTGCTTCCTCTGTCGTCACCGAGGAGCTCTTGGCGAGGAGACCTTAGGATAAGTTGCTAAAACAAATGGGATGGGAGGATCAACCCGTTCAGATAATTTTGAAGAAAGACTGGGTAGGTAGAGAAATTTTATTTCCTCTTCAAAACACAAGGAAATGCGGGCAGGGTAGAGCTCGACAGAGGGTTTGAGGATAGGGTAGGGTCCTGTCCTTAAGATTTAGATAAGAAAAGAGTTCCAAACCTTTATGCTCTGTACAAGTGCTGAATACAAGTTCCAGCCAAGATGATTGATAAAGATTCAACCAATTTGAACCGCTCACATCATAATAGTAGTAGCGTAAAGGCCGTAAGTCAGGGGGCGACCATAACATAAGGCTATTACTTTCACACCTCTCTCTCTCTCTGAGAGAGTGATCCACTGCGTGAGCAACCCAACTGTGCCTTACATGTGCTCTACAAGCCACACATAATCTTTCTTCCCAACGAGCCATTTTTTTAATTTGGAAGATGGACATTGCATTCGGTTCGAAAGGCATGGTTTTCAGTATGTCTCCAGATAGGGCCCCCACTAGTCCGGCTAGCTAGTGAGCAGTTATTTCGGGAAGGAAGCAGGCCAGACCCTACGGGCGGGCATCTCCCGCAACGCAAGCACCATTGTTCGACACCACCCGAGAAGCAAAAGATTCATCAGTCCAGGCTAAAAATACATGCATAGATAGTGGTTTAATGCCAAGGCCGACGACGGAAACTTGGGACAGAGCTATATGAGGCGGAAGTCTTACGTACAATTCTCTGAGAAGGGAGTGGCTACCTACTGGAGCTTTGACCAAGCACCACCGGTCAATTTCACTTTTGGGCCACCCCTGACTCTACCATTATTATAGGGGTATGGGGTTCGAGACAAAGAAAGATCAAGGCAACATATCACTTGTTCCTTTATACTTTACTTGGATATGTTTTTATGCTATTAGCTATTCTGTTGATTCTTCTCTAAACAGGAACTACCGATTTGCAAATCTCATTAACTACATAATTTAGTGAGTGGCGCCAAATCTTTCTATGGATTGCTTCTTTCGATTCTTTCGTCGTCAAAGTGCCTATGGTACCAGTTCATATTTGGTTACCCAAAGCTCATGTAGAGTCACCTATGGCAGGACCCATCATCTTGGCAGGAATTGCTTTAAAATTAGGAACCTACAGGTTTTTATGATTTTCAATACCCATGTTTCCCAAAGCGAAACTTTGTTCCACTCCTTTCATTTATACTTTAAGCGCTATTGCTATAATATATACTTTCTCGACCACTTTAAGGCAGATCGATCTTAAAAAGATCATGGCTTACTTTTCAGTAGCTCATATGAATCTGGTGACTATTGGTATGTTTAGTCGGGCGACGGCCGTTAGGTCACCTATTTTGAGTTATGGACACACAAGGCCAAAACATGTGTGCCGGGCGCGCGACACATTTACCTACTAGCAATGGGGGAGAAAGCATAGCATGTCACAATAAAATCTTGATTCGAGGCGTCAGTAAAACACTGTCGTCTGTTCCAAAAACAAAAGCCTCTTAGCGCCCCGAGATGGGAGTGGGGGACGGCCCTACGCGTAGGCAACAATAGCACCTGCTCTACGAAGTCAGAATCGAATCATTCTGTTAGCTTTCCCAATTTATTCGTGAATAATAATTCAAGGGCGTGAAGCGAGTACTTCTAACTGCTTTGCCTATTTCTTATTATGGCGGCTATGTTTTCGTGGCAAAAATGAAAGAAAAGCGAGATGAGCGTGCTATTTTCAAATCTATTGATAGATAGCCAGATATGTTCTAATAGATTGAAAGAGATAGAGAGGGAATCTCTCAAGAATAAGGGGAAATCTCCTATTTCTATCTATTAATGAGACAACTATCTATTCTTGATCCATCAGAAAGAAATCGATATGTATCTGATGGAGTCTACATCGTACGTAGAGCGCCCAAGTGATTTTTAGGCCAGCTCAGTTCTCTTATCCATCGTTCCAATGCACTGGGCTCATCTCATAGAGGGAAAAGCCAAAATGTAGTTGTCTTGTTCGCCGCCTCAAAGCATTCCCTTCTCTCCCCGGTATCGTCCCACACAGAAAGAAAGAGCGTAGAGCCCCGGCCCGACCTGTAGGTATGCTAACATAAAGCGAGGAGTTTATCCAGAACTGGCAAACCGAAGTCACTTTTGGAACCATACTTCCTACAGCTAACATGTGTCCAGTCCAGCGGGAACACGCAGCGCAAATGAACCTGAGCTGCTATACCGAATCCCCCGCTGTCCATCAAGGACCGAGTGGTAAGGCCATGATCGGCAGGGGAACAAATCACTCATTCTTCCATTGGGGACAGGTGCACGAACGACAATTCCAAATGTCACACATCCACCGCCTACCTACCATTTAGGTGGCACCAACGAGATCCAGTATGGAAGTGTCGCGGCTGCTCCACTCCGCTGTGATCTCATGAACTGAACTTCGTTGCCTTCCCGTGCGTTAAGCGAATGGGCGCTATGCCATGGGTCAGTTTTGGGGTGGGGAGCAAAGAGAGACCAGAAAAATGATTCATTTGGATCGACGAGCTTTTTCAGCCCAAAAACTCAGAATCAATGGAAGTCTATCCATGAAAATTTATTCTATCTGTATATCTAGGGTATCTCTCTATACATATAGATTTTTTTTATGGAATGATATGATCGGCTAGCCGTAGCCACACATGAGCTACGCTCAATATGGGATTTCTGTTGGATCAGATCTTTTTGGAAGCTTTTGGACCTAGCGAAAAGGTCTCTAAGCCTTCACGCAAGCAAGCGCGAGAGAAACGAAGCACGAAGCTACCGCTTCCCTCGACCGACTAAAATACAACAGTCGCGACCTACTTTGATTCAAAATAAAGGCGAAGGGTTTGGAAACAAGCAAACGACCTTCTATCATAGTTGCAAGGGTTCCAAACCTTAACTACTTAAGAAAGGCTGCTTTCAGTTAGTTTCATAATGGGGCTGTTTACTACAAGCTATCAGCGTTGTCTTAGATTGAATGTTGACTTATCTTATTGCCGTTCAATCTCGAAGGCGGGTTTCCGCTGAGAACGGAATAGTGTTTGTGTCCAAAGCTGAACAAAGCCCTAGCTTCTAGAGTTTACTGTTTTTCCCAGGCCGGAGAAAGGCTTATACTGCTCGCCTTTGTTTGATATGTTCATTCACAATACAAACGAAAACTACACCAAAGTGGAAGGGCCAGTATAGAAGCTAGAGGTAGCTAGCCTATAGTAGTCGGCCTAACCAAAGCCTCACGACAACATAAAATTAGCCTTATGAATTGAATCTTATGTAGGGGGCTTAGCCCGCCCGCCTATCAATCAAAGAGGCTGAGAGTAAGCGTAAGCTCACCCGGAAGCTCAAAGAGCTTCCCTTTATTTGCTTTGCGGGAGCCGCACAATACATAGCTGGAAGTCAGAGGGCCCATACTACCTGCCTAACCCTTTGCCCCGAGGAACCGTAAATCGGAAAGCGCCTTCTAAACCACCCCATTCATCCAAAAGAGAAGGGAAGGGGCCTATGTATTTGCATGACCCCTGCATATTTAACCCTATCTATACCCGGAACCACTCCCCTAGCAGTCCTACCACCATGCCGCAGAATGGGAGCTCATGTGGAACTTTTAATTCTGGCGTAACAGCGGTAGAACGTAATAAAATATTACGGCCTCCTAACATAAGGGACAGAAGTACGATAAACTCGGCTAAAATATGAGACCTGAAGGGCCCGTCACACACAATCCTATCCTATCCGAGTCCAAGCCCTTTTTGGACAGCCGTCCGTAACATCATAAGGAGGACCCCCCTTTCGAGAAAAAGAGTACGGTACATAGGAGGTTGGTCTTTCTCAATGTGGTGTATAGCACGAAAAACCTTTCAATACAAGATAGGGCCATTCACATTAAAGAAAAAAATGAATTATTTCTTATCTTCTTTCCTGAAAGGGAAAGAGAAAGAGGGTCTTATGGAGGGAGGGGGGAGGGAAAAGGCTTAGGACTACCTATCCCGATAGGACCCCATAAAAGAACAGGAGCTGTTGAGAGGTTCCATATTGCCGAGATGAAGGACAATACTTCTGTACATGATCGTAGTATGTCACGTCATCTCGTCCCGCTGCATCGAAGAGTACCTATGAACTATGTTCCGATTCACTGATAAGGAAGATAACGTTGGGGTGGGGGTTTACGATGTGATACTAAAGTATGACCGGGGGAGATACATGCTAACTATGGGTAGGAAGCAGGAACCATTATGTAAAATTTTATAGGGGGTTACAGATCTCTTATATTACCATCGATCGACAGAGCAGAACGACCAGAAAAATAAGTTAAGTTAGAAAGCCGTATGATAAGTGGTAACTATCTTGTACGGTTCGGGGGGTAATCGGCGTACTCCAATCAGTGGGGGGGAATCTTTGGCTCTATCGAACATACATGGAATTGGAGGTAGCATTCTACCGATGTCAAGTCATGGACTAGTTTCTTCAGCCCTTTTTTTATATGTTGGTGTTCTATATGACCGACATAAGACTCAACTTATTAGATATTATGGAGGTTCACTGAGCACCATGTCGAATCTCTCTACCATTTTCTTCTCTTCCACTTTGACCAATATGAGTTCACTTGGTACTAGCAGCTTTATCAGGGAATTTCTCATCTTAGTAGGATCTTTCCAAAGAAATAGCTTAGTAGCCACATTAGCAGTGCTTCGGATGATTTTAAGCGCTTCTGGGAATTTAAAACCCAATTTCCTCCATAAATTTTCTGATCCAAATGGCAGAGAAGTTTCCATATTTATACCTTTTCTTGTTGTAGGGGCGACTGTACATTAAACTACCAAATAAACTAGGGTAAACTAATGTGATCATTACATTGTAGGTGCTTGCGATGGGACAAATGCGACTTCCCTCAGTTGGTTTGGGTGGCATAGCCCGTTGCATAAGTCCCCCTTTTTTTATCCATTTCTTTAGTCTTTATGGAGCCAAAGCTTGACTTTACTAAACTAATAAATAAGGCTCGCGCTAGGCCCTTACCTTTTTTGGCTGTAGGGTTGGGGTGGCTTGTTGGGTGAGACTAATAGAAATAAAGGACGGGGGGAAACCATGCATGGTACTTCTCGACCCTGTCTTCGAGAGACAGTTGAACTAGTGACTCATGAATGTTGCCGGGTTGGACGAGCCAATAACTCCAAGGCGTTCAGTCTGTTTTTTTGAGCAAGAATTACAGCCTTACCTTATCTTCACCACGATATGGACTCCAAGTTCTTATGGCAGAGCACGAGGAGATTTATTATCAATATGATGATTGGAATGGAAACCAGAAGCACGACTGGGGTCCTCATGGTCCAAGATAATCAAACCATCAATAACAGTAACGTAAACATTAGACTTTTTGGTAGTACCGGTGAACCAGATTGCCGCGGCGATGAAATCTAGGACGGAGGACTTGTAGTATCTCTCTAGATCTGGCAAAAGCGAAAGACTCCCAGAAATAATTCGAATAGAGGCTGACCGTTGTGCCCACTCTGGCCTCGCAGGGCGGGCCCCTGTGGTTGCGAGCTGGAGCTGCCATAGCTTATGGCTATAGCAATGGGAGGGCCCAAGCAGAGATAAAAGTCAGTATAATAAGCACTCCGCCTGCCAAGTGGGCGGCAGGAGCAGCGGGCAAGTGCTTGGTAAGCCAACAACCCAGTGAACCAGGCAGGGCACTCAAAGAAAAGGGGGACAATGAGTAAGTACGAGAAATTGGCCCCGCTCCACTTTTTTAAAAGCAAGGACCACTATGAGAGGTCAAACCAAGTATCTATGGAAGTGGGGGCTTGTCTCCGGTCAACATTGGATCAAACAATAGGGGGCTGTAGCACTGACCTCTTTTTTTTATTGATTCAATACAATAGGGGAAAAGATCGTACAGTTCCCTACCGAGACAAACTCTCAACGGATCCTCCGCGCGCTGGGAATACCTCTTTCGTGCGTTCTTCTCGTGGCGGAAATAGAACAACAGGGAAAGACCCGGCCCAGGGAGAGCCTTATTTAATTAAGAGGGAATGGGGAGTGAATCAAATTTCATTTCCGTTCTTTGGGGGCTTTCGGGCCCCTCTCGATCTTTTTCGTATTTTAGAAGGGGAAAGGATTCTAAATCAATGGACATTAATGAACCATCATTGATGGATATTGCACATGACACGATCAATTTGACTCAAGGTCCGGTGATAATAGAAGTTGCTTACTTTCCTAGTAGCGAAGGAACGGAGCTGAAACTTGACTGTAAGGAGAAGAGCTGAAACTTGACTGTAAGGAGAGGGCAGGGCTTTTTTCGTAATAATAGTGGGCCGGCCTCATGAGATCTATGTCAGATGTTGGAATCAAATTAAGGTCGAAGGACCATTCGATTCATTGAGGGGAATAGCGGCGCCCTCACCCGGCGCCATTTCTGGACCTAGCAGTAGACGAGTGGGCCGTGCTTGAATTCAAACTGGACCAGACTCTTCTTTGTTTGAGCTGCTCCCAGGCACGCAGACCAAAGATCTCACTTGTCTTGGACAAGTATGTAGAGATCTTTGTGGGACTGTGGAGGGAGTCTCAATTGATCTTTTTTAGGATTCCTTATCACACCACACATGGAGATCTTTCCATTGATAGATCAGAGGGTCCTCCCTTGAACAAATTCTTAAAGGTTAGGTTACTACATGTTTCTATGGAAGAGGTTTACTTTGTACTGCCCGGAGGTCATATATATCAGAATCTGGATTGATAAGAACGAAAGGGTTGGTGTGGCCACAACTAAAACAGTTGGCGCTTCAAATTAGATTCTAAGGGCGCTATTGAAAGCCTTTTTATTACTATAATAGAGAGGTGTAAGCCTCGAAAGCCTTTGGTACTTCGGTAGGGCGAGAAATCCTTAAACCAAAAAAAGGGAGTCTCTGACTTCCTTCCCCTATTGTTTTTATACATTTCATTCTCTATTTGGCCCGCTTCAAACAAAATGAGAAAAAAGGGTCCGTTCAATAGCATAGCTCTTTCTTTCACCGGTCTCCTTTCGAAGGAGAGGCCTTCACATTCCTAATCCGGTAGGGTCGGACGGCTTTCTTTGCCCCAGTTTGATGAATCGCATCCCTGCATAATGACATTCTTTGTTTGTGCTTCTCTTACCATTCTCGCTCAGTCTTTCAACGGCTGGGAAGACAGTCGTAGAATGAAGCCTATCGCCACACTGACCATCAAATATGAGATAGGGCCCCTTCTCAAAGATTTGATAGAATGGCCCACCCCACCCAAGAGCGTTTATGTCATAGGGGAACTCATGGCTGGAAACAATCCTTATGGTTTGTTTTGATATCCGGTAGGAATAATAAAAAGAAAAGTCCAGGTTGGTTGGTGAACCTAGTGATAAGAGACTATCTAGCTTTGTTCGGAGATCACTTGTTGGGTTAAATATTTTTTGGTAGCTAAATGTTATAGCCTAAATGCTGAACTATTGACCTTACTTGTTCGGATGGGTGTTCACCCCAAAGTGTTCCCATACCATATGCATACATCTGTAAGTAACTTAGTGCAACATGGAAAATTTCATTGAGAGGAATCAGCAAAGAAAAGAAAAATGGCAACATCAACATGTGTATTTGAGAGATTGTCCTCGGGCTGAGGAGTGTCCACATGAGTTTGTTGAGGTGTTTACACAGGCCTATGGTCCTCTTTTATATTTTGTCGATAGTTCGAATTGCTCCACCTAAGTAGAACGAAAAGAATGAATTGGAAACGAAAAGGGGGAGCTATTGTGAAGCCTAGAAAGGCGGAAGCAGAAAATCGCTTATACCGACCAACAACAGCTTAGCTTAGTAGCAACACTCTTTCTACTGACCGGCATGGCTGGATGTTTCTTATCAATAGAACACGAAGAGGAGGAGTAGGAGTTCACTTTAGGGGCAGAATCAATTCGAAAATACAAAAATGAATGAGTTATTAGAAGCTGTTGTGCCTTTTGTGACAAGTTTACAAGAAACTTTGAGCGGGAGACAAGGGGAGAACCCGCAGATTCCTGATGCCCTACCTGAAGCCCCATCACAGGGTCCCAATTTTCCTATACACGAAATAGTTGGGCAAGAAAAGGGCTTTTTTCATAAGAAGAAATGAAAGTATGGAGGCCTCTATGCTCAATCAAATAAGAAAGCTAGAAAAAATAGCCTTTTTCTGCTTTCTAAAGCAAAGGGGGAGTATTGGTCAAAAGTAAAGACCACACTCCACAATTGTGGCTCTCAGAAATAGTATTACAGGTTACTGTGTTTTGAGAATAGAGATCTGCAAATCAGGGAGAGAAAACATTCATGTTTTGTTCTCTTTCAAGAAATTCTGTCTCGAAATCGTGCCTTGAGAGGGAATGCTGCCAATCCTACTGAGGACTTTATGGATTTCTTTTTCGGGAAGCGAGAGTTACTGGACAAAAATCCCAAATGGGGATCGGTAGAGAAAGACATAAAGGAAATCGAGTTCGTTGAGCAAGTCAAACTTGATCTTGCAGCACGCGGGCACGAGTCTCCCTATATAAAAGAAATTCTTGGGTTAGGGTGAAATCTGTAGATCTACGAAGGAACGCTAGCTATATGCTTAACACATGCAAGTCGAATGTCTACGAAAAAGTTGTCGTAAAGTTTCATTCTTCGTTCCTATTTCTTGCTTTTTTTCCGGGTATGCTGCTCTGTCATTGTCTGATTTTTGGTTGTCTGATCAGACTCTAAATTATGTATCTACTTATCATATTTTTACCCCTGCTCGGTAATTTTGTAGAAGGTTGTTTCGGACATTTTCTAGGAAAAGAAGGAACTGCTATAATAACCACTACGTGTATTTCATTCTCTTTGATCTTCTCTTTAAATGCTTTTTATGAAGTCGCATCGGGAGCTAGTGCTTGCTATCTAAGAATTGCTCCATGGATCTCATCGGAAATGTTTAATGCTTCTTGGGGTTCTTTGGCAACCATGAAGTCACTGGATGAATTGCCAAGTAAATAGATCAGATCCGGACGCAACTGTTGCTCCGCAGCGATACAGACTTGACCCGCTCCTACCCACTCCGGGGTACCATAGCATGTCGAGAATAAGGGGGGACATAGTGAACATAACCACTCCCTTGATTGGGGGCTGTGCCGCCCTGCCTTTCAATCGATACACAATTGAGGAGGCCAATCACGAATGCTACAGGTATGGGAGCGATCCTGGTCAAGGCTAAGACGGCGCCTCGCATAAGGGTAGCAAGAGGGAGTTTATGCCCCGATGGTGGGGCCTTATGGGGAAGGGCCTATCCCGATAGGGAGAGCACACCCCCCACTTCAAGCGCACCTCTGTATCGACTGAATCACTCTTTTGGTCTAGTCGGTGGAACCGGTGAACCATGCGAGTTGGTTAGATGCGTGGGGCAGAGCGCTCGTAGTACCCCCTTTGATTGATCCAGCCTTTTCTTCGCTTCGGTAGTGAATCACATACTAAACGGGTAGGCCTGCACGCCTTATTTGAGACTACTAAGGAAGGCGGTGGACTCTTTCATTAGGTAAGAAAAGAAGGGGCCTAAGCAAGATAGATGTCGTACACTTGAGTAACAAAGGAAAGCGAGACCTTACCTTTTTTTCCAGGACTGTTCGGATGTACGGTTCCCGCGGAAGATCAAGTTTGTGAGCCGTGTGATGGGAAACCTTCCCGCATGGTTAGGAGAGCACTAAATTAGAATGAGAGGCTTACCACCACATCATTGCATGCAAGGGGAGCTCGCTCAATTCGCAGATTGGTCCGATTTGTAATTCACTTCTGACCCCGTGTTCGATAGCCCGACTGTAGTGATGTTAATTGTGGTTACATTCATAAGTAGCTTGGTCCATCTTTATTCCATTTCATATATGTCTGAGGATCCGCATAGCCCTCGATTTATGTGTTATTTATCCATTCCTACTTTTTTATTCCGATGTTGGTTACTGGAGATAACTCTCTTCAATTATTCCTAGGATGGGAGGGAGTAGGTCTTGCTTCATGTTTGTTAATTCATTTCTAGTTTACACGACTTCAGGCAGATAAAGCAGTTATAAAAGCTATGATTGTCAATCGAGTAGGTGATTTTGGATTAGCTTCTGGGATTTTGGGTTGTTTTACTCTATTTCAAACAATAGACTTTTCAACCATTTTTGCTCGTGCTAGTTCCCCCCAGAAATTCTTGGATTTCTTGCAATATGAGATTGAATTCCATAACTCTTATTTGTATTTTACTTTTTATTGGTGTTGTTGGGAAATGTGCTCAAATAGGATCACATACTTGGTCACCTGATGCTATGGAGGGTCCCACTCCAGTATTCGCTTTGATTCATGCAGCTACTATGGTAACAGCTGGCGTTTTCATGATAGCAAGGTGCTCCCCTTTATTTGAATACCCACCTACGACCTTGATTGTTATTACTTTTGCAGGAGCTATGACGCATTCCTTGCGGCAACCATTGGAATATTACAGAATGATCTAAAGAGGGTCATAGCTTATTCAACTTGCAATCAATTAGGCTCTATGATCTTTGCTTGCGGCATCTCTAACTATTCGGTTAGCGTCTTTCACTTAATGAATCACGCCTTTTTCAAAGCATTACTATTCTTGAGTGCAAGTTCAGTGATTCATGCCATGTAGGATGAGCAAGATATGTGGAAGATGGGGGGTCTTGCCTCCTCATTCCCTTTTACCTATACCATAATGCTCATGGGCAGCTTATCTCTAATTGGATTTCCTTTTCTAACTGAATTTTTTTCCAAAGATGTGATCTTAGAGCTCGCTTGCACTAAGTATACCATCAGTGGGAACTTTGCTTTCTGGTTGGGAAGTGTCTCTATCCTTTTCACTTCTTATTACTCCTTTCGTTCACTTTTTCTAACATTTCTAGTACCAACTAATTCATTCGGGCGAGACATCTTACGATGTCATGATGCACCCATTCCTATGGCCATTCCTTTAGTACTTCTTGCTCTCGGGAGTCTCTTTGTAGGATACTTGGCCAAAGTGTGACCTGTTAGCCCATAAGTAAGTACTGTGATAAAGCGGCTGTTGCTCACCTGACACGATCGTACGAGGTCATAATTCACCCAACACGATCATTCTAGGTGAACAAGAATTGGGGATCGGATGCGGGCAAAATTCCCGCCAATGGCTGAGATGTTTAGTCGACTCCCTCCCCCTTTGTGGGGGTCCGAACCCCTACGAGTGAGAAGAAAAGGGAAGAGGAAAGAGGCCCTGGTGAATCGTCATAATTAGTGAACAAGTGTAAGCTTCACTCCCCGAAAGTATGGAGTACTGACCACACCGAGGGACAGGCCCTGAAGTGAAGGATGGGAAAGAGCGGAATCAATGTGTTCTAATTTTTGGCCTTGCACCGACCATCCAATGGACCATGGACTAAATGACCACTGCCTGAAAGGACTATGTCTAGGGGACCGCCACCCCCCACAAGGTACATCTCGCGCCTATGGGCCGCTATAACTATCCAAGAAGACACCCGAAATTGGAAGGATAAACAAACCCACCCGGTGGACTGACGAGCTACAAGTCCAACAACACAGGAGCGGGATTCTCTAAAAAGCCAAGGTCGTGGGTGGACAAAAGGGCCCACTTGGAGACTTGGGATCTCAGCAAGAAATGCGAAGGTTGCAACAAGCCAGCTGGCCAAAGAGAATCAACTAGTTTAGTTCTGATCTGAGTAGGCTCATAATAGGGAATACCCTAACCCTGGGAACAGGGGCCTGGCCATCCTTCATTTGCGGTCGACGTTTAGGCTCTGTCTGTTGACAACTGAATGTTTCGATCTGGTTCAATTCATGATCGCATCTGCAAACCTTATCCCGTGGGCTTTAGCGGATGTTTTTCATTCTTCACCCGGTCCTTAGTAGCCTTTCCAAAGTCAACCTAACCGCTTACCTTTGGAAAGGCGCTAAATAGGCCTTCGCCCTTACGCCTTTATATATTATAAAAGAAAATTAGATAGTTGTATATAGAATTAGCCAGATCGTCTGAAGCATGCATGAACATAATCGCCTTTGTTCTAAAGGCCTAGAGAGTTCTTTATTTTTTCCAAAGGCGGTCCTTTTCTTTCCTCAGACCGATGACTCGCTTATTTAGTACTGCTAACTATTATAGGAGGATGCCACCCCCTCAGTACTACTAGTAGCTTCGGTTGTTGAATCTCGTGCAAGTTAGGTTGTGGTTGTATTGGCTGCAAGCGGAATGTAGGCGCTTTAGGTGTGTGTTGACCATGCACTCTCGCTTCATGTAATGTCGTGTGTATGATAGAGGTAGTGTGGTGATTGACCTCAATGCTAATGGTGATCTCCAAGGTTCAACGAATGAATGAAGCTATGATCCAGATAGAGATGGTGGTCTTCCTCTGATGTCTCCAAGCCGGCCATAATAGAATAGATATGCGAAGCAGTCAATAGCAATCTGTTCTCGCCTATCGATAGATAGCAGGTTGCTTCCAAGCTCAAACCATTTGAAACTGAATTGCTACTTTTTTCTTGTTATTGATAGAGTATTATTCTCTGCCCCTGTCAAATAAAGTAGAGGGGGAGAACTGGAAGAGAGAAGGAAAAAGACCAAAGGATCAACAAGTCTAATGGGGGAAGAATGGAAAAACCCAAGCGGTCTAACCTAACCGCCAGGGAGGACCCCAACTGAAAGGCGCTAGACGGACTAAGGGCAAGCGAGATAAAGAAAGCAGCTGGCCCTATGTGTAAAACCTTGCCGCGGGAGAGTCTTTCTCCAATGAAAATAAAGAAAGTTTTTGGGCAAGACAAGAAAGGAACTCGCCCTTTGACACCAAGGGATAAGATCTAATTACTGGCGATGATTTGGTGAAGGAAATCTATGAGAGAAGATTTTCAAACCGAGACCAACGCCAACGAGTTCAGTCGAACAAGGTAACGAGTCTAAGGGAAGGATCAAGCTTGAAAGGATTGGACGGGTGTAGGCTTAATAGTGAATGCAGACCCCCCTGCTTATAGATATGAGATCAATGACTTAAATAAAAGAAAGATGTCGAGAGAAAGTCTTAGCCCTTAAAATGTGTTGCGAAGAGAGATCGAAGACAAAGATTTTCTAACGCAGTGTGGGCACTGGATGGAAAAGATAGATAAAGGAACAACCCACCATAAGGGCATACCTCAAGGGCCATGAATCTCCCCTGGCAAAGATCTATCTGCGCGAAGCCAACCTATGGATAGAAAGAAATATGCAGGAAAGGAAAATGAAAGAAGAAAGCAAAATTTGATTTGGGAGTGTGAGATAGGCAGATGGGGACAGCCAAACAACCGCTGGGGTTTCCAGCAGTGATAGCTGAACTAATAAGATGGGCCGCCCCTGGAGATGACATTTAAATCAGAAATCAACATTGGGTCCCGGCTATCTGAAAAATACAGACTGAAGTGGAAGATCACAAAATGCAACACAACAAGGGGGTCGTTAGACCGTAGCTTGTGCGAAGGAAGAAGCTAATCAATCAGATTTGAGACAGAGAGGAGAGGCGAAAGAGAGATTTTCGAGCCTGCAAGCAGCAAGCAACAATGGCTTTTCAGCCATTGCGTGCTAGCTTGTAGTTTAGGGGTATAGTAGGGGTTCCCCTTTCTCAAAATTTTCTATAATCTAAGGTAAGCTTTTTCCTAGTTTTGGAGTTTTCCCCAACCAACCAATACCTTACTAATAAAAAGGGGCTTCCCTTTTCAGCTTCATTGCACTGCCGCATAAACAATGGATCCGTTGGGCTAGATGAGCAACCTTCTATCTGGCCTCTGTACCAATAGTAGAGTGGGTTTCTACTTTCAATCAGAAAAAGAAGATTGAGCATGGCAAAGGAGAAAGGAGTTGTCCCCCCTTCTCTGCCGCCGCCGCATATGTGAAAAAAGAAGGAGCGGAGATGGAAGAACAACCGTTTGAATTTGATGAGGTGTCAGGTTAGGCTAGGTAACATAATGGAAATATATCGAACTGCAAATCCTAGAATAACGGCTCGACCCTGTCTTTAGCCTCGAGGAGTGGTGAGAAGCACGAAACTTGTTTAAATCAAATGGCATAGTATTAGGGTAGGAGGCTTTCCTTTGTTATATAAATCCACAGACAAGATTATGGAACTTCCAAACCAAAGAAATGCAAGATGAGAAAGAGATTTTTACGTTACGCTTCAATAGAATGAATTTGGTAAGGGTAGAATAGGCCCTATGGTCGATCGAAGGTGTTGTGCCACTTGAACTCAAATCTATCTGACCTTCAATCCATATTTTTCCAGCCAGCTCATAACAAAATGTTAGACAAAGGCTGACACAATCGAATTGGTTGAGGAAAAGGAACCCTCAGCGACCAAGCACTCCCGCCCCTAAAAGCGGAGATCGAAGAACCGCCAGGTTGTCGAGGACACGTCTGAAGAGGAGGAAGGTGCCCTCTAAGTTGACCACCCTACCCACTAATGGACTATGAGAGGGGGGAAGGCGAATGGGAACCGACCAAAAACCCAAACCGCTTGACTGACCCCTTCATAGTCCATTCATTAAGGTTGGGGATGGTTGGAACCAATCAGAAGTGCAAATCGTGCAAGTGAAGCCAGGAAATGGACTGCAGCGCAACGAATAGGACTCGTGTCAGATGAGTTTTGAGCGTGAGCTAACACTCATGCAGTGGCAAGGACCCGCAACTCTCGAAGGGGCTACCAACCGCCCAAATCATTGTAGTAAACCTTCTCTTTACTCAATGGATAACGCTTATTCTCTTTCAATAAATAAAATGAGAATGGGAAAAGGAGGTCTTTATTGAAGAGGCTTTGCACCTGAAATAGGACTAATGCAGATCCAGAAGAATAGTCTGGGCTTTCGAAAAGATAAAGATGCAAGGGGTAAAGAGACAGTCTTTTGAACAACCAAGCTGACATAAGGATTCTAGCTCGCGCCCACTTAGAGCAGATGGAGATTCTCAGACTGGGAAAACCGGCACTCGGCATCTATTAAACAAGACCAAGAACAAATACCATGCCCTCGGGATAAAGTAGTGATGATTTCCATGAATGCTGCCCTCGAGGACGTGTATAAGAAGGTCTTTGACAATTCCTATCATTCGCTATATGTTGACTGGATGTGTACTTGCATGATCAATCGATGGACAGGGGAATTGCGTGAATGATGAGACTGTCCTAACCTAAAGTAAAGGCTCTTCCCTCTCTTGATGGTGAATCTTGATTGACTGACACTAGGAACTAATTCGGAGAAAGAAGAAGCATGGCATGAGATAGGCGGCGGATAAATTTCCAATAGAGAATTACTTGAATCGATTGATTGAGGGAGAGCCCTCCAACTCAAGCACAAAATTAATATTGAGTCAACAATCATCGAGAGGGGTACCACCAAGCGAGATCGAGACCAGCCCCTTGTATAGGTATAGGGTTTCAAACCTGCGCTTCTTCAAATATCCCATAAATCTAAATAAAGTAGGGACTTCATGACTAAGAAGGGAGAAAGTTGACTTTGAGAAAGAAAAGGGGCGCCCTAGCTTCAAAAAATAGCGCTAACGAGCAAGAAAGGGCCTCTTACTATAGATAGGGCCTTAGCGCTTTACTAATAACAAACATATATAGGGCTGGCTTTTTTCATCTTGATCGGAATCGATCTATGAGTGAATAGAAGAAGTGCTACTTAGTAGTAGAAACTCAGAGAGACGGAGAGAGAGGGGACTCTTTCATGCTTGCTAACTCCTAGGATGAGAAGTAGGTCCCTTGTTTTTTGCAGGAAGAGTTCCAACCTTTGTTGCCCCTCGGAAGAGGGAGTCTACTTAGCGAACTAGCAAGACACGGAGATCTATTGATCAATATGAATCTCGAGAGTGGATGGTTGATCACCGCTTCCTTGTCCTGGAGGCTCTCCAGCCGGGGAGGGTCTTGCTGTCATAACCCTTTCTCCCGGTGTATATGAAAAAGGGTGTCAAACTCATTTTTTTGGTCATAGGTTAAAGAACGAGAGTTAAATTCCAACATTAAGTTCGTTGTTCCTCAGTAGCTCAGTGGTAAAGCGGTTGGCTGTTAACCGATTGGTCGTAGGTTCGAATCCTACTTGGGGAGATTTTTTAGTTATCGCTTTTCTGACCTAGCGCTTGCCTCCGGTGGTGTCCTTCTCCTTTGTTTCTAAACTAGCAGAATCCTGGGACATCAAAAGTGGTAAGTTGATTGTTGGTTTTTATTCCTCACTCTCGTATAGGTTAACTTGGTTCGTTCCACTCTTAGGGAAGGATCCACTGGAAAGACTGGAGTAGTATCTTCATTAGCCGAAAGGAATAAGTCTCCACTAGCTCGAAGAACGAACAAGAAAAGGGTTACTGTTTAGGATAGATGGATGTGGCCCAATGGCTAAAGATCTGCCAACTTCTTGTAGACTGAACTCTCTTCTCTTTAGGCTCCGAGTTCTGAGAAAAGCTGAAGAATCTAAACCAAGATGCGGTGGCTGTGCGACATGTATAAGCTGAGGTGCAGTTCACACCACCTCTGCATGAAGCTGCCAAAGTTGCTGAAGATTCTACTAAGGAGTGCGGCTGTTGTGCGATGCGCACATCTCGTAGTGTGAAATGCACCACCTTCGCACGAAGCTCATTAATGCTGCTGAAGTCACTGGTCGAATTAAAGTAGGTGTGCGACGCACACATTGCAACGTGCGAACCGCAAATCACACTGTACACCTCTCGAAGGGCAAACTTGTCCTAATTTTATGTGATGACTTGGGAATATATAAAAGTACATTTTAGGCTCAAATTGTATATACAAGACTTCAGACCTGAATCTGAGAGATAGTGTTTACTTTGTAAACAATTTTCCACCTCCATGGAGTGAGGGTTTTGAATCCAAATCTCTGGTTAACAATTTGTGTGCCTAATTTGATTCTAGAACTTGAGATTCAGCCATAATGGATGGGAATTTGACTTACCCAGATGGTATCTCTTCTTCTCTCACCATGAGTGGATAAATTCTCTTGTCTAGGGGTGTAGATAATGGGTGCTTAGCTAATGGGTGTGGGTGTTGTTAATTCATCTTTGTAATTGCTTATTTGACATGGGTCTAGTAATTTTACAAAGTTTTAAAAATAAAATTGATGGTTGCAAACATTAGTTTACTTTACTTGACTATGTGATTGCTTGAAAGAGGATTCCATGGTTGTGGATGTGAAATTTCTAGTGTGTACTTGGGAATCCATCTAGATTTGAGGCTAGTAATAGCTCTTATCATAGGAATCTCCTATTTAAGGGTCTAAGCTAGAGATAGTGTGACCTCCCCAAGCATATGTTGGTTGATTATTGATCAAACCAATGGTATTCTACCCGAAATCATTGGAAATGTGGATGTTGATCGAGAGATAAACATTCCACACCTATAACCAACGCTACTTGTGTCAAATAGCGAGAATAGAAGTGAATTGATGATCACCCTATCCCATAAGCAATGCCCCATCAGATGTGCATCCCTAGTTTTCTAAATCACTTGGTACAACCATCTTTAATTTTATTGTTTTTTGTTGAATTGTGTTAGTAGTGACAACTTTCCCAATTCCCCCCATACTTTTACTTTTTGTTTAAGCAATTACTCTCGCCTTAAAATCAACTCCTACAATCTCTAGTTGGCTAAGTCAAGTCCCTTGGGTATGACCCCGACATCCGTTGGGTTTATAAATTTTGTTTTGCTGCACGATCACCGTGGCCTCCTAATTGGAGAGCCCGATTTGAGCATTCATCAAAAAATGGCGTCGTTGCCGGGGACTTGAGTGTTAGCTAATTCTTGATTGTTGTTTCAAAATCAATTTGAGAGTACTTTTTCTTTTAATTTTGTTGTTGTTTGTGTTGTGGTTAAGCAGGCTAGCGTATGAACTAAGCCGACGACAACGAGAGTGTTGACGGTTTCATGGAAGTCGACGAGGCTGAGCCTATGATGCAAGGAGGTGTAGGTGCAATCCACCTACCCCCCATGGTAGGAAATGTTGTTTTTCATGTGACTAGCACCATGCTCCACTTAATCCAAATGAAAGGTCTATTTGGTAGAGCAGCACATGAAGATGCCAACTGGCATATTCAGAATTTTGTGTTGATTTGCTGTCACGACCCAACTCGTCGTGAGTGGCACCCACCCAACCCCCGGATGAGCGAAACAATAGAGTTCCACACTTGCCTAGACTAACAGCCTAAAACCAGCAAGCATAAACAAAAACTAGCAATAGAAATAAGATCACTAATCTAAAACTTATCATTAATAAAAAACTGCGGAAATTTCCCACCTAGGAACTGAAAGTCATCGTACCAAACATCAATACCAAATATAGAGTACGGGGATGCAACCCCAAATAAAATAAGAATAGTTTTTAAGTCCGAAAAAATGGACTGAAACTGTAGAGATAATCCCAAGGTAGCTCGAATCACTAGCTCATCCTTGATGATCGGAATCGCCGGTGCTAAATCTGAGGTCTCATCTCAGCCGTTGGAAGATTTCCTGTACTCATCAAAAGAAAGACAAGTGCAGTATCAATACACCACCACTATGTACTGGTAGGATCATCATCCAGTATTCAAGAAAACAATATATAAATAGTACGCAAAGTCCAGTAATAAGTATGGCAAACATTTAATAATATGACAGGCATCTCTAGACTACATGTCTCTACCTAGCTTGTTACCGTATGAATCCATCTCTTACAGTTCTATTCCACCAACAAGAATAACCATAACCACACCTTACCGTCTAGCCCAGACCCACCCTGGAATCCCCTCTAGACAAATACCACAAGTAATGATTTACCCGGACTAAACCAAGACCAATTCAACAATCATATAACAGTTTCCCGACCACTAAAGGACCACTAGTCAGTAGCACTTTTAAATTACAACCCGGTCTACTCATGGAACCAATATCAAGTATCACATTCAGTAAAACAACCCGGTCCTCTAACGGAACCAATATAAACCAATGCAATACAATAATCAATGAAATAGTGCAAGATGCAATAAAGTAAACCCGTACCAGGCGTGGTACCCGTGCCAACCAAATGTTATACCCGTACCAGGCGTGGTACCCGTGCCAACCATATGTTATACCCATACCAGGTGTGGTACCCGAGCCAACTGAATGTCAACAACAACAGTCAATAGAATGAATGCACACCCCTTGTAAAACCAACAAGTAAAAACCATTCAAACATAGACTGTAAACCGAACTTAGACATTCCACACAAATTCCCTAAGCAATGTAATGCACAAAATTACTTAGACAACGAGTACAATGAATATACACATTCGCAGAAATATGAAAGCTATCACCTACCTCGAATGCTCCAAGCTCTATTCAACCTGAGCTTTCCCGTGTTCTGGATTATTCTCACGTTCTTGGTCTAAAAATAACACATAATGCATACAATTAACATATAGGCCTGTACATTACCCAGATTATACCAAATCCCCAAACCCTAGGCCACCCATGATCATCTCACCCTTTTCCCGGGCTTTTCCACTGTTAATTCTCCTAGTCTTATCATTTTTTATGGATAAAATAGGAAATTAAACAGCATATGATCATTTTAACGTACTTAAATCAACATCCAAGAACATACATGTTTGGAACCCCCTTCTTCCCCGAATTCCATCATCCCTAGGTCATTACAACCTTCCCCAATTTCCCTTATAGAAATTCTACTGCATAGAAAATGTACTACAAAGTGTGGGTAACGAAAACCTTACCTTAGGAACGATTTTTGGCGGAGGAATGAAGAAAATCGCCTGAATTTGCCCAGCCCTTCTCCCAAAACAAACTTGTGAAATTCTGATATTTTGAGAGTTATTTTTTCATTAAAAACCCGTCGGCCCGCTATAGCGGTCCCTATTCCGCTATAGCGGTCCCACTATAGTGGTCACCTACCGCTATAGCGGTCTTAAGTGAGTTGACCGCTGCTATAGCGGTAATTTCTACCGCTATAGCTATAGCTGCTATCATGCGTAACAACGCTCTTCACGGGCAAAAAGTTCATAAATGTGCTAGTTTTGGCCACTTCACAACACACTTGGTTCCCCCGACGTTCTAAAATAACCCTTTCACATCAAACGCGATTCCAGGAGTTCTACTTATCCAAATTTAATTTCAAAAAGTCCCTCGGACTCCTTTATGTCTTGGATACATAGAAAACTAGCTCAATCTAAGACACCTAAACCCATTTTTACCTGGATTTCCCTAGACTCTACCTCGCTCCAAAACCGGCCGAGGCTAGCCTAGCCCAGAATTTCAAACTCCCAAACTTGGAGTTTTCTAACTCTAAAACTTGGCACAATTGGTCTATCCATAATGATGGACCCGGTTGTTACATTTGCCAACCGTTCATCTTCCTACATATCTTCTAAGAGTCTATCTGATTGTGCCTATTCCCTTTTTCCTTGACGGGGGAAGCCACAACGTGGTTGGAAGAATTGCCATATGAATCTATCACATCTTGGGCCGAGTTGGTTGAGGAATTTACCTCAACATTCTTTCTTCCATCTCAAATGATGAAGCTAAGAGATGAGATTACCAACTTTAGGCAACTCCCGAATGAGCCTCTTCATGAAGTTTGGCTAAGATTCAAAAAGAAGCTTCTCTTGTGTCCAAATCATGAGTTGTCAAACAATGTGCTTCTACAAATCTTCTATCGATCATTGAACACTATGAACAAATCAATGGCTGACAATCTTGGAGGTTGTACCTTCATGGACTTGGAGTTTCCCATAGCCTCGAGTTTGTTAGAGCGATTGACAAAGACCAATCAAGCTTGGCATACAAGAGAAGCATATGTGCCATCTTCGAGAGGACCCTCATCCATCTTGGTTAATGAAATGAGGAAAATAGAGGAAGATCGAGATGAGACAATGGACAAAATAATGATGCAAATTGACTTGATGGCCAAGCATGTGATGGGAGCTGGCGATTCTAAGTTAGTGAATGCAGTGAGTACACCAAAAAATCAAAGCTAGTGTTGATGAGCTAATGACTGTGGTTAATAAAAAGCTGTGTTTTGCGTCAGTGGGTTCTTATCCCAGGTATTATCGCCCGAGAGAAGAGAAATAAGGTTGGATTCGAGAAAAAAAAAGAGATAGAAATTAGCGAGATAGAGACAAGGATGGTGATCGTTTCAATAACCGGAGTTCAAATCCCTATATACCTCCGAACAAGGTGGACTCTTTCTACAAATCGAGCACAAGAAACCCTGGCCAATCCAAGTTAGAGGACATGCTGTCCTTGGTTCTCAAGAAGGTGGACACCACAAATACAGGAGTGAGCGAGCTAAAAAGTGAGGTCTCAACACTTCACCAAATGGTGAGCTCCCACTGCGCCTCGATCAAGCATCTTGAGGCCCAAATGACCCACCTCTCAAGCCTAATGAACCTGAAAATGAAAGGGACATTGCCTAGCGACACCATTGCCAACCTAAAGAATGATTAAGGATTGAGATAGCATCGTCGTGCCACGATGTTAAATCAACTGTTGCTTGGGATGCAACCCAAGTTTCTTTCTTTGTTTTTGGTTATCTTTTGTTGTTTTTGGTGTCTTTGTAAGAATGCATGGATGGAAAAAATGAACAAGGGAAAGAAATAAAAAAAGGGTTGTGTGATGGACTGTGTAGACCTCACAAGCAATTGTGCATGTCGCACAGCCTATCGCATGCCACACTAGGAAACCTGAAGGAAATATAAAAAATTGGAGGTGATATGCACCGGGCCATGCAGACTGCACGAGCCCAAGTGTGCGTCGCACCTCCATCATATGATGAAATAGATGCTTGGGCAAACCCAGGGGTGAAATAGGGGGCATGTGCGATACGCTATGTGGTTTGCACCTTTCCTGGTACGAATCGCATATCACGACACACGGAAGGTAAATTTGAATTTTAATTGACCTAACCCATTGACTGACCTGACCCGGATATGACCCGGCCGACTTTTCTTTTTTTTAAAAAAAACCGCCTCTTCTCTTCTTTTTCCACCATCTTTCTCCACAACTCCCAAAATTCCCTCTCAAAATTCTCTCTAAACCCTCAAATTCTCCTAAAACCTTCTTCTCCTCTTACCCAATCTTCTTCGCTATGCCTCCATTGTCACCGCTGTAATTCTCCAGAAAGGTCTTGTGGGTCACCATTGTTGGAGTTCAAAAAGCTTCAATTTTCACTCTTTCCTTCATAATATTCACTTGTGGTAAGTTCTCTGAAGTTAAATAGTTATTTTTATGATAGTTGGGAACTCATATTGTGAAGCATGCTTAGTAGAATCGCCATGTTGATTTTGGGTGGGATCCAAAAATTTTGGTTCCCTAATATTGAGTTGTAGTGATGATATCTCTTAGTGTCAACTTGGTAGATTGTAAATCTTGACTATGCATGTTGATTGGTAGTAATGTTTAGCCTTGAAATATGTGTTGGGGTGAAGTCTGAGTAACCCACTTCTGACTAGTGCTTGATTTGGCCTGATGATAGATTGGGTGATGTCGTTCTTAAGGGAAATTCATCATTTGTCATGAGGTTTTGATTGAAAGCTGATTATTGAGGTTGAATATTACTGATTGTATGCCCATGGTCATTGTTAAATATCTATTTGGGATGTATAATCTTGTGAGGGAGGGGGTGATTATTGCTATGCTTATTGGTGCCCATTGTTGCAAGAAGGGCTTGATGTTCCTGATGATAGACGGGGTAACGTCCATCTTAAGGGAAGTCGTTGAGTTCTCTATTGCTTGTTTGTTGTGTCAATGGAAATCTGGGGAAGTCTGAGTACCCGGAAGTTAAGGTCGTAATCCCTTTTCCCCTTTTGTTTAATGTGATTTGGTTGTTGTGTGGTGCAAAGTGCCAAAGCACATCTTGCTCTATGAATCATATACGTAACTCATAAGAACACAAGGAACTAAAAATTCCAGTTTGTGTCATTGTGTGTTTCGCATACGATGCACAGATCTTGATGTGCGGGGCACACAAGGCATCGCACCAAGTTGAAAACAAGGAGCAGGTCACTGATCTTAGGGGTGACGCGTGGTGCGACATGCACTTATGATGGTGCAAATCGCACCAGCATCGCACCTTAGTTGAAAAATCCATGAAGGTTCTGTGGGCTTGTGCGACAGCACATGCGATGCGCACTTCTCCTGGTGCATTTCTCATGTAATCCGCATAAGACAACAGCTACCTACTTTGTTTTTCTAATCATTTGCATTCCATCTTTTGTAGTTGCTAACTTATTTTTAGGTTTTGTTTTTGATTTTGGATTACAATCTCTGTATGCAGAATATGTCTTCTAACAGGGGTAACGCGGATAGGAGCTCATACAGTCCAACCGCTCTCTTCTCCTCCAAGCCAACTTCAAAGGGGAAGAAGAAAGTCTAATCATCCCGTGACCAAGTCTCAGAGGAGGAGAGAGTTAGGTTTGGAATGGAGGGAATGAAAGTGATCTACGAACGTGACATGGGCAGGTCCTTTAATAAGGAGCAAAGCTTCAATCTGAATATAGTGGGGGCTAATCTTTCCAATATCCCTACTCAATTTGCTAACCGCCAGTGGCACCTATTTTAAGAAGTTCCCGGGACCTATTACAAGGAGTTGGTTTGAGAATTCTTTGCCTCATATTAGGCCACGCAAGATGCTCAGGGCTACAAAGGGGGTTGTGAGAAATTCCCCACATTGGACTCAGTTATGGTTTGGGGAAAAGATGTCAAGATCACTCCAGCTGCAATTAATGCCATCTACAGGAGCAATCCAATCGAGTCAGCACCTGTCCTCATAGAGAATTTACTTCTCCAGCTCAAACTTCTCGAATGGTCTTCCCCAAACTTTGCTCTTGATTATCCTTCATGGGATACTATGGGAGGCAATATTCCCTGCCTGACTTTGTACTTTGAGGCTTGCTTGTGGTATGACTTTGTGCGCTCCCGTCTCATACCTTCTCAGAACGACCAAAAGATCACATACGATGGAGCCATTTTGATAGCTACAATCATGGCAGGAGATCATATCAATGTGGGAGAGGTCATAACCTTAGTGATAAAGAGGAAATCTCAAAGGAGTAGTGATGCATTTCCCTTTCCAGTGTTTATCAGCAAGATATGTGTACAATTTGGTGTTTCCTTCTTTGAATGTGACACCCCTACTTCTGTTGTTGGTGTGTTGGATCTTGACAAGAAAACTGACCGGGATGCTCCCTGATTTAAAAGGCCTAGAGTGGAATCATCGGTGGAAGCCAAAGATGATGATTTGGATGTTGAAATGCATACCTCTCCTCCTCTTTCTCATCCTACCTCAGAAGGACACACACCCTCATCCACTACACCTAGGGAGCCACTCAGCCTCCAAGACATGGCTGACAAGTCATACAATCACGAGAGGCAGTTGCAAGATCTATCAAATGATCTACCAGGTTTACTTGATAGGGCAGTCAAAGTAGCCATGAAAGAAGTTGTGGAAAGCACTCTAAATCTGAGAAAATGAGTGGATGCTTGCGAGAAATCTCTCAAGTCCCTTCAGAAAGACATGGACAAGGAAAAAGGGAAAGACCTGGTAGAGCATGAAGATTTGACCATATTGCCTCCACCTCAGAAGATTCTCGGTCCCTTGGATAGCTTATTTTCCACCTATGTGGATGACAAGCTACCCGGTCATGACGATCAAGAGCCGGATAATGGTGAGAACCCCGAGTTTTAGAGGATTCTTCACGACTGCACAATTTTGGCAACCTCTCAAAGGGGTGGAGCTGGCCCAAGTGGGAAGGATGTTAACGAGGAAGCTGCTGATGATGATAGTGATAATGAGGATTAAGTCCTCCTGGGAGTTTCACCCTTTTTTCCATTGCACTATAAGCAATGATGGCAATGCTTCTTTTATGGGGAGGGGTGGCTTTACTTACTTTCTTTTGGTGCTCGTGAGTGGGCTTGAGATAATTTATTTCCCTTGTCGAGCCTAGTTCACATTTCTTCTTAGTTTTATTTGGCCCTTATCGGGCACATTTTGGATGATGATTATGATGTCATTATTTTTCTTTTCTTTAGATTATGTTTTTGTTTTACTTTGAGCTTAATTGTGCCCTCGCCGGGCTTGAATTTTATTGAGTGTGTGCCGGGTTATTCTTACATGCCCTATTGTTCCACTACTCATGCCTTTCAACTGCGCTAAATGCCTATGCCTAGGCTTGTCCTTGAATGAAATTATGAGCGCAAATTCAGTTATCGTCTTGTTAATAGTAGTGTAGAAATAAACTTCGAAGGGTTTTCTTAATACCACGGTTCTTTCCCAAGGAGCAAAAGCTTTGATTATTTTCTTTTTTTTTCTTTTGTTTTTGTGTGTCGAACCGGGTTGGTGTTTCCCTATGATAAATTGAGAGGCAACTTTCTTAAGGAAAAATGCCAAGTTTTAGTTTAGAATTGAGTCCGTAAGTGCTTGTCTCAAAATGGGCCCACTGAAAAAAAATCATGGCAATTTATTTTTTAAAATGAAAGGAAGAAGGGAAATAATTTTTTTAGGAAAAGCATTCTCTTGTCATAACTTGCACACTCTAGCTTTGGCTTGATTGACTCATAAACAAGTGTGTAATGAACTCAAAATAGCTTGTCAAAAGTCATTTGCCCCGATTGATTGTGGGACTAATGAATGAAGTCTTGTGGCATGATGCCTTGTGTGGTAAGGCTGTACCTTGACTCTTGTGCATAAGTGTCATCTAGAACTTGCCCCGAATGTGATTCAAGGCGATATTCTAGGTGTAACTGAGCTTGAAAGATGACTTTAGGCACTTTTTGATAAGACACTTCACCTAAATGACTTCCCAATGACATCAAATTCTAGTGAACCCCTTTGATCTTATGACCATTCTTTGGCACCTTGTCAATACCTTGACCTTTTTGGAACCTCTATCTTGGCACCCATCCTCCCTAATTGCTTGAAAATGAAATGTAGGCTAAAAGCCTAAGTTTGGGGGGGGGGACAAAAGACAACAAAGGCAAATGCCTAAGTTTGGGGGCGCATATGATTAAATGAGGAGAAGAAAGGAAGTGCACTTCAAGTGCAAGGTAGCACCTTAATTTCAAATTGAAAATTGCTCCAAAATATCAACCCAATGAGCAAATTGAAAAACAAAATTTTGTGCTACCAAGTGAAGGTGATATAAGGTGTGAATAATCATGAGTTAAAAAGGAGAATTCTTGGGTTGTGCGAGGGAGGAATAAGATGAAGTTGAAATTGAAAAATATGAGCGGTGTTCTAAATGAGAACATAGAGCATTAGGGAGGTGTAGTCACTTGAACCAAATGATATCCTCACCTTAGCCCTGGCCAACATCATAACTCGCAAGTCCTTGGTGATTCCGAGCTTGGCTACCCTACATTAGTGGTGATTTACATGAAGGGAAAGCCTATGGTACGACGCGTATGCACTTGAACTTTCTTGAGAGAGTGAGAGTCTTCTTGGTTCTCTTATAATCCCTTGTTTTGTGAATTGAATGATTGTGAGTGGGATTCTATCTTGTGATGAGTAGCATCATGCACTCGAATTGAAACATGAGTCTCTATTTCAATTGAGGGGAATGAATGAGACAAGTTGTGTGGCAAATCTTGAGGCAAACCTTGACAGTCCATGCTAATGAATTGAGAAGCTTAAATGTCTTGTTTTGAATGGAAAATTCCCTTGATTTTAAATGAGAAATGATGCCATTTTGAAAAAGGTTTTGAAATGACCAATTGCCTTGAGTTCATGGTGGTTCAACTTAAGATGAGCATAGCAGTTGAGCCCTTTGTTTGAGTCTTTTGTTTGTTTTTTTATCTTAAATTTTTTGTGTAGAGTAGTCTTTTGTGCCTTGATTGAGCCTTAGAATAATTCATTCCTTGCCTTGTGAGTATATTGCTTGAGGACAAGCAATAGTTCAAGTTTGGGGGTTTGATAAGTCGATAATCTACCTACTTATAGAGCCTATATCCATGAATTATTGCTATGTTTTAAATCGATTTAGAGGTTCTTATGGCGTTTATTGATGTCTATGCAAGTACTTTTGATAGAAGATGAAAAACAAGGATATGGACCCAAAAAGAGCCAAAAAGGAGCTAAGTGTGAAGAGTTGAGATAAGCTGAAAAATCTGAACCAAGATGCGGTGGCTGTGCGACACGGACAAGCCGAGGTGCGGTTCGCACCTCCTCCGCATGAAGCTGCCAAAGTTGCTGAAGATTCTACTAAGGAGTGCGGCCATTGTGCAACGTGCACATCCCGTGGTGCAAAATGCACCACCTTCGCACGAAACTCACTAATGTTGCTGAAGTCACTGGTCGAATTGAAGTAGGTGTGCGATGCGTACATTGCGACGTGCGAACCGTAAGTCACACCGTACATCTCCCGAAGGGCAAACTTGTCCTTATTGTATGTGACAACTTGGGAACATATAAAAGGCCATTTTAGGCTCAAATTGTATATACAAGACTTCAGACCTAAATCTGAGAGATAGTTTTTACTTTGTAAACAATTTTTCACCTCCATGGAGTGAGGGTTTTGAATCTAAATCTCTTGGTTAACAATTTGTGTGCCTAATTTGATTTTAGAACTTGAGATTCAACCATAATGGATGAGAATTTGACTTACCCAGATGGTATCTCTTATTCGCTCACCATGAGTGGCTAAATTATCTTGTCTAGAGGTGTATTGATGATGGGTGCTTAGCCAATGGGTGTGGCTGTTGTTAATTAATCTTTATAATTGCTTATTTGACATGGGTCTACTAATTTTACCAAGTTTTAACAATAAAATTGATGGTTGCAGATATTAGTTTACTTTACTTGACTATGTGATTGCTTGAAAGAGGATTCCATGGTTGTGGATGTGAAATTGCTAGTGGGTACTTGAGAATCCATCTAGATTAGAGGCTAAAAATAACTCTTATCGTAGGAATCTCCCATTTAAGGGTCTAAGCTAGAGATAGTGTAACCTCTCCAAGCATATGTTGGTTGATTGTTGATCAAACCAATGGTATTCTACCCGAAATCATTGGAAATGTGGATGTTGATCGAGAGATAAATATTCCACACCTATAACCAACGCTACTTGTGTCAAATAGCGAGAGTAGAAGTGAATTGATGATCACCCTATCCCATAGGCATCGCCCCATCGGATGTGCATCCCTAGTCTTCTAAATCACTTGGTACACTCATCTTTAGTTTTATTGTTTTATGTTGAATTGTGTTAGCAGTGACAACTTTCCCAATTCCACCCACCCTTTTACTTTTTGCTTAAGCAATTACTCTGGCCTTAAAATCAACTCATATAATCTCTAGTTGGCTAAGTCAAGTCCCTTGGGTACGACCCCGACATACGTTGGGTTTATAAATTTTGTTTTGTTGCACGATCGTCGTGGCCTCCTAATTGGAGAGCACGATTTGAGCGTTCATCATTAACCAAACCCGACCCATCAAGAACATGATGGTCCCTTCGTGAATGCAAAGACCAATCGCAACCCGGACCCCAGACCTTCCTTTGTGAACATGATCCCCCCGCCTAACAAACGTAAATCATAACAAACTCATCCTTCATGAATGCAATGTGCCCATCATGAATACAAAAGGTAAAATACCCTTTCACCAGCAACAGAAAAAACCAACAACCTTAACTCAAAAAAAAGTTTCGCATGGACCCTCAAGATTCATTTTCGAACATAAATTGAATGCTACCCAATTGAAAACGATATTCCAAACTCAATAAAATTATCAAAACCACCAACCGAGGCTATTTTGACCAAATATTTACAAAAATCAACCATTAGCTTAAATTTCAAAAACCTCCAATCAAGCACCAAAAACAAGTATGAATGCCTCAAACTCAAACCAAATGTCCCACTAGTCCAGAAATTACCTCCTGGACCTAACCAAACTGGAGGAATCCCCATTCAAGCCCGTGTTCCACAAATGATGAGTAAAGTCAACCATTCCCAACCTTGTAAACTTTAAACTAAAAAACTCTCAGAAATCTCGACTAAATACCTTGCAAACCGCACTACCCACCTCGCAAACCAAAAATATCGTATAAAAACTATGGGTAAGGTTAAAATGGGGAAAATGCGAGAAAAACACAAAATGACTAAGAGGGTCATTACAGGGTAGTTCGTCGATTTTTTATTAAATAATTTGACCAAATCTTTATTAAAATCCAATGGAGTAAACGACCCTGTTCGTTGGTTTTCTAAAATTAAAAATATTAAAAAATCAATACTATTTCTTTTATCCCTTTTTTAAATTACAAAATATTTTAAATTAAGAATCCAATGTTGTCCGTCCATTTCACAAAATTAATTTTTAATTTTCTTTTTTAACAAACTGACCTAATCGATTGAAATGTTGATTTTCACCTTGATTTAGTTATTTTGCACGAAAATGAACAAAAAATAAATGACAAACTAGGTCAGTTTAATATAAAAATTATTTTATCAAATAAGAAACTGAGGGACTGAGTCAATTTTTCCTCGGTTTTGTTGACCGGCCAAGTCTGCCTATTTTTCTGGGTCGATATTTGAGTTGTTTTTAGTAGTGACTATCAAATTTGGCCAGTGAAAAAAAATCATATCTTGAAGCCTATGATATGTGGGAAGTTGTAATGGAAGATAGACCCTTTCTACCACTCCCTGCAAATCCTATCCTTGCCCAATAAAATCTCATTTAGAAGAGAACAAAAAAATCAAAGACAAACCAATAATTAAAAATTCAGTTGCATATTTGATTTTTCTGAAATCATTGCTTGTGAAGGAAATTTGGAAAAACTAAAAAAGAGTACCAAGGAAGTGACCGAGTTAGACAAATGCAAATTTTAAATTTGAAAATTGTTGATTTTTGAAAGAAAAGATGTCACGATCCTATTTCTCGGTCATGATGGCACCTACAACCCCCCAGTAGGCGAATCAATCCCCGTAGCCCGAAACAGTTAGTAATGGGCTACTATCTAGCAAACGAAGCGAAAGAACAGTTTAATAAGCGGAAGCAAGGGAACAATATGAAGAAAATAGATAACAGGAGTAATATATACAATGCGGAAGCTAAACTAAACCCAAAACCTGGTATCATAGCGTATAAGAGTCGGATCTACATAAGGAGTACACGGGTCCAAAATAATATATACCAAGCTGTCTCCGAGTAGGAATAGAGTACATAATCAAAAGATAACTAAAAGCTAAGCCCTGGTCGCCAAGAGCTCACCCTCAGTCCAGAATATCACAAAAGCAGCTCCTCGCATGAGTCTCCATGAGCTAACGGCGATGGCCCACACTAGGATCTGCACCAGAAGATGCAGAGTGTAGTATGAGCACCAAATGCGAAGCATAAGGTACCCAGTAGGTATCATAGACCGAGTGGGCACATATAAGATAAAAGCGTAATAACAGACAGAATAGAAGCAAGTAGTCACACGAATAAATGAAAAGTAAATAGGAACTATCCCAGAGGGAAGTCAATAGAATAACATACAAGGCTAGCCAGCAGAATATATACACAACAGGCACATGAGTAAGCAAGAAATAACGCACCTGGGATCCTTACAATAACAGTATATACATAATAAGTTTTAGAAATGGATGGTATACCGGTAACCTCAAGTACAAGGAAAGGAAGAGGAGAGTAAATATAGGCATGCTCGAAAACAGGAATAAATAACCCAATTAATCATACCAATCTCAAATCCAACAAGTAACAACTTAGCCGTATATAATCTTATAAGCATAACCATAACAGGGGATAACACCGTGATAAAGTGATAAGAGGCTACCTACAGTCCCCCGGCCACCCATACAACCGAGGAACGGAAATGAGTGAAAACAAAACCCTTCGACCGCCCATAGAACCATAGCGTACACTCAACAAATAGCAAACAAGGGTGGAACCTCAAACACCGAATGATATGATGCATGATAACCTCAGGGTGGAATAGAAACTCTGTATGTATATCATTTGGTGCCGATCGGGCCCAGTAGGTAGGTTTCATGGAAGGATACTGCCCGTATACCTCTCTCCGCCGTATACCCTCCCTCCAACACACATAGCCCAAAGCCCCAGGCCCGGAATGGCAAGGTCCATGGAGGTCCCAGACCCCATACTAAAACTCAGTATCAAAACATGTCATCCGGAAGTATGTCCGGGTTCAAGATGGATACCCAGTCTCGAATATGCATGCCCAGACCCTGTACAGGACTAAAGTAGTGGTAAATATATCTCAAGAACCCCTCCAAGGGTGCCCGGTCATAACCGGATCTAAACAGTAGAAAGTCATCTCAGGTGCTTGGTCCGACCGAGGCTAAAATCATTCCAATTTAGTAAGAAACCCAACTAGCACCCCGGCCCTACCGAGTCTAGCGTTAGTAGTAAAACTGGTGATAGAAATCATACTTTAACTTTCTTTTACCCCAAGAAGATCCACAAGTTAAGTCAAACCATTTCCAATTCATTTTCATCAAAAATGGCCCCCCGAGGCCATGCAAAGTTTAGAAAATAATTCTAGTAAGCCCGAAGCCAAAACTATAGTAAAACATGAATAAATACTCTTTATATGCATGGAAATCAATGATGAACATAAATAGCCGCCTAGCAGCTCACAATCAACCTATCGGCACTGCACAAGCTCCAATCGCTCTACAGCACAGATAGCCAGCATAATATCATGATAACGATACCCAGGACTCACGAGCACCCCCGAATAACTCACCATCTATATTCCAGATTCAAAATAAAGCCACACAGGACCATAAGGGTGATAATATCAACTACTAAGAATACTACATACAACAGAGAAAAGAAATGAGACAAATCATGGAAAAGCAGTCAGGGTCTGTGGTACCAACCTAATAACCCAACCCAAGGATGCTTTCTAGTATAATTTTATCTGATATATGCTAAGTATAGGGAGTTTAGACCGTAAACTACCTGTCGTCCGATGATAAGCTGCTGGAACAACAAAATCCAAGCTCGAATTGCTCTGAGAAACCCCGAATGATGATCAAACTATCAAAAACATAAATAATACATCAAGGAGAGTCTAATGATACCCATAACGTTACAATTATAGCCGGGTCAAAATCCAGGTCAAAAGCGAGCCGCGGGGCCCATAATCCAAAACCAAAAACAAAAAGAAGCACGATGACCACAACGATGCCAGGAAGGCTTGCTCCAAAATTGAGCACAATTGACCAAGATAAGGGCGCCAAAATAGCCCACTCAAATTGGGGTCTAAAGATGAAATTTTAAGAATAAAAGACAAAAATTAGGTAAGGATTACTTATCAAAATGATGGAATTTTAAGCCAAGACAAATAACTCTTCAAGCCCACGAACTTGCAAGAGCTATGAGGCAGCCATTACAATAAATTTCAAGCTTTGGGTATGAGCAACAATGGTGGATTTTTAGAGAAAACAAAAGGGAGGAAAGTTGGGAAAGAAAGTTTACCAGGAATCGAAGAATCACGAATAATTGATGAACAATTAGTTTCCCCAAAGCTAAGACTGATATGGAGCAATTTGGTGGAGAGAAACTTGTGTTTTAGAGTAAGAAAGTTGAGAGATAAAGGGCTGAAAAATAATGAAGAAGACTTAAATAGTTGTTGGTCGCTTGTCAGTGCCATTGGCGCTAAACCAGCGCCATCGTGCACAAGGGAGCCAGCGCCAAGGCGCCATCGCACTGGCCGACTATAGGCACTAAGGCGCAATCGCGCTGGCCTTGGCGCGATTCCGCTGAAGTCCTGGCATGCACTAAAATATACAACTTTTCAAAACTCCATGGGGCATTTCGGGCACAATCGAAAATCGATATTCAAAAACCAATAATGCTGATAGAGTAGAAATGACATTTCGGACTCAAAGGAGTTGATAAAACTTCAATATGAGGTCATTTCGGAGAAATGTTCACCCAAGTCAATACTAATGAATAAGAACCCAAAGGCTCGAAATGAGTCTGGCTCACCCGGAACCCAAACCAACTACCTTCCCAACCCAATCTCATCATTTCGGAGCTGATGGAATCATCGTATTTCCAATCCGACACTCCAATCATTGAAAGCTACCCAAAGTTACACTTTCAACTCCAAATGGCCTGAAAATAGAGAAAACAACACAAAAACCACACCAAAAGTTCTCAGGCCTCAATTGAGGGTCCAACTAGACCAAACTCAATGGTATGGAGCTAACAGAACTATCAGAATTTAATTCTAAGCAAGTTAGCTAAGAATATTGACTAAAGTCAACGATATTCTAAGCTAAATCTCTAAAACAGGCAAAAGGGCAAAACAACCAAACGAACGACCAGGGCACCGAACTATCGATCCAAGTAAGCCATAAATAACTTGGGGCCACTACAGGAAAGCTCTAACAGTACAATGAATATGTAAACGCGAAGATGACCAGAAGGGTCATCACAAAAGAAATGCAGAAAAAATAATAGGGGAAGAAAAGCTAAGGAATAAGACTTTGTTTGCAGTAAAGAGTGTATTCTTATTGACTGATAAAAGATTATTCAAAGACTAAGACTTAAGTAAAAAATAAATAACTACTCCTATGATTTAAAACTACATAACAAATAATAGAAATTAACTCTCAAACATTTGTTCTAACTAGTTGACTAAGTCTAACTTAATAAAGTTACTGCAGTAAAATAAATTTGAATTCTAAAGAAAATATTCAACACTCTTCCTTGCTTTAGGAATTGCAAAAGTTTGGTCTTCTGTCTTGGAATCTTCAACTTTGAAAATCAAAAGTGACCTTGTGAATAAATCTGCAAATTCATCTTTGAACTTTTAGTGAACTTGATCCACATCTCCAAGTTGCAGCTTTTGATATATCAATAAATTCTAGCTTGTGTTGATCTTCTGTTGGATTAAATGAGACGTTTTTACCTCTTATTTGAACTCGTAAAATCTCATGCTTAGTGAACTCAAAGATCTGACAATACTTGTCTTTAAATAATAATTTAGGTCCTTTTTCCATAAGCTGACCAACACTCAATAAATTTTAATCAATATCAGGCACGTAAAGAACATCTAAAATAATTTTTGTACCTGAACTTGTTTAGATTGCAACACTCCTTTTTCCTTTTGCAGGAATATACTCACTATTTTCGATTCTGACTTTCTTATTTTCCATAGACATGAACTCTTTTAAAAGATTTATGTCATATGTTATGTGGTTTGTACAACTACTGTCAATCATCCACAAATCAGATTTCTTGATTGAAAAATTAAGTTGCCACAAATAAGTGTTCTTCTTCTTCTTCATTGGCGATTTAGGCATTTGCTTCATTTTTTTGAGATTTGCTTTTGTAAATCACAACTTCATGACCAAGTTGGTCACAAATCTCGCACTGTGCATCTGTCCTCTTCTAATATTTAAATGGAGGATGAACTTTTTTTCCACAGTGCTGATAAGGTGGATAACTTTTCAAAAAGTTTCCCTTGCTTTGAGTTTTGTCACTGGCTCCTAATGCTCCTTCAACCATGCCATCTTGCCTCATAAGTCTCCTTTACTCCTGTGCTTGGAAAGAATTTAACAAGTCTATCAAGGTAATTTTGGACAGATCTTTTGTGTTTTCAAAGGTAGTTATACATGCTTCATATCTTTCGGGCACTGTTACAAGAATTTTTTCAACAATTTTTGAATCTTTAAATTCAGGGCCTAGCAACCTTACCTTATTAACAATGTCAAGCAATCTATCCGAATATTCCTTGAATGTTTTGGACTCTTTCATTCTCTACAACTCAAATTCTCTCATTAAATTCAATACTTTCATTCCTCGTATTCTTTCATCACCAGCATATTCTTTCTTCAAATAATCTCAAATTTATTTTGGTTATGTGAGAGTCATAATTCATGTGAAAATTATTGTTGAAACAACAACAAATAAAGTTTCTTTTGCCTTGGAACTAATGGTTTTCTTTTCCTTGTGCCTCTTGATTTGGGCACGGTGGGATTGTTTGGCATCGGATTAATTTCATAATCCTCTTACACGACTTTCCAAAGATCAAGAGCCTCCAAGTATATTTCCATTCTCACAGCCCATAGTTAATAATTTTCACCATCGAAAATAGGAGGAGCCATTCGTGAAAAACTATTTTCAGACTCCATCTCTTCACTCACATGTCCCTCAAGAAAATGGCTCTAGATATCAATTATTGGTTATTGAAAGAAGAGAAATGCAGAAAAAATAACATAGGAAGAAAAGCTAAGGGCTAAAACTTTGTTTGCAGTAAAGAATGTATTCTTATTAACTGATAAAAGACTATTTAAAGACTAAGACTTAACTAAAAAAATAGATAACTACTCCTATAATTCAAAACTACATAACAAATAATAGAATTTAACTCCCAAATACTAGTTCTAACTAGTTGACTAAGTCTAACTTAATAAAGTTACTACAGTAAAATAAATTTGAATTCTCAAGCAAATATTCAACAAAAATAAATTTTCAATCTCTTAGGATGCAAGAGGATGAGACTAATATTAAGTATTCTAATAAGATTTCTATTGTTAATAGAATCAGGTTGCTTGGAGACGATTTCAAAGATGACAGAATAGTAGAAAAAATTCTTGTGACAATCTTTAGAGAGATTTGTGTCTAAAATTTAATCTCTGAAAGAGTTTAAAGATCTCTATCATCTCCGTTGAATATTTAATAAGTGCTCTTTAAGCAAAAGACCAAAGAAGAGTGTTCAGACAAGACGATGTTACTTAGGCTGCTTTTATGCACAAAATAGAAAAGAAAAAATTAATTATCCTCTTTGTAAACACTACAAAAAGAAAACGCACTTGAATTTTTTTTGTTGTTGGAGACTTGATGTAATATACGAAAATTACAAATTAACAGGTCATGTTATGATAATATGCAAGTTTAAAAATAATTATCAAGCATAAATCGAGGAGGAGCATCTTTTTAAAATTACATGAACTGAAGCAAAGGAGGAGTGCTGAAAATTGCTTTAAGCAAAAAAAAAAAATTGCATAATAAGTTTCTTAGATTTATGATGAATCAAATTATTGAATTCCAATTTTTTTATTGGACAGATTAGTTTGTTGAGAAATTTTAATTCTTTTAAATTTTAAATATGCAGATTATTTTTTTCAAGTTAGCTATTTCAACCCCCATTACTTACTAAAATTAATTGAGATACATTTTCAATAAATATTTTCAATCTTTTTTGCTAATCATCTTTTAAATATCAACTAGTGTATGTGCTAGAACTGTCAGATTTAGAGTTAGGCATGTGGATGTTGGAGCAAGTCGTATTCTTGTGCTCTCCCTATGTACCTCAACAAATCAACTCAACAATTACCTTGTATCTTCTGTTCATTCATTTTCATGAATTTATGCATTTATTACCTAGTGTTATTAATGCATGCGCGGAACTAATATATTGAGTTGTTGACAAGTGATATTTACATAGATAATGCCTAAAGAACCCTCTAAACTTGATTCATTTTCTATAGATCCCCCTAGATTATGCTTGAACCTAATTACCCCATGTACTTGACTTTTTATCATCCTTTACCCTCTCAACTTATAGCAACTTATAAGCGTGTAATCACACGCATACAAGTAGGAATAATAGTTGATGTGGCTATCCACGTTTGCAAACCTTTTTTAATAATTACATCTCTTAAATATTTTTTAGTTTAAAAAGAAAAAGCCAAAACTAAAAAGTTCAATATAAAAAGGTAAACTATCGTGCATATTTTTTCCTCAGATTCTAATAGCTACTCTAGATATTCCACCCCTTATTTCCATTTATAAGAGAATTTCTAGTGATCTCAAAGATAATCTTCCAAGCTTTTTATATTTTGCTACTTATCTGGGTTTCGATTGAAGAGGTATTGTTGTTAGAATTTTATCATCTAAGTTACTTGATATTGACCAAGAAGTTGTTATTAACTGTAAGGTATGTCTCCATCCTTTAGTTTGGTCGGGTATTTATTTTTGGGATTTTTAGGTAGATTTTAATAGGGTTGCTATCGATTAACTCTAAGATACAAAGAAATATTCAGTGGTTATCGGTCTATCCCCCATTTATTCATTGACAAAGTTATTTGTATATATTGTGATTCATCTATTTATCAATATTTTAGGCTTATTCAGTTTTGTTAGTAGAATTATTTTTAATGGGTTATAGTATAGAATCAAATGAAAATTTTCTTCTAGACCTAAAATGTATATATAAACTTTTTTTAATTATTGGGTCGATAAAAAAAAATCTGAAATGCTTTTCAAATTTTCTGTTTTATATCAAACTTCGTGAAGGACACATTGAGTTTTGTGGCTGGGTTATCAATTATGATTCAATTTTGAACACACCTGGAATTTAACCCCCATTTAGGCATTGATTATCACTAATAATGATATAGGGTATGTAAAATTGAAGTTTTTTTCTGCAAAAATCTTAATTTTATTGATATATGACAACTATGATTATTCCTTAACGAGTTATTTATGGTCTTTTTTCTGAGCTTTATATATTTCTTTTGGAACTTGTGGTTGTAAGTCATTCCATGGATACAAAATACCTTAACCTTAGGTGGTAAATTAGAGGGATTTTGGTGAGTCAGATTGGGCCGTTGTATTTGGGTTGTAGAACTGAACATGTGTTCAACATTGACTTTGACCATTTATGAATCTCTGAATTGGTGGATTATGCTAAGGATTTTGGCCTTAACAAGTTGGGAAAAACTTAAAATTGTTCCTGCTAAGGGTGGTAATTTGGTAGAATTAAAAAATGATAGGGATTTATTGGACCTTGCACTATTTTTAGATGGCGAGGACACAATGACATTTATGTTTGTCCTGATCAAGATATTGAGCGTGTTAGCAAAAACGTGAAACAAAAAGCAAAAGAAAGAATACAAGATTTAACGTGGTTCAAATCAGAATGATCCCACATCCACCATAGAACAACTGCCGTTATATTAACAAAAAAAGGGATATATCCCAATTACACCTAAGAGAAATTCTCTCTCAACTCACTACTCTTATAATGTATTTTTCTATGATTTTGGGGATGGTTTCAACAATGAAGAGTAGCCATTCTTTTATAGATGGACAAACTTGGGCTCCAAGCACAAAATAAGAAAAGAAAAAAATATATAAAATTTGTCCTCCACAAATTTTTGCTTGCTCTCCAAGTTCATTTCCTAGCCAAGTGATTTTGCCCATGGGATTTTCTTCCACATGGTTTAGACCCCACAAAAAACCAAACTAGCTCTTTCAATCTCCACCTTGGTTTGCGTTTTGAGCATGCATATAAATAACTCTGGCCAAAACTTCTAAGCTTACTGAGCAATCTCATTGTAAGAAACAAGAAGAATAAAACCTTTGTTGAACATACTAGCTCCACCTAGCAACTGTTCTCCCAGAGTTGCATCAGTTGATGCGTACTCCCACCAAGTTCTTGCGGTGTGCAAACTTGGCAAGAGGGACTATGTTGTTCAACATTTCTGCATCATTATCGTCTGTGATAACCTTCATAACCTTGATAGTTCCATTTTTAATGACATCTAAAATGAAGTGGAATCTGATATCAATGTGTTCAGTGCGCTCATGAAATCTTTGACTTTTAATCAAATGAATAGCACTTTGACTATCACATCAAAGAGTTGATTTCAGCTAAACCAAACTCAACTCTATCACTAAGCCTTTCAACCAAATAGCTTATTTCACTGCCTTCGCTGCTACCATATACTCTGCCTCTGATGTAGACAAAGCGACAATCGACTGTAAAGTCAATTTTCAACTAACGACACTGCCAACGAGAGTAAAGATGTATCCAGTTGTAGACTTCCTTCTATCAAGATCCCCTGCATAGTCAGAATCTACATAACCGAGAACTGAAATACCTTCACTTTTTCAACAGGTTAGACCAATATCAGAAGCTCCTTTGAGATATCTCAATATCCACTTGACTGCTTCCCAGTGCCTCCTTCCTGGGTTGGCTATGTACCTTCTTACCACACTTATAGATTGAGAAATATCTAGACGTGTGCACACCATAGCATACATAATTCTACCAACTACGCTAGTATACGGAACCTTTGACATATGCTCCACCTCATCCTCATACTGAGGTATTTGTAACTCTGAAAGCTTAAAATGAGGAGCTAATGGAGTACTTACAGGTTTGCAAAAATGCATATTAAATCTCTCAAGAACCTTTCCTATGTACCTCTTTTAAGAAAGATGGACAACACTGTCTCCTCGTGAAATCTCCATACTAAGGATTTTCTTTGCATCTCCCAAATCCTTCATGTCAAATTCCTTGCTCAACAGTTTCTTCAAAATATTTATCTCTGTGGTATTGTTAGCAGCAATAAGCATATCCATCAACATACAATAGTAAGTAAATTATTGAGTTACCAGACATCTTCTTGTGATACACAGCTATCAAATGCACTCCTTGATATCCATGTTTAGTCATGAATGCATCAAACTTCTTGTACCACTGTCTAGGGGATTGCTTCAAACCATACAAAGACTTCTTTAGTTGGCATACATGACTTCTTTTCCTTCAGCTAGGAAACCTTCAGGCTGATCCATATAGATTATCTCTTCTAGATCACCATGTAAGAAATCAGTTTTGACATCAAGCTGTTGAATCTCCAAGTGAAATTGTGCAACCAATGCTAGTAGCACGCGAATTAAGCTATGTTTCATGAATGGAGAGAAAATTTTATTGTAGTTAATTCCCTCCTTCTGACTGAAACCCTTTGCAACCAATCTCGCCTTGAACCTAGATTTTCCACTTCCAGAATTCCTTCTTTCTTTTTGTAGACCCATTTACATCCAACTATCCTCTTCCCCTTTGGTCTTTCAACTAAGACCCATGTCTGATTCTAGTGAAGAGACTCCATGTCTTCCATCATAGAAAATCACCATTATGCATCATCCTTTCAAGAAGTTTCTTTAATATATGAGGAGGACTCAAGATCCTTCATTTCTTCTTTTGCCTCTACGAATGCATATGTAATCAAATTTGCTTTCTCTATAAGGAATTCTTATTTCCGTGTATTCCTCTTGTCCCTTCCCCTTGCAATTGTGTATGGTTCATTGACAGTAAGTTCTTCAATATCTTCATTTTTTGACTCAACAACTTGAGTCTCTTGATCCTTTTCCTTAGCAAGCTCCACCGGGAGCTCCACCTACTCGTTATTCCCATTTTCTGATAACTCTATAGAAACTTTACGAGGATCAAGTATAGAGAATTCATCAAAGGTAACATCTCTACTAACTACAAATTTGAGTAAAGACAAACACCAAAGCTTGTACCCTTTTACTTCATCCACATACCCTACGAATATGGCCTTCTTAGTCCTTGGTTCAAGCTTTCCTTCATTAACATGATAATAAGTTGGACACCCAAATACTCATAAGTATGAATAGTTAGAGGGTTTAGCTGATCAAACCTCATTCAGAGTCTTAAAGTCAATCACTGATTTTGGAGATTGATTAACAATATGAGAAGCAGTGTGAACTACTTCAGCCCAAAACACTTTGAACATTTTGGCTTGTAGGAACATACAACGAGCCTTTTTAAGAAGAGTTTTGTTCATCCTCTTAGCAACTTCATTCTGCTGTGGGGTGTGCCTGACCGTCTTATGTCTTGAGATGACATGAACCTTGCATAAATCATTAAACTCTTCATTGTAAAACTCCAAGCCATTATATGTGCAAAGATACTTGATTTTCCGCTCCATTTGATTCTCAACCAATATCTTCTACTCTTTAAATGCTTCAAAAGCATAACTTTTTGCCTTCAAGAAACACACCCAAACCTTTCGTGAAAAATCATCAATGAATGTGAGAAAATACCTCTTTTCACCCTTTGATGGAAGTTTAGAGGGACCCCATAAATCTGAATGGATGTAGCCTAGCACCCCTCCCATATTGTATTTGCCAGTTCTGAAGCTGACCTTTTTCTACTTCACTAGAATACAGTGCTCACAAAATTTAAGTGTGTTGATCTTCTCACCATTCTAAAGGTTATGGTTGCTCAGCATCTTTAGTCCTCGTGTGCTCATATGACCCAGTTTTATGTGCCATAATCTTGCCTTATCATCATTGGATAACTGAACTGTATATGCATTAAAAGAGCTAACAATGGTGCTTCCTGCTAGTGTGTAAAGGACAACCTCCAGCTTGGCCTTTAGCATGAATAAAGCACCTTTAGTCACTTTCACAGTTCCTCCTTCGCTCATGTACTTGTAGCCTTGTTTATCCATAGTACCCATGGAGATCAAATTCTTCTTCAGATCAGGAACATGATGGACTTCTGTAATAGTCCTCACGATTCCATCATGGCAGCAAATCTGAACTAATTCAATGCTAACTATTTTACAAGTTGCATTATTGCCCATTATTACGGTTCCTCCACTATTCTCATAGTTGCTGAACCAATCTCTTTGGAATGTCATATGTAGAGTACAACCAGAATCTAGCACCCATTTGTTGCCATAGACTCCACTATTACATGATATTGTAAGTACATATTCATTATCATAATTATGCACTTGTTCAACAATGGATATACTCGCCTTTTCTTTGGATTTTGACATTGGGCAATCACGTTTAAAGTGCCCCTTCTTGTGTGTCACGACCCAACCTACCGGGCCGTGCAAGTACCTACTCTATGCACCTAGATAGACAAACCCTTACCACCCATCCAATATGTAAATGCAGAAAAGAGAAAACAAATCATGATATAACCTTTTTGATATACGAAAAACCTTTACAACATCTTTTTTATGATGATTACAAAACAACAATTTTACAATTTAAAATACCCTCCCTAGGATCTAGTCTAAACATGTACAAGAGCTACTATAAGGTTTATATATAGAGAGAAGTAAAAGAGACACAACTTCTATAATGGAATCGAAGGACAGAAGCTGCTGCAGACCACCATCGTCATGTACCTATGAAACATCACCAACCCTGCAACCAGACTATACCCAAAAAGGGAATAGCAAGAGTAGAGTCAGTACAACCACACGTCCTAGTAGGCATCATCGATCGACCCGAATCCAAACGTACCATCATATAAGGAAACTGAGAAAGCATGTAATAACAGTATAGCCCTATCCTCCACCATTTACCTTACCAGACTCGATCTCAATCGATCGTCTACTCACACCCCTTACCTCACCCCTTTTCTATTCCTTCCGCTGCCAACTCCCTCCTTCTCACGTCTTCCAAATCACGCTAAGCTTATACTTCACAAGTTACACTAACCTTATACTTCCCAAGTCACACTAACCTTAGACTTTCTAAGTCACACTAACCATAGACTTCCCAAGTCACACAACCTTAGCCCAAGTCTAAATCCAACTCTGATTGCCTCACTTTTATCCTAGTCAACCCCCATGACTATGCATCCAGAAATGACCCAGTCTCTGTCATTCCAAACCCACTACACCTAGGGCACTACACATAATTACCCGGACCCATCTCGGATCCCTAAACAATTCTTCCCAGGATATCACCCACTAGTCACACAATGTCAGACTCCCAGTCATTCCCCTAGTTTATCACCCATATGTAAACCACTCCACAACCATGATCAGCAGTCCACAAAAAACAACCATTATACCCTATTACATGTCCTTGACCCACCGTGGATCCCCTCTAGACAACACCTAAGGGTTAGATAAGCAACCCGATCTACACCAAGACCAACTCGTAAAGCAATGTAATAACCCAGCATCTCAAGGACCAATATACACAACCACATTTCAAGTTCACAACCCGGTTCACTCATGGAACCAATACCAACTGCAATAATACAAACAATATCAATGCAACGATGCAGTAAATAAATCCATACCAGGCATGGTACCTAAGCCAACCATTATTATATCCTATACCAGGTGTGGTACCCGAGACAATCATTAGTTTTATCATGTACCAGGCATGGTACCCAATCCAACCGAATGTCAATGAATTCACAGTCACAATAATGAACAATCAACTTGTAAACCAACAAGCAAACACACAGTTTTAATTCACCAGACTGTAAAACAGGACCGTTAGACATTCCTAAATAATTCCCTAAGCAATGCATCTCATACAAATACTTAGCTAAGAGTACACAAATATACAACATTCATAGGAATCATTAACCATCACCTACCCTAGTTCCAAGGTATATAACTTAGCCTCGACCTCCGTCCGAAGACTAAACACACTCACCCTTTATTTACATATAATGAACAGTTTACCTTTTTAGCATAATTTAACAACCATATTGATTTTGGGGCTTACATAGATAATAAAAATATGAATTATCATCCCTTAGCCCTTAGCAAAACCAATGACTACTTATCATGCCCTCTGCATTCCCGAAACCTCACCTAGGAGTTTCTCATTTTCATACCCATTTAGTTATCCTTGAAATTCTCGGTTCCCCAAACTTTTACGATATTCCAAACCCTGAGTCCTATCATTTTAGCATAACAAGACAACATAAAAATCCCAAAAATAAATGTCATCCACCCATAATTCAATCCAACCAATCCCTAGCTCACTCATAACCAATACTGAATCCACCAAACTCCGTGCCCTAAAGCCTAATCATGGATTCTCCTTTTCCACTCTACAATAAGTACAGAATGTAAGCAGGTCTATCTACTCAAATGAAAACCTAGCCTACCTGGGCGCGAAGCAGCTGCAAGGATGTGTTTCTGGCTCAATGAAGGAGCTCCCGACTGGATAATGATCCTGTACTCCGTTGTTTCACATCCCTCTAGCCATGACCCCTCCTCATCATGGTTCCCTAGCCTTGGAGCAGCATGGGAGGGTTTTTGTAGAAACCCTCATATGTTTTCCAACTGAGGAGGACAGCATCTTTTATTAAATCCCATCTTGAGGCTTTTGCCTCCCGTCCCTCCGCTATGGCGGTTAACCCTCCACTATGACAGTCTCTCTATAGAGGAATCATTACCGCTATAGCGGAGTGACTTCTTCCTGGATTATTTTTAAAAAAAAAAAAAATTCACTACGTCACCCTACTTAAACAAACGTACTTTAAAATTAGTTCTCAAAATAATTTGACCTCGCGATTCTTAAAGTAATATGGGTCTAGTCATTATAACAGATACTAATTTACCCATCGTTCATCCCCGAATGGTCCCAGAATAATAACAAGACAAGGGAGACTAGCCTGAGACTTTCATCATTCTGAGTGACTGCGTAATTAATGAACCTACGCAAGTTTCCAAACCTTCCCTTAATTAGTATAACCGACAAGAGGGAAAAAATTTAATATCATCCCGTTCTGACGAGGAATTTACGAGCCTCTCAAGGAAAATTAAATGTGTTCCTATTCCGAGCACCCAAGAAATCCAGGGCCTCATGTCATGTTGAGACGGACGAATTTGAAAATACCCGGGAGAACCTTTCATTACCAAAAACTGATTTTCCACCTGATATAGCTGAAAATAAACTTCTATAGCAGTTCCGCTATAGCGGACTGCCGACCGCTATAGCGGTTGACAACAAAATGAAATAGGGGAGAAACGGACTTCACCCCCCATTCTCCCTACATTCCCTTCAAAAATACTACATTCTCTCTCGATCACTCCTCTCCCGATGTCAAAATTCTCAGGTAATAATCACAACTACTCACTTCTTTACTTTTTTGTGTGATTTTTGGACATGTTTATGGTAGAAAACTAGGAACTTTGGTGTATATTGAAGTGGGTTTTTGAACTTGAGCCTTTGGTTGGATTTTTGTTGAATTCTCGAAGCATGGATGCTTTACTACGTATACAATGCCTCCAAGGCATTCTGGGCGTAAGGATTACACTATTATTGGCCAAAAATAGGCCTAAATGGGGTGGAATGTAAAGGGTTGTTCTTGAACAAAAGTGGTGATTTGGACGATTTGTAGGGGTTATAATGCCTAATTCTTTTGTAGAAAATGGTAATGGTGGACTTTGGGTATGTAGATCTGAACTTGGGATGTCAAAACCAGAATTTTGGACCAAGGGGCGCCATTGTTGCACCCCTTGAAGCTTCGGGGATGATGAATACCGCTATAGCGCTTGGGCTCCGCTATAGTGGTTCCGCTACAGCGGAAGGCCGTGAACCACTAGCTTCCCAAGTTGACACTTAGAAAATTTTTCTCCCCTTTTCTAAACCCCTTAGACCTTATTGAGTTCTAATCTGATTTTCTTGCCATATTACAGGTTATACTTCCAATGGCTGGAGGACAATAATTGCCTGTGTATTCCTACGAGCGTTTCCCTGACGAAGCTAGCTGAGAGAGGTTCCTGGATTATTAGAGACTGGGAATTTGTTACGAGAGAGGATTCAAGCTGATAGGGGTGGATGGAAAAGCAGCCGCCTTCCACCGTAATCTTAGAGAGTTGGGTTGGGATTCCTTGTTGGTAGCTCCTCCTCACGCACAAACAGGTTGGGTGCGGGAGTTCTATGTCATTCTTCCTACAGTCTATTGGGATGAGCCCAACCCCACCATCTGTATCCGAAGAGTGGATATCCCCATGGATATTCAGACTATCAATGGGGTGCTTGGAGTACCTCAAGTCTCCAATGAGGCCTACGAGGCTATGTTCCAGCTCTGGGATATTACTTGGTTGAGGGACACTCAGGTGGATGAGACGTGTAGGGATAAGGTCTACTAGGTCATCCCCGAGGGCTTCACTAGTACTTACTTTTCTATGGAGGCTAGGATTTGGCTCAACTTGGTGTCTCGGAGGATCCACTCATCGGGTAACAAGACCGACGTGACCTATGCTTGGGCCCTGATGATTGCTTGTGCCATGCAAGACATTATCATGAATGTGGGGGAGAAAATCATCTCCGAGTGGAAGGAATTCTACCGAGGTCACAGGAAGGGCCCCTATCTTCCAAGCTTGATATCTGAGTTGTGCATGCGGGTTAGGGTGCCTGAGAACCACACTGACTTGGAGGTGGTTATGGATGACCCCTTTGACCCTGTCCGAGTAAAGGTAGTCTCCAAGAAGAAGAGAAAGGTGGACAAAGCAGGAAGCAGTCATCCAGTTGAGGATGTCGCCGATGATGATGATGATGACACTCATGCCCCTCCCCAGCCTCAGTCCCCGATCACTAGCTCCCAGCTAAAGGAGGGTTGAGCGGATCGATCCCAATAGTCTTTCACGAGGTGCGTAGCATTCTTTATAGCCGTTACAAAAGCTCCTGAAGAAAAAGAGGTATTTTTTGCTTGACTGCGTGAACCAGGTCCAGGTCTTGATTTTGGCATTCTCGATGTTAACGTCCCATCGAGTTAGCTAGTGAAGGGTGAAAGGGATGACGGAATGAATAGCAGGCAAAGTCTTTGCTAAGAATTTCGGGTAACTTTCTGTATTGATTAAGAGTTACAGGTGAAGCTTACTTTCTGCGGTAGCCCCTTGGACCTTAGCCTCTTAAGGGTTGGGTTCTAGTGGCAGGCTCTTGGGTCGTCTGGACCCATATCTAGTAAAAGTGGTGGCCTGGTTGTCCCCACACCCCCTTATCATGCGTGTATGTGAGAGAAGTTTGTGCTAGAATTTTGGCGCTCACCTTATGGTTCTCAGTCCTCTTTTGCCGAGATTTTAAAAAGATTTTTTCCCGCATCAGAACAAGACCCACTATACTAGATTTAGCCAATTCTGGTGTGGATAGGGATTCCCCAATAGATTCTACAAATTCGGATTTGGATGCCCCTGCGCATAAACATATGGATAGGGATGTCAATTCAGATGCGGCTAGAATCATTTGAGTGATTCATAAACCCTCCTCGGGATAACAAGCAAGGGTTTCATCCTCTACTTATGGGAATGCTACTTCGAGAAATGTTACTTCAGGTTAAACTAGATATGTTATGAGAGAAACTGGATATTTTCCTTGGACCCTTTCACTCGAGAACTCAAAGGGGGGAAAGAATTCTTCAACATATTCACAAGAAGGTGGTCTACGCCCATTAGATCCCTAGAAAGAGGAGCAACTAAGAAGAAAGGGGTATAAAAGAATGAAAGGAATGTCTTCGATCTGGCTCTTGTTCCCAGTAGTTTTATAGCACGCTAGGCTAGCTAAGAAAGGTATTCTATCTTTCTCTTTTGTTGTACGGCTCGATAGAATTATTTAGAATCCTCTCCTAGCTTCCTCTTTCCATAGATATTAATACTATAAAATGTCGATCAGAAAGCAGGGTTGTTCTAAGATATAGAAGTACTTAAGGGCTTGACTAAGTAGTAAATATGGGATTGAGGGGTGCAGGAGTAGGGTTGTACTCTAGAGGTAATGTTGTACTCCATTCTTCCTCCCGGCTTCCGTTCGATTCTCACTCTCAACCAACTGATGAATGCAATTAGAGTAGAATCGCTTTCCCTTACTAGGTTTAGGAATTCATAATTCTTCAAGAAGACGAGAACAGATCAAAAGAAAGCTTCTTATAGAGAGACAGATTACAGAAACAATGACTCATGAGGATAGCTGGAAGCAAGGAACATTCTTTTGCGGCTTACCCATTCTATAAGAAAACGGTTCAACTGGTTAGGCGGCGCATTATTCACTGCACTTTATTTAAAGCAGTGTGCGTCATTTGGGGTATTAAAAAAGAACCATACCATGTTGACAGTGTCACTGTCCCTTAATCATCAGGCTGCCCTCGGATTCTTCCCTCCAAATATTAATGAGGTGGGCGAGAAGAATAGAGCCCAACTTATTATATACAGATACGGATATTCCTTGTCATTCTAACCTTGATATAGTTCCAACAGGTCAATTCTTTGACTCTCCTATAGTGTATAGTATATTGTTTCCATCTTCCTACTAGGATAGATATTCTAACAACAAACTATCTAGCTTAGCTAGTTGGCAGCTCCGCATCGTGAACTGCATCAAAAAGGGCATTCGATCTCTCTTTTATGGGCTTTTTCCCTCGTATCTGACCTATCCGAGTAGCCCTCCCAAGAGGATAAAGAGGTGGATCATTTGATCTTGAAATAGGTCATCCCAACTATCCCAATCTTTTATCTGTTCATTTCGTCAGGTATCTGAATCATACGATTCTAAGGATTCTGCTTTTCACATTCATTCTACAGGTCCAAAATGATTCCTCGCTAGTTGGAATAAAAACCTCAACAACAACCTTCATTGAACCCCTTCTTTCTATCCTTCTATGAAATGAGTCCCTCTTTCATTCACTAAAGAAGACACAACTGATAGATGGATGAATATGCATTTGATAGCCAGTTCTATGAATCAAAATCTTGAGTTGGAGGCATCGCTAAAAATTGATCAGTTTTCTCGAAATCAACGAGTGGACTTGAAATCATAGATCCATTTTGTGATCCATGCGACTCAGACAAGAATCCTATATCTTACCCACCCAGTGCTGTTCTGATTGAATTTCAAAGATCTCGCTCGCTGTCAAAGTGCATTTTGTGAAGTATTCTCCTGCCCCTGTCACCTAAGATAAAGTCAACTGGAAACCGTGATCAAAGTCGTAGTTTGAAAATGATGATTTGAAGATTCATTCGATGAAGAAGGGTGTCTTGGTTGCCGATACTGAAGTTGAATGAATCATTCCACCTGGCAATAGCAAAAGTGGAGTTTGGCACAGGTCAAAGGGGAAAGCAAGGAGGAATTCCACTTTGGAAAGGAAAAGGGCAGTTCCAAACGAAGGACCCTGGGGAAAGCTTCCCGGTGTCCAAGTGTCAAGTCCCGAGGGCTTGTGTCCGCCGAAAGCTTCCTTTTTTCTTATTAGTCTTTCCTTGCAATGAACCGAAAGGTGAGAGGCAGGGCTCAGTTTCAAGGTTTAATTTAAAGTCACTAGTCAGTCCAAAATGAGTGAAAGGCAAAAGTCAAGATTACGTGCAACCAGGTGTAACGTGTCAAAGGTCACCGAGTCATTGTAAAAGGGAATAGGTTGTTTTGCGCATCCAACAACTGAAAGAGTTAGTGGAGAAAGGTTGAGTTGCGTAATAGAAGATTCTCTGGTTAATAAATCATTGGATTTGAAATCAAACTCTCTACCTTGGGCGGATAGGAATTGAGACTTTCAATGGTCCGCTCTTCTCTCCTCGTGATCGAAGCAGACCCTAGAAGTTGGGTATTCCTTCTTAAGAGGACACTAACCCTACCGATCTTGCTAGCCGGGGGTTCAGTCTTTCAAGATTCAATCTTTACCCTTCTGGTCCTAGGGAATCGCTCTTATAGTAGGAGGTTTACTATGTCCCCAACTTCTCTTTATTAAGAAAGTAGGTTTTCTACTATAATTAGATTAAGATCATAAAAACAGAGTAATATAGCTAGACCAAATTAAATAAATGGAGTCTGGTAATAACATTATGAAACTGAATCCATATGGCAAAAAGCAGAAGCAGCGGTCTGTTCGGGTTCATTCATGTCCAATAAACTTCAAACAAAAGGAGATTCGGGTATCAGAGTTGAGCAGACAGGCGACGGGAGGATGGGGGGAAGAGTAAAGACAAGACAAAAGCAAGAGTTCAGGCATCTTACTTTACTAGTTTCATTTTCGTATGATAGTCACCCCTTTCTCACTGCTCCCTTTTCTCGGTAAAACAGAGTGAGCAGCTTCTTTCTTTGCTACTGCTGCCATACCACAAAGAAGTCCAATAGCTACGCTTACTTCTTCCTTCAACCCTGAAAAAAGCATATGCATCCCGAGATTCTCTCCATCTCAGAAGTGGATTCCCCTGCAAGGGTACTTGAGTACAACTACGGCTATGAAAAGCTTATCGAAAGAGGAGGAAAGAGCATAAACTCAACTCTAAAAGTTTTAGTTGCCTCTCTCTCTCCGCCCTATAACTGGAAAAAAGGATCACGGCGAAAAGCCAACCTTCTTTTTATTTATTCGTTTGACGAGGGAAGACTTTAAGTACTGAATTAATGAAATTACACCTATATCACGAAAAAGAGTTGCTCTAGCTTTAGCGCGCACCCTTTCTCCTATGAGGAAAGTTACTCTTTCTGATTCATGTCTGGCCCTTCATGGGTCTGGATCACAGTATACCGGTGACTTTGTCCTTGAATTCATTCTATTTCATATCCACCGATCTGTGGAAGAGACCAAGGAATAGTAAGATAGATTTAGGGCTAGCAGGTGGTCTAGAATAGATTCCCCAAAAGGTCCTGACTTTTCAACAACAGAGGCGAAAACTTACTCTTTCAAGTCAAAGTCAAAGTCGGGTAGACTAAGATGGAGTTTATTTTAAAGTTGTTCTAGGGATATGGGTATTTAGTGAATTCTATTCACTCTTTATGAAGTGGATCAAAGATGCCTTATATCATAAATATAAAAGTCAGTATGGTGCCCCGGTAGATGCGCAGACCGAGTGAGTTTTCGCTGATCAAGATCAAAGATTAAGGACAATGAGGGTACGGTGCTATCTTTGTACTTTGTTTGTTGCACATGGCCTAATACTTTCCCCCTTTTTCTCACTCTTTTGGTGTCAATTTGGATCTATTTTCTTTATGCTACCAAAAGATGGAAAGGGGAATCGACTCGTTCCTTCCCTGCGGAGGACGAATCAAGGCCTTAAGTTGGTTCGTCGAGCAAGAAAAGAGAAGGATCAACAAGGATTTCATACCCTATGCTAGTTCATTTTCTCTCTCCCCCAGATATTTAATAGGTCCTCCACCTATTCTCATGTGACGACATCTATGATTATGAAATTAAAGAATGAACAGTTGCAACAATCATGTTCAATTTCTTTTGACAGTTTTAGATTGTGGTGCTTTGTAATCAAGGGCGAGAAGGAAGTTCATGGAAAGGTAGCTCACATACCTTTCCAGGCCTAATTCTTTAATAATCACTTCAGCTCTTTCATACTTCTGACGTCGACTCATCTTGCTTGGAAGTCTTATGAATGCAGCAAAAATGAAGGTTTCCCCTACAGTCAATTGTGGAAAAAGCACATCCTCTTGTGTCACGAAACCCACCTAGCACAACATTGCTCAATTCGGTATGGAAGTTAATACAAAATCATATTGAAAGAAAGACTTTTATATATTCTTGGTTTTAAAGCAATAGAAAGAGAGAAGGAAAAGAGAATTATTGATGGATAGGTAATATACCTCCTATTGATAGTTGTATTATATGGGATGTCATTGTATGTGACAGTTCCTCTGACATTTTCTTGCAATCTTCCTCCCAATATCTTTAACAAGGTTGTTTTCCCACTGCCAGAACCATTAAGGCAAGAATTTCACCATTCCTGCCTTGAGTATCTGCTTGTAATTGTCATGCTCAAACTGGGAAGCTACCTTTGATACAACTACCTTGACAGGAAGAGGAAGCTTGGCTAATCTTCACCTTGTACACAACATCCGTGAACTACATTCAAAGACCATTTAAATGGCAGAAGCCAAAACTCTAAAACATATATCAACAATTTGATTCTTTGAAACATTTCTGAGAAATGAAAGATTGGTTAGAGAAAAAATTACCTTGAGAAATATGTGGAGGGGTTGATCTTTATCAGCAATTGATGTATCATCCTCTACCTCTATGTCAATTTCAGAGCTTCTGTTTCTGAGGTAAGCTTAAGACATGAACTCTATGTTATGGCAAAAGCCATTGCTTCCAGCAATCTGCATGGAGCCAACAGCTGGAGGGGACTATGACAAATCCTCAATTTCATCTTTTCTAAGATGCTCCATTATGTCATGAACTGCAAGTTAAGCATTGCTTTATCATGGGTGTTGGACAAAGTTCATTGTTATATATGGTGGATAAGATAGACATAACCAAAACTCTGCCTAAATCTTGAAACTATTGAGCCACATGCTTTCTATGGGAAACTCGAGACTCTTTAGAATTGTGAATTTCTAGTTATCACACGCACTTGGTGCGCTTGACTTTCTTCAAAATTCTCTTTAACCAAGTGTTCAAATGACACTGTTTGGGGTATTTTAACTCAGCAACGACGTACTAGGTGTTAATACATAATTAACTAAATAAAAGTGTTCCCTCTCTGATATCTAAGTTTTTTAGATGAGACGATTCACACAATTCACCATAGTAGAGCAGGCAGAGGTCCAGGATTCGAGTCTTGCCGCCACTTATTAACAGTGGAGGTAGGAGATCCAGTTAATGAAAAGGCTAGACTGCAGCTATTCAAGCATCTCAAAGTCTATCTATAACGATTGCTATTCCATATCGGAGCTTCTGCTAAAGGAAGTGGTGATCCCTAGCTTGAGACTCAAACTCCAGAAGCCGACCTGCCAACAGACATTATGGGAGAATACTCTTCACCATCATCAGAAAATGTTGCTTAGCAGCAACCTTGAAATAGGGTAAAGTTTGACTACATCAAGCTCTAAAGTCAGGTATTCTGTACCAGCTCGGCTAGATCAAAGACTGCCGTAAGTTGCATATTGAGTCTTAAGAATTGGGTCCCTTAGACCCTGGATTGGTGCACAATCAAAAGAAGAACAAAAAATATGAGCCTTTGTCTTATTAAGAAGCATATAAATGACATACTAAGCAGAAACGTGTAGACTCAAAAGAAGGGAGAGGGGTGTTTAGCCACTTAACTGTAAGAAGAGGTTTCGAAGAGAAAGTTTGACGTATATAGATATAGTGAGTGTGTGTGCGGGGTGTAGTTATACCACTTACGACAAAGAACCCCAAGTCAGTAAAGTAGTTAACCAAACACAAGTAACAAGTTCGTCAGTCCTTCCTCTGATGCCTCCCGTTCATTCTTCTTCATTTCATCATTTTGTTGTGTTGTTCTGTTCATAGGTCCCAAGCCCTTATTACAAAGCCCTCTTCCCTCTCCTTAAGTTGAGAAAAAAAGAATGTTGCTTGATTGAACGAACATTGGTTGAACCTTTCTAACTAACACCGCAGTCATAATGCCACCCACGTCTTTTTTTCTTTTGAACAAGCCTTCTAAATCAAAAAAAATATAAAAATTTGAGTTCATAATAACTAGCGGGTTTCATTAATGAAAAGAAAAGCGGAGGCCCTCTATCTACTAGCATTGTGGTTTTCCATCGATTCTTTATCAATGGCCCACCCTTTTTTTGAACCTTGTCAATGATCGAACTTAAAGATATGAACTGAGTGTCATTTGATGAGTAACTAAGAAAAAAGGAGAGGGATATGGAAAGAATGAAGTAATGAAAGAGGAAGTCATTTCTAGTAGTAACGACTTGTCACAATCCATTGGTTCATATAGAATCCATGTCCTAGGTGTATCAAAAAATATTCTTTTCGCTAAGCGTATATAATAAAATAGAGTGAAAAGGACCACCCTGAAACCAAGGGGGTACTAACTAACAGTTGAGTCCTCTCCAAACTGCAGGAGATAGTTGCCCATCATACGGCTCACCAACTTCACTTGCCTCTATGGGAGGCTCACTCCGGGAAGGTTCGAATCACTTATAATACACGGGTTCTACGAAGGAAGGGGTTGGGTTAGGAGCGTTTTCAATATGATTCTTTTCTTGTATTTGTTCGATGAGAAATGCGAGTCTGTATTGTCCACTTTCTTCATCCCCCTCTATCAAAATGATCAAAAAGGAAGGAGAGCTTGCTTCTTATTCTAGTGTTTGATCTCTTCCATCTCTGCCTGGCTCGTTGTCACCTATATTAAAGAAAGGTTTGGAACCCTGTAGAGAATAAAGAGGGGCCAAGGATCTTCCTCTCAACAGTGCTTTTCGAGGCTCCACTCTCCCCCCTGAATAAGTAAGGCCCCGTTAAGCCTGGGCAAAGATGGGGATAAAGAGTAAGGATTGAAGCCCCCTTAGCTCTGCCAGGCACTAGACAGGGGTTAGTTCTGTAAATGTGTAGAGCCAAGTGTCGTGTGGTGTAGTAGTAGGCACTTCTACGTCCCTTCCCGGCTACTGGATAACTCCAGTGCTTCGGGTACTATGAACCCTTTTCCATCCATTGCAGCAGAGCCATTTCTTGGGTGGGGGGCTAAGCGCAGTTCTTTGAATCAAAGGTTAAATGAAATCGATTTTTTTTAGATATAAAAATCTAAATCGGATAGGATAGATGGATGGATCTATCTTTCTATTCATATATATTACTAATCAAAATGGATTTATATAGTGTTGTAGCGTATCAAGAATCCCCAAATCCTTGATTTGTCCAGGAAAGACTGCACTGCTTTGGGCCCAGGAAGCGAAGGGAATGAGCTCCGCTGCTTCTCCTCCACACTTTTTTTTATCCGTGCCTGTTCCGCATGCGCTTCGCGCACCATTGGCGCTTTTCTCTCATCTTATTCTTCATTGGATGGTTCAGATAGACTTCGCTATTCTTTCCCAACTAAAATCAAAAGGTCTGTATCACATCGAGATGTCGATTCATTTTCTGCCTCCAATGAGATGGGGAATTTTTAACCCCCTATTTAGACTTTTGGGCCCTTCATCTTTCTAAATTGAGACCCGGCCTAGCTCGTATCATTCTAACAACCGGCGGGGAGCACCTCAGTATACGATCGCGCGCAGTAACTGGGAGTCCTATTACACTTAAGGACAACTTCAATTCACCAAACCAAGGTTCATCTCGTGTAGTCATTGTGGACTCATACAAGGATATTGAGTAGACGATTGATGTATCAGACTCGACCCTATCTTTCGTAGAATGCATTCCTATCCGTGTCGCAACTGATTCGGTAAGCTATGTGTCCGGTGCACGGAGAACTGCCTTCGGTCCCCCAAACTTACTTATTTGTGGCAACCTTTCGGCCGCCCAACGACCTATAACGCTAGTCACTACTCCCACTGGAGCTAGGAAGTAAGCCCTACAACCCAAAGCATCAAAGAACAAATAGAATTTGCTACAAAAGCCGGCTAATGGGGGTATTCCTGCGTATGAGAACATAGTAATGGAGAAGGTAATAGCCAAAATAGGATTCGTTTTGGCTAGAGCGCCCAAATCAGCTATATATTTGACACGGGTTTGGCATAATGCTAAAACTATGGTGAATGCATCTATCGTCCTTGATGCATAAATAAAGATACCAATTAGTAGTGATTGAATTCCTTCTATGGTTCCACATGAGAAACCAGTACGAATATAACCTACATGTCCAATTGAACTATGAGCTAGAAGTATTTTTACTTTCATTTGGGCCATGGCGGCTAGTGCTCCTAAGATCATAGAAGCAATGCTGCAGAAAAAGAAGATTTGTTGCAATGTAGCTCCATAAGAACCATAAATAGAAACACGTGAAATATTAGCAGAAATAGAGATTTTAGGCGCAATAGAAAGGAATGTGTAACCGGGGTGGGTGAACCCTCATAGATATCAGGTGCCCACATATATAGAGTCAAAATATATATGGAGTCCGAAGGGTAGGGGGTTTTCTTCGGGGCTTGAGAGATGGAATAGATAGGGCCCCACAAGTTTGAAATTCACCGCTGGGGAATTCACACTAAAGGGAACAAGGAATTCTCAACGAAAAAAGTGCTCTTTGAACCGAACGTGAAAATAGTTTTCCATCAGACGACTTTTCCTGTAACTCTACTCTCGACTTGGATTATATATCCAAAGAGGTCCGCTCTCGTCCATTCCACATGCTGCCTAGAAGAGACGTGGTTATCTGAAGTGGATTCTCTCTTTTGTAGTAGATTCCGAACTTGTTGTGCCCCATTGACTAAGAAGGGGGCGGACACAACAACTATATGGACCCCTTCCTTTCAGTTGTTGCCAGTGCTTTCCCGGGCCGAGCTGAAATTTTTTATTAGAAAAGGTAGGCAAAGCCCGAAGGCTGCTATCCCAATAGGAAGGGAGAAACGAGGAGAGGAGCTAAAACTAGATTGTAAGAAGAGGGGCTTCATAGCAACTTTCATTATAAAGGAATGCAAAAAACCAACATTTAGTCAATAGGAGCTCTACTCCCCTCTTTCCGACCTCATCACTTCAATGGCAAACCCATTTCCTAGTCACCGGGCTAAGCGCACCTTTGGTACTTCAATAGGGCGAGCAGTTTGATAGTGACTACTTTCATTTGTAGGGCAACGAATACTTCAATGATGGAAACAGCCAAAAACTCGAGAGGGTCTTGGAGAAGTGTTTGTCGATAATCAAAGCCTCACTCTGATTATGTTGTGAGGTTGACTGAATCCATTAACCGGGAAATGAAACATTGTTCGTTCCCTTTCATCAAGTAGGTAAAGTAGGCATACGAACCACTTTTCCTTAGACTCTATTGGAATAAAGCAAAGAAGGAGGCAGAATGGAGAAAGGAAAGGGACAAGGGTGGTCTTGCTTGGCGCGAAGGCTGCTGGTTTGGGGGTAGAGTATAGTACTAAAGGTCCTCAGACTTCCAGGTGGTTTTTCTTTTGGGCAGCTGTTCACCTTTGGATCTCGCCAATACATCCCCCTATAGTTTTCGTTACCGAGATATCTTTTTTTTTCATTGTTCCCAGGGATTTTTTGGGGAATCTTCTTCCATGCTGCAAACAGTCAAATCTCCTCGCGAGCAGGAAGCACACCAGTAGCGTACGTTGCGTGATTCTACTGTCCCGACGCTGTCCGTCGCTTATGTTAAAAAATAAAAACTAATTATTTGTAAATATTTTGGCGCAAAAATCCGCCAAAAAAAGCAACGGAATTAGAGACGCAGTCCGTCGCTTATGTAAAGAAATAATTATAAATTAAAAAAAAATGAAAAGCGATGGACATCGTCGCTTTTTCCGTCGCTTTTCTATCTGTCCCAAATTGAGTTGTTTTTAGTAGTGACTCGAATATCATCTCTAGTCACAATATGACCCAGAAAAGCCACAGACTGCATCCAAAACTCACACTTGCTAAACTTAGCAAATAACTGTCGATCCTTGAGAGTTTGCAACACAACTCTCAAATGGTACGCATGCTCCTCCTCACTCCAAGAATAGATAAGAATATCATCAATGAACACAATCACAAATATATCCAAATACTTCTTGAACACATGGTTCATCAAATCCATAAAAGCTGCAGGAGCATTCGTTAATCCAAAAGACATAACCACAAATTCATAATGACCATATCGAGTTTTTAAGGCTATCTTTGGAATGTCACACTCTCTAACACAAAGGTGATGATAACCGAATCTAAGGTCGATCTTGGAAAAGAAACTGGCATCCAATAGCTGATCGAACAAGTCATCAATCCTACGAATGTGATACTTATTCTTGATTGTGACCTTGTTCAATCGATGATAGTTGATACACATTCTAAGGGAACCATCTTTCTTTTGCACAAATAAAATTGGAGCACCCCATAGAGGGATGCTGGGTCGAATAAAACCCTTATCAAGGACGTCTTTCAATTGATCTTTCAATTCTTTAAGCTTCACGGGAGCCACTCTATAGGGAGGAATAGAGATAGGATGCGTATCTGGAAGAAGATCTATTCCAAAGTTGATCTCTCGCTCAAGAGGGACTTCGGGCAAATCTTTGGGAAACACTTCTGGAAACTTATTCATAACAGGAACTGACTGGAGGGATGGGGTTTCAGACTTCATGTCCACAACTCGAACTATATGATAATTATAACCCTTACAATTCATCTTCCTAGCCTTAAGATAAGATATGACATGAACTTTCGAGGATGGAGGACTACCTTGCCATTCTACAGGTTCATTTGGAAACTTGAAACTAACAACTCCAGTATGATGCGCATGAGTCATAAGTAGAGAAATATCATATCACCCAAAAGAATCGTGGATCTACACTCCTTATTTACCAAATCCGATACTCCATAAACATACTTACTCATGTTATCTCACGGGTCAGCCACTATGGAAGGAGCATACCTAGAAAGATGGGTGAACTTCAATCCGTACTCCTGAACTGACTTAGAACCTTGCCTCAGATTTACAAACTCTTTGTCCATAGCTTGCCTCAACTCCCTCGGGAAGAACCGATCAAGAAAAGCATTCTCAAAACACTCCCACGTCATAGGGACTACGTCCCTAGCCCTAGCATCTTTCCATTGAGTGAACAAAATATGAGCCAAGTCGTTGAGTTGATAGGAAGCTAGCTTAATGCCATCGATGCCAACCACTTACATTACACCAAAGACCTTCTTTACCTCATCCAAGAAATTGTGAAGATCATCACCAACTTTCAAACCCCAGAACTCAGGTAGGTTCATACAAATGAAGTCTCGGACTCAGGCCGCTACTCCACCTTGAGGGTGGATGGGCATAGGAGCCTTCTGATTGGCCTGAGCGTCCATAGTCTAGGCTAGCATATGAATATCATTTTTGAACTCCACATTTATGACCTTGGGGTCTGGAATCGGAGGATTAGCATTTTGGGCATTGGTCTAGCGAGGCATAGCATGACAAGGAGGTATAATCTGAAATGCATAAAGAATAGATTAGAGGGTTAATAGAGTTAAACTCTGTTGCACGATATTGATCAAGAAAGAAGTGAAGTTTTTCCTAATACACCTCATAACTTCTCTCTCATAAGTGTGGCACGCTTCACACACATAAGAGAGACTCTACTTGATGCAGCTTTCAAACGCCCTAGGACTCTTAAAGTTGAGGCTCTGATACCAAGTTTGTCACGCTCCGAGGACACCCCCTAGACGTAATATGGGAACTGGGACCGCAAATGCCCCAAGTTAATCCTTGGTCATAGCATAACTCAGATAATCATAAGAAAACATAGCGGAAGCATAAATAGAAAACTAGGCAACCCAATCCATAAATGATAAAGTCAAGATGAAACATAATTCAAAAGAGAGACTCGAATACTATCTATGTCTGAAAAGACTCTACATGCGACATAAGGAGTTGCTAGGACAAGACCCCAGCTAAATCTAAGTACTGGAAGGACGATAACAAGCTAAAACTCAAGAACCAGTCCTTGGGAGATGAGGACTCACCAATCCTAGCAGAATGGCCTGCAATCTCTATCCATGTATCTGAGGAAGGAAACCTGAATCTGCATCATCAAGAGGATACATTACAAGATATGCGTCAATACTATAGGATGTACTGAATATGTGAGATATGCAAAATATGATATAAGCATGATGGATATTCTATAAAACTGATATCATGCTACAATGGTAAAACTATAATGTAAATGACTCAAAGCAATATCATAAGCTAAAAATATAATAATAAGTAGTAAGCTTGAAATCTGAGCAAGAGTCAAATACATTTTAAAAGTTGAAACTATTTTTGTGGGAGGTTCGCTAACCGACATAGACCATGTGAGCTATATAGAATCTAATGTATTCGACCCATCGAGAGGACCCAATACACCTTTCTAGGGATAAATACATAACTATAGCGTGATCACTAATTCTATTGCGAACCTACGGGGGCATGTAGTTCTGGGACTAAGGGTACTCTCACCCCGTCCAACTCGGTGCTAAATACTACTCCCAAAAACATACATATAACTCATATATACTAATGACATATCTAATGCCAAAGTTGTTTGAAAAGCATAAGGGTATATCTAATACTATGCAATTCACATAGCTTAGGTAGACATATCTAGATGCCAAACCTTTCATAAAACATAGGGACATATGTAATGGCATGCAATTCATACTTCAAAATCCTTAAGACTTAGCATAACCATAATTCAAAACATACTTTTCTTTCTAAATTCATAACTTGAAGAATTAGGCATGCAATTTCATGATAATAGAGGTCATGTTATCTAAACATGCCAATTTTGCTTGAAAACATGCAAATCAATGGAATTATGCTAAAATTAATCATCAACATCTGGGCTTTTAAAATTATGCAAGGAATTACAATTAAAATATGGGTAATGCATGGGAAATCATGAATTGATAATTTTAAACAAAACCCATAACTTTTCCCCCAATTTGGGTAAGAATCCTAATTTCATAAATTCATAAATCAAAGTAAAACATGGGGTTTTGGTCATAAGGATTAAGTAATTCCCTTGTTGAATACCCACATACCTTATTGAAGCTTGCTTGATCTAATATGAAAATAAATGGAGGCTTGAACTTGGAGCTTGAAGGAGTTCTTTTCCTCTTTTAGTAGATGAATGAGGAATAATGAAAGACTTACGCTGATAGGAGAAGAAACCATACTAAAAATGGCTAAAACAACCTCACTTAAGAGTTAAAAGAGTGGATAATTACAAAAATACCCATGGGATTATATTATAAAAAGTTGTTAAAAAAATATCGAATTCAAGAATCACGGGTGCAATCCACGAGCCGTAAACTGAACCATGACTCGTTGTTTCCACTCGTGGTTCCTGGCCTAAATGATCAACCGCACAATCAACTCCAGGAGTCAACAGGATGGACCATATACCCATTCGTAGTTTTTCAGGGGAACCAGTCAGTCCTCTGATCTGATTCCACGAGTCAATAGGACAGACCGTAGACTGAACCATGGTTCGTAGAACAACTCGTGGTTCTCAGACCAGAGGCTGAACCAGTAGATATAAACCATGTGTTCATTTCATGGATCATGGTTCAAACCATGACATGTGGTTTGGACTCGTAATTCCTGAGATGAACGAAAAATTCATATTTCTTAAGTTTGGAGGCTGGATCAGATTCCGGGGTGTTACATCTTGAGAAAGGTTGTATTTTTCATTCTTCAAAGATGGTTATATGTTTTGAAGCTTTAATTAAATGTTATAATTTTGAGTTTTCTTTCGGATACTAGCATATTAACTGCTTAAAAAGACTTCCGCCAAATCATATTGGATAAATAAGGGGGTTCTCCTATTGAGTTAGGATCGAGTACGTACCGCATGAACTACCATAATTTGGTTCATGACATTTGAACCATCTGAGAAGGAATTGAAAAAATGAAGTTTAGAATTTAATAGAGTCAAGGACACACTATAAGGAATCAAAAAGATTGAATCTTCCTAAGAATTCTCTATAGCCTCCCACAGATAGGATACAAATGTCATTGTACCGATCTGCAAGACACTATGAGGCAGTTGCTCTTATATCGGTAAGACCGGTGAATCTAAAGCTCTGATACCACGCTGTCATGATCCAAAATTGGGCCATGATGGTGCCTACTATAATCCCTTAGTAGGCAAGCCAAAACCCAAGACAATTACTGAAAGTAAAGATTAGCAACTAATAATAAGGAGAGCAGAAATGAGATAAGCAGGCCACAAAGTATAGATATATACATAATAGGTACAAAATATACAATGTGGGCCCTAAGGGAACAAAGAAAGAAAAATATATACAAAATACCAACCCCAGACCTGGTGTCACCGACACAGGAGCCTCTAAAAGTATGAGAATATGGCTATACAAAGATACAATCTATCAAAATACAAAATAAAGATAGTAAGTCCAAGAAGGAAAGCAGTAAATCTCTGGACGCCTAGAGCTCACCATGATCTGAACAATGAAAGTCCTTGAATGAGTAGAGGATCAACGAAGGTGACTCATATTCGGAGTTGCATCCAAAAAAGATGTAAAAGTGTAGTATGAGTACCAAAACACAGGGTACTCAGTAGGCATCATAGGTCGACCAAGCTCAGGAGAATAATATATACAATATAAATGACATGATAAGGATTAACACGTCGAAGACTATCCTAGAATCTCAAAATGGTACAAGCGATCTTGGAATCTAGTCATACAAAGGATAAAGTGATAACATTATTAATAATACACACAATATAAGAAAAATAGAGAGATGACATGCATTATGAGATGATGCAATGTAGTATGTGGACAATGCATAAAAGTAAAACCCGAAATAATCCCTCGGGCTACCCTTAGGCTAATCAACATATGCATAAAGTAGAGAAACCCAAAGTTTATCCCTGAGGCCACCCAGAATCGTACATTAGACTCATCAATAGAAAATTAAATGGAGAAAAAGTACGCAAATATCCGTCGGATCGAGTATAAAGGTGGTACAATTTCTCTTTTAAAATAACAAATTTGTACAGATTTTCCCAAGTTAGAAATCAATAGTAAGTGGGGTACGATCCTCTCTTTTAAATCAAAAAACTATATATCTAATACAGATCATACCACCACCCATGTATATGTATACATAAGTATATAAATATAGGTACAAGTATAAATAAACACCCAATAGGGTAAAACCACCCTCCATATCAAGATCACACTAACCTGGAGTCCATCAGTCCAAGTCCGAGGCCTCAGGTCCCTAGTCTTGTATCATATAGAACTACAAAAATAAAACAATAATAACAAGAACCAAAGAAAGAAAACTACTCTACCCCGGGATACTACCCCCATCATATACTAAGGATACCTAATTTATCCCTAATTCTATAATCTAATCTCAAGTTGATAACAGGCAACCTAAAGTAAGGGGTTTACAAAGAAATACTAGTCTAAAGTCCCCAAAAATAGGCCATGTACAGAAATTGGTATAAATCTAACCCTACCTAGTAATTCCCATAACCAACATGTAATCTATACTATATATCATCTACCTGAGTTAAGTCTACAGAAAAGAAACTCATAACCTACCTCAAAGCTGAACGACAACTTCGAACCATCACTCAAGAGCCTTCCCCTTCTGCAGTGCCTTAGATCAGTTCCACGCTATCATAAATATAATCTACATGTCAATACAAGACTAACAACACCCATATCAATATTTTGAAATTTAGGCAGGAAATTGGGTCAGAAATCAACCCTCAGTTCCTATTGATGAAAAGAAATAAATTTCGCAATTATGCTCCCTATAGGGTCATAAATCCATGATAGAAAGTTGGGCACCAACGAGATTCATTTCGGGGCTCAAAACAAACCCAAAAGCTACTTGATCAATGAGGAATTTTCATGAATCAAGCCAAGAATTATGAGAATTCAAGATGGATAAACGCAAAAGAAGAATTTGAATACACTAGAAATATATTAGGAACCTACCCGAAATGAACATAGGTAAAAAAATCCACAACTTCAAGTCTCAAAGGATCAATTTTTGTGAATAAAATAAGCTGAAAAATGAAGGAGGTAGTATTTATACTACTAGGGGTCCCTTTATCGCGAATGCAGGGACCTTGTCATGATTGCGGGACCGCATCTAGCTGGACCATTGCAATCGCGATAGTATCCTCGTGAATGCAAAGAAAGAACCCAACCGGGTCTCAGAGGACTCTCCATTGTAAACATAGAGGGTCACTGAGAATGCGATGGTCAAAATTGCAGACCTTTATGAATGCAAAGGCCTCCTCGCAAATGCAAAAAAAGTATTATAGCTGCACCAGCAGCTAAAAAACCATCTAAACATCAAGTCTAAAATGACTTCGAATAGACCCTCGGGATTCATTCGAAATACCATGAACATAAACCAACTATGCTACCTAACTAGAAATGGTATTTCAGACTCAACAGAATCATCTAATAACCAACAGAGGTCGTCTTGATGAAATATTGACCGAATTAACACTTTTATGTGTTTTAATAAAAACTTCCCAAGTACCCAAAATGAGTCTGAAAGCCTCGGGACACAAACCAAAGGTCCCACTAGCCCAACATCTATGTTCCAAAGCTAATGACACTGAAGGAATTCTAATCTAAGCCCGTTTACTCAGAATATTGACAAAAGTCAAACATTTCAATTTTAAGAGTTCCAAAATAGGTAAACTCTTCTAAAACTCAACTGAACACCTTGGAAAGCATGCCACCCATCCCATCAAGTCAGATAAGCATTGTAGAAGCTATGGAAAAGGTCAAAATTGTCATGACCTCAAATTGGGCTGCATTGGCGCCTACATAACCCCCTGTAGGCAAGCCAACTTCAGAATGCAGAAGTACAAATAAACATTTAACATAGCAAAAATGGAAGGGAAACATACTAGAAGGGGGCCAACAGTATAGATATAAACCAACAATAATAAATATACAAAAATGGCCCCAAAGTGACCGAGAAGATAAACTGTACAAAGACCAACCCGAACTTGGTGTCATTGGTACAAGAGCATTTAAAGTACTGAATAAAGCTATACAGTGGGTATTGTCTATCCAAAATACAAAATATAGAAAAAAGGGTAGATAGAAAGAAATAAAGGATCTCCAAACGTCGGGAGCTCACCGTGATCCGAACAACAGCTGGCTACAAATGATTGGAGGGTTAACGAGGGTGGGTCATACTAGGTGTTGCATCTGAAAAAGATGCAGAAGTGTAGTATGAGTACCAAAACATGGGTTACTCAGTAGACATCATAGGCCGACCAAGCTCCGAAAAATAATATATAATATAAGCTAAAGGAAAGTAAGATAGCTAGAGGGATCCATCTAAATCTAGTTATCAATAGAAAATAAGACAATCTAAGCTGACGGTGAAGATAATAATAATAAATAAGGACAACAGGAGATCCAAGTACACACAAGCAAATGTAATGTATCGTGAGATAATATGATGCAGGATGTGGCTAATGCAGAAATATAAAAAAACCTAGTATCTGGTGCCCCAGGGTCCAAATTTTAACCTAGGACTCATCAACATATGCATAAAAGTAAAACTTAGATATGTGCTCATCGGGCCACCCAAAATCGAGCATCAAACTCATCAACAGAAAGTAAATTGAGAAAAGATCCAAAAACATCCCTCGGACCGATATAAAAAGTGGTGCTTTTCTTTCTTTTCTAAAAGATATGATGAAATATGGATAATTCCTCTGAATTCAAAAATCATTATAAAAGTAGAAAATCTCAAGTTTAAATCGAAAATCCTATATTTTCCTTCATTTTCGTACACCACTATCTATTCAAATGCAGTATGAATATGTAAATTTCTAAATTCAGAGAATATAGCATACGTACAAGATAAACAGGGTAAAACACCCTTCAAACAAGAGACTGGCCTGGAACTTCATCCAATCCATGCTATGGCCTTGGTCCCACAGTTACACACTAACAATAAATATAAATGGAACAAATGAAACTAAACACGAAAACAAGTAAAAGCACCTACTCTACCTCTAAACCCTCCTTAAAGTACTCTAAGGATTCTAGTCTACTAGAGCGAGGCTAAAGTACCCTAAACTAAGGATAAGCAGTAATAATTGTAGTCTATGATCCCGAAATTGACAATAATTCAAAAACAGGATTTTAAGCCTAATTCCAACCTAAAACTTAACCTAACATTCAAGTAACATATAAAATATATAATTTAATGTAACGACTGGGTTCATCATTATGGGTAGACCAATCGTGCCAAGTTTTAGAGTTAGAAAACTCCTAGTTTGGGAGTTTGAAATTCTGGGCTAGGCTAGCCTAGCCTCGGTCAGTTTTGGAGTGAGGTAGAGTCTAAGGAAATCCAGGTAAAAATGGGTTTAGGTGTCTTGGATTGATCTAGTTTTCTACGTAGCCAAGACATGAAGGAGTTTGAGGGACTTTTCGGAATTGAATTTGGGTAAGTAGAACTCCCAGAATCGTGTTTGACATAAAAGGGTTGTTTCGGGACATCGGGGGAACCAAGTGTGTTGTGAAATGGCCAAAACTGGCACATTTACAAACTTTCTGCCCGTGACGAGCGCTGTAATGTGCGATAGCGGCCACAACTATAGCGGTAGAAATTACAGCTATAGCGGCGGTCAAGGGGTGGTCAACTCACTTAAGACCACTATAGTGGCAGGTGACCGCTATAGCAGGACCTCTATAGAGGAGCGGGGACTGCTATAGTGGGCCGACGGGTTTTTAATGCAGAAACATCTCTCAAAACATCAGAATTTCACAAGTTTGTTTTGGGATAAAGGTTGGGCGAATTCAGGCGATTTTCTTTATTCCTCTGCCAAAAATCGTTCCTAAGGTAAGCTTTTCATTCCCCACACTTTGTACTACGTTTCCTATGCGGTGCTAGGAGGGAAATTGGGGACGGTTGGAATAACCTTGTAATGATGGAATTCGAGGAAGAAGGGGGTTCTAAACATGTATGTTCTTGGGTATTGATTTAAGTACGTTAAACTAATCATAGGCTGTTTTCTTTTTTTATCCGTAAAAAATGATAAGACTAGGAGAATTAATGGTGGAAAAGCCTGAGAAAAGGGTGGGATGATCATGGGTGGCCTAGGGTTTGGGGATTTGGTATAATCCACATAATGTACAGGCATGTATGTTAATTGTATGCATTATGTGTTATTTTTAGACCAAGAACGTGAGAGGAATCCGGAACACGGGAAAGCTCAGGTTGAATAGAGCTTGGAGCATTTAAGGTAGGTAATGGATTACATATTTCTGCGAATGTGTATATTCATTATACTCGTTGTCTAAGTAATTGTGTGCATTACATTGCTTAGGGGATTTGTGTGGAATGTTTAAGTTCGGTTTACAGTCTATGTTGAATAGTTTTTACTTGTTGGTTTTACAAAGGGTGTGCATTCATTCTATTGACTGTTGTTGTTGACATTTGGTTGGCTCGGGTACTACGCCTGGTATGGGTATAACACGTGGTTTGCACGGGTACCACGCCTGGTATAGGTACCACGCCTGGTATGGGTTTACTTTATTGCATATTGCTGTTTCATTGATTATTGTATTGCATTGGTTGATATTGGTTCCGTGAGAGGACCGGGTTGTTTTAATGAATGTGATACTTGATATTGGTTATGTGAGTGGATCGGGTTTTTATTGAAAAGTGCTACCGACTGGTGGTCCTTGAGTGGCTGGGAAACTGTTGTATGATTGTTGAATTGATCTTGGTTTAATCCGGGTAAATCATTACTTGTGATATTTGTCTAGAGGGGATTCCAGGATGGGTTCGGGCTAGACGGTAAGGTGTGGTTATGGTTATTCTTGTTGGTGGAATAGAACTGTAAGAGATGGATTCATGCGGTAACAAGTTAGGTAGAGACATGTAGTCTAGAGATGCATGTGATATTGTTGCATGTTTGCCATACTTGTTACTGGATTTTGCATACTATTTATATACTGTTTTCTTGAATACTGGCTGATGATCCTACCAGTATATAGTAGTGGTGTACTGATACCGCACTTGTCTTTCTTTTGGTGAGTACAGGAAATCTTCCAGCGGCTGAGAAGAGACCTCAGATTTAGCACCGGCGATTCCGATCATCAAGGGTGAGCTAGTGATTCGAGCTACCTTGGGATTATCTCTAGAGTTTTAGTCCATTTGTTCAGACTTAAAAACTATTCTTATTTTGTTTGGGGTTGTATCCCCGTACTCTAGGTTTGGTAGTGATGTTTGGTACAATGACTTTCAGTTCCTAGGTGGGAAATTTCCGCAGTTTTTTATTAATGATAAGTTTTAGATTAGTGATCTTATTTCTATTGTTAGTTTTCATTTATGCTTGCTGGTTTTAGGGTGTTAGTCTAGGCAAGAGTGGAACTCTATTAGTTTTCTCATCCGGGGATTGTGTGGGTGCCACTCACGATGGGTTGGGTCATGACAAAGATGGTATCAGAGCCTAGGTTCGTTGATCTCGTTATACCAAACAGGTCTTGTAGAGTCTTGTGGAACGGTGCAGAGACATCCGTACTTTTCTTCGAGAGGCTATGGGACGTTAGGAAAAACTATATCTTCCTTCTTTTCCTTCATGCTATAACTTGATTCCAATTGGTATCTGGTGATACTAATTGGTACCTAACTTCATTCACTCTTTTGTCCGTAGATGGTTACTACAAGGAATAACGGAGCAAGGCCAGCGGTCCCAGCAGCGGGCTCGACAGTTTATGGCAGAGGTAGGGGAAGGGGCAGGGGACGAGCTGGAGCCACACCCGCCAGGGGTGAAGCTCGAGCTGATGCTGCTGCACGTGAGGTAACCCCTCCCCCACCTCAGGATCCAATGGCTGCAGATGTAGAAGAAGTATTGGTAGAAGATAGAGGGGCTCAGGAGGAGGCGGCACCGGTTGGGGTGCAGGCTTTCCTAATATGACACCGGAAGCTTTCAGGCAGGCGTGGAATATTTTAAGTGGGTTGGTTGGTACTTGTGCCATACTCACAGCTTATGCGAATCAGGCCTAGGATACTCAGCCAGCAGTTACTACTACACCAAGGATGGATGCAACTTCATGCACAAATGATCTTCTCAGGCCAATGTTAGGCCCAGTGATGACAGGTAATGAGCATGAGATGCTGACTAAGTTCCTTAAGCTGAAACCTCTGATGTTTCAGGGCACAGACAAGGAGGATGCCTATGAGTTCATCCTGGATTGCCATGAGAGGTTGCACAAGTTGGGTATTGTACGTCAGCATGGGGTGGAGTTTGTCACTTTTCAGCTGCAGGGTGATGCCAAGAAGTGGTGGAGGTCTCATGTTGAGTGTCGGTCATCTATCCTACCTCCACTAACTTGGGAGCAGTTCCATGCCTTGTTTCTAGAGAAGTACGTTCCCCGTACTTTGAGGGACCGGAAGAAGGATGAGTTTCTGAACTTAGAGCAGGGTGGCATGTTGGTCTCGGCTTATGAGGCTAAGTTTCATGCGTTGTCTCATTTTGCTACACAGATGTTGGGTTCCGTAAGGAATGGGTCCGGTTGTTTATCAAGGGTCTGAATAGTGATTTGCAGGTACTAACAGTGCATATGACTTCTTCAGGGAAGGGTTTTAATGATGTGGTGGACTATGTGCAGAAGATTGAAGGAGTTAGGCAAGCGGGGCAGGCTAAGGCTTTAGCCAAAAGGCCCCGGAATGAGGGAAATTTTGTTGGTTCATACTCCAGGGGCTAGTGTCAGCAGGCTTAGTCGGCCCGTCCTATTCCGTCAGCTCTGCCAGCTACTATAGGTGGTCGTCAGGGAGCTCAGTCTTCAGCTCCTAGAGGCCAAGGGGCATCTTATACATCAGCGCAGGCCTACTTTAGACCGTGGTTGCTTCCATTGTGGTGAGTTGGGCCACTTTAAGAGGGAGTGTCCACATAGGCAGGCAGGAAATCAGGGTCAGTAGCAGACTAGAGAAGTGGTTCCGGCAGGCAGAGGTGGTAATGCTAGGGGTCATCCACAGGGTGGGCGATGTAATTTCCAGGTAGGCCGGGGAGACCAAGGGAACAGCGGCACAGGCAGGGGTACATCGCAGCCAGCCCGGGAAGTTTCCCGGATTGATGATCGAGCACATTGCTATGCTTTTCCAGGAAGGACTGAGGCGGAAGCCTCAGATGCGGTGATCACAGGTACTATTCTTGTCTGTGATAAAATGGCCTCAGTATTATTTGACCCAGGATCCACATATTCTTATGTGTCTGTTAGTTTTGCTTTGGGTCTGAATTTGAATTGCGATATCCTTGATTCCCCTATCCATGTATCTACCCCGATTGGAGAATCGGTGATTGTGACTCATGTGTATCATGACTGTTCTGTTGTATTTGTGGGGCTACGTACTTGGGTAGATTTAGTGATTCTGGATATGGATGATTTTGATATTATCTTGGGTATGGCCTGGCTATCTCCTTATCATTCTGTGTTTAACTGTAACACCAAAACTGTGACTCTAAAAATTCTGGGTAAGGATAGGCTAGAGTGGGAAGGTGTATACAGGCCTAAGCCACTTAATATCATATCATTTATTCGGGCTAGGAAGATAGTGGGAAGGGGGTGTCTAGCCTTCTTGGCTCATCTCTGGGATGATAGTGTGGAGTCCTCTTCAATTGAGTCTGTTCCAGTGGTTTCCAAATTTGTAGAGGTGTTTCCAGCGGATTTTCCTGGTATGCCTCCGGACAGGGATATAGATTTTTATATCGATTTGGAGCTGGGCACTCGTCCCATCCCTATTCTTCCGTATAGAATGGCTCCGGCAGAGTTAAGGGAACTTAAGACTCAGCTGCAGGAACTCCTAGATAAGGGATTTATATGTCCCATTGCTTCGCCTTGGGGTGCTCCAGTTTTATTTGTAAAGAAAAAGGATGGTAGTATGCGAATGTGCATAGATTATAGGCAGTTGAACAAGGTAACCATCCAGAATAAGTACTCTCTACCCCTTATAGATGATTTTTTTGACCAACTTCAGGGTGCATCAGTATTCTCAAAAATTGACTTGAGATCGGGGTACTATCAGTTAAAGATTAGGCCTGAGGACATTCCGAAAACCGCTTTTCAGACTCGGTATGGACATTACGAGTTTCTAGTAATGTCATTTGGTTTGACCAATGCGCCGGCAACATTCATGAGTTTGATGAATGGGGTGTTTAAGTCCTACTTGGATTCCTTCATTATCGTGTTCATCGATGATATTTTGATCTACTCTAAGAGTAGGGAGGAGCATGTTAATCACCTTCGTATTGTGTTTGATATCTTGAGGCACCAAATTTATGCAAAATTCACTAAGTGTGAGTTTTGGTTGAATTCTGTGGGATTCTTGGGGCATGTAGTGTCAGAAAAGGGGGTGATGGTGGATCCCCAAAAAATTGAGGCAGTCAAGAGTTAGGTTTGGCCTAGCTCTGTGACAGAGGTGAGGATTTTTGTTGGGCTCGCGGGGTACTACCAGAGATTTGTGAAGGACTTTTCTTCTATTGCTACTCACCTGACCAGGCTGACACAGAAGGAGGTACCATTTGTGTGGTCCGATAAGTACGAGGAGAGCTTCTAAAAGCTCAAGACACTTTTGACCACGACTCCTATATTATCCTTGTCAGTTGAAGGTAAAGACTTTATTGTTTACTGTGATGCTTCACATTCTGGTTTGGGTGTTGTGTTGATGCAGGATAGAAATGTGATAGCCTATGCATCCAGGTAGTTGAAGGTTCATAAGAGGAATTACCCGACTCACGATTTAGAGTTGACAGCGGTGGTGTTTGCATTGAAAATCTAGAGACACTATCTTTATGGTGTCAAGTGTGAAGTATTCACAGATCATCGCAGTCTGCAGCACATTTTCACTTAGAAGGATTTGAATCTGAGGCAGAGAAGGTGGATGGAGTTATTGAAAGATTATGATGTGACCATTTAGTACCATCCGTGTAAGGCTAATGTGGTGGCAGACGCATTGAGCTGGAAAACTATTAGCATGGGTAGCTTGGCTTGTTTGGGGGTTTCCAAACGACCGCTAGCTAAGGAAATTCAGGATCTAGAGGCCAAGTTCATGCACTTGGGTGTCTCAGACCAAGGCGGGTTGTTGGCCAGCATTGAGTTCAAGGCCACCTTCATAGTGGAAATAAAGGCAAAACATTTTCAGGATCCGAAACTAGGTAAGTTGCGAAGTAAAGTGATATCTGAGGAGTCCAGAGATGTCATGTTAGACTCTGGTGGTGTATTACATTTTAGGAAGAGGACTTGTGTTCCTCGAGTTGATGATATAATTCTAAAAATTCTGACAGAAGCTCATGATTCGCGATACTTGATCCATCCGGGTGTAACCAAAATATACATGAACTTTAGGCAGCGTTACTGGTGGCCCGGGATGAAAAGGGACATAGTTGATTTTGTGTCCAAGTGTCAGAATTGCCAGCAGGTAAAATATGAACATAAGAGACCTGCAGGACTACTTTAGAGGATGTTGATTCCAGATTAGAAGTGGGAGAGAATAGCCATGGATTTCGTGGTGGGTCTTCCCAAGACATTGGGGAAGTATGACTCAATTTGGGTCATTGTTGATAGGCTGACCAAGTCCGCTCACTTCATTCTGGTCAGGGTAGATTACAACTCACAGCAGTTGGCCAAGATCTACGTGAAGGAGATTGTAAGACTGCATGGGGTACCACTGTCCATCATTTTAGACAGGGGTACGCAGTTTACTTCTAAGTTCTGGGGCAAGTTACATGAAGAGTTGGGTACACAACTCACCTTTAGCATAGCCTTCCATCCTTAGACTAATGGTCAGTCAAATAGGACGATTCAGGTATTGGAGGACATGCTAAGAGCATGTGTAATGGACTTCGGTGGTCATTGGGACCAGTTTCTACTATTGTGCAAATTCTCGTACAACAACAGTTATCACTCCAGAATTGATATGGCACCGTTCAAAGCCCTGTATGGGAGAAATTACAGATCACCAGTTGGGTGGTTTGAGGAAGGTGATGTGAAGCCTCTAGACGTAGATTTAGTGAATGAAGCACAAGAAAAAGTAAGGGGCATACAGACCAAGTTGTTGGCTGCTCAAAGCAGGCAGAAGGAGTATGTGGATTGTAAGGTCCAGGACATGGACTTTCAAGTTTGTGAACAAGTATTGCTAAAGGTGTCACCAATGAAAGGGGTTATGCGGTTTGGTAAGACGGGCAAGCTTAGCCCCCGGTTTATCAGTTCGTTTGAGGTCCTTAAGATTGTGGGGTCAGTGGCTTACAAGTTAGCACTGCCACCTAGTTTGTCGGGCGTCCATCCGATATTCCATGTATCCATGCTCAAGCGATACCATGGGGATGAGGACTACATCATTAGGTGGGATGAGGTACTTTTTGATAAAGATCTTTGTTATGAGGAGGAACCGGTTATGATTCTTGCTCGGGATATTCGAAGGTTGAGGAAAAAGGTGATTGACATGGTGAAGGTTCAGTGGAAGCATCGTCCAGTTAAGGAAGCCACTTGGAAAACTGAGAAGGATATGCGGGACAAGTACCCTCAATTATTTGAGGATTCGGGTACTACACTTTCTTCCTTTTTATTTCCGTAATTTAGGGTCTGATCATTCGGGGACAAACAATGGGCAAATTTGTATTTGTTGTAACGATCGGGTCCATCAATACGGGCAGACCAATCGTGCCAAGTTTTAGAGTTAGAAAACTCCAGGTTTGGGAGTTTGAAATTCTGGGCTAGGCTAGCCTCAACTGGTTTTGGAGTGAGGAAGAGTCTAGGGACGTCCGGCTATAAATGGATTTAAGTGTCTTAGATTAAGCTAGTTTTCCATGTAGCCAAGACATAAAGGAGTCCAGGGGACTTTTCAGAATCGAATTTGGGTAAGTAGAACTCCCGCAATCACATTTGACGTGAAGGGGTTATTTTGGGACGTCCGGGGAACCAAGTGTGTTATGAAATGGCCAAAACTGGCACATTTATGAACTTTTTGCTCGTGACAAGCATTGTCATGCGCGATAAAGGCCACCACTATAGCGATAGAAATTACCGCTATAGCGGCGATCAAGGGGAGGTCAACTCACTTAAGACCGCTATAGCGGCAGGTGACCGCTATAGCGGGACCGCTATAGCAGAGCGGGGACTGCTATAGCGGGCCAATGGGTTTTTAATGCAGAAATAGCTCTCAAAACATCAGAATTTCACAAGTTTGTTTTGGGAGAAGGGCTGGGCGAATTCACGCGATTTTCTTTATTCCTCCGCCAAAAATCGTTCCTAAGGTAAGGTTTTCATTCCCCACACTTTGTACTATGTTTCCTATGCGGTAGAATTGCTAGGAGGGAAATTGGGGAAGGTTGGAATAACTTAGGGATGATGTAATTCAGGGAAGAAGGGGGTTCCAAACATGTATGTTCTTGGGTGTTGATTTAAGTATGTTAAAATGATCATAGGCTGTTTAATTTCCTATTTTGTCCATAAAAAATGATAAGACTAGGAGAATTAATGGTGGAAAAGCCCGGGAAAAGGGTGGGATGATCATGGGCGGCCTGGGGTTTGGGGATTTGGTATAATCTGGGTAATGTACAGGCATGTATGTTAATTGTATGCATTATGTGTTATTTTTAGACCAAGAACATGAGAGGAATCTGGAACACGGGAAAGCTCGGATTGAATAGAGCTTGGAGCATTCGAGGTAGGTGATGTCTTTTGTATTTCTGTGAATGTGTATATTCATTGTACTCGTTGTCTAAGTAATTGTGTGCATTACATTGCTTAGGGGATTTGTGTGGAATGTCTAAGTTCGGTTTACAGTCTATGTTGAATGGTTTTTACTTGTTGGTTTTAAAAGGGGTGTGCATTCATTTTATTGACTGTTGTTGTTGACATTCGGTTGGCTCAGGTACCATGCCTGGTACAGGTATAAAATATGGTTGGCATGGGTACCACTCCTGGTACGGGTATAACATTCGGTTGGCATGGGTACCACGCCTGGTACGGGTTTACTTTATTGCATCTTGCACTATTTCATTGATTATTGTATTGCATTGGTTGATATTGGTTCTTTGAGAGGACCAGGTTGTTTTACTGAATGTGATACTTGATATTGGTTCCATGAGTGGACCGGATTGTTATTGAAAGTGCTACTGATTGGTAGTCATTGAGTGGCCGGGAAACTGTTGTATGATTGTTGAATTGGTCTTGGTTTAGGCCGGGTAAATCATTACTTATGGTATTTGTCTAGAGGGGATTCCAGGGTGGGTCTGGGATAGATGGTAAGGTGTGGTTATGGTTATTCTTGTTGGTGGAATAGAACTGTAAGAGATGGATTCATGCGGTAACAAGCTAGGTAGAGACATGTAGTCTAGAGATGCCTGTGATATTGTTGCATGTTTGTCATACTTGTTACTGGATTTTGCGTACTATTTATATACTATTTTCTTGAATACTAACTGATGATCCTACAGGTACACAGTGGTGGTGTACTAATACTGCACTTGTCTTTCTTTTGGTGAGTACAGGAAATCTTCCAGCGGCTGAGACGAGACCTCAGATTTAGCACCGGCGATTCCGATCATCAAGGGTGAGCTAGTGATTCGAGCTACCTTGGGATTATCTCTAGAGTTTTAGTCCATTTGTTCGGACTTAAAAACTATTCTTATATTGTTTGGGGTTGCATCCCCATACTCTAGATTTGGTATTGATGTTTGGTACGATGACTTTCAGTTCTTAGGTGGGAAAGTTCTGCAGTTTTTTTATTAATGATAAGTTTTAGATTAGTGATCTTATTTCTATTTCTAGTTTTCCTTTATGCTTGATGGTTTTAGGCTGTTAGTCTAGGCAAGGGTGGAACTCTATTGGTTTGCTCATCCGGGGGTTGGGTGGGTGCCACTCACGATGGGTTGGGTCGTGATATTTAACTGTGCCAAGTCTAAGGAAAATAAACTGTAACCTACCTCGGGGCAAAACTGAAAGCATGGACTGTCAATCATATGCCTTCCCCTTTCGATAAGCCTCAGAATGCTGCCATGCTATCATAAATGTAGTCTAGGTGTCAGACAGATGAATGACACCCATATTACTATACAAAATTTTAGGTCGGCTCGGGGCTCGCGCAATGAAAAAGAAAATAAATTTCACAATTACATTTGCAACGGGTTTATAAACCCATGGCCAAAATTTGAGTGCAAATGGGACTCATTTTGGGGCCCAAAATAGCCTCGAAGTTCCACTTGATCAAGAGATTTTAGCAAGAATTTTACGGATTTTAAATGGAAGATAACATGAATTAAATGACAGAAAAGGAGAAGGGAATCATGGTGAACTTACCAGAATAGTTGAGGGTGAAATGTAGGCCTAAAACCATCTTTAGAAGCTCAGCAACAATGGAGGAGTTTGGAATTTAGGAGGAGAAATCGAAGTTGAAAACATATATAATAGTTGTAGAGGCAGGCCTACGCGCTTGCAGGCAGGCCACCATGCACGCGGCCTCGCGTAGATGGCCTGGAGCTTGCTCACAGGAAGGGCAAGCGAAGGCAAGACCAGGCACCCCTTCTGTGTGCACACGGGTTGCCACTACGCACGCGGGCACGCGTAGGCAGCCAGGGCCACGCGTAGGCGAAGGTCAAAGGCAGGCAAGGACAACGCCTCTTCTTTGTGCACGCAGCCTACCCCACGCGTAGGTGAAGGGTTGGGTGCTACTGCAATGACAACCAAAAAATTTTGCAACTTAAAAAGTCACAGGATGGACCCTTGGTATTCATCTAGGGTCACGCGGATGCAAACGAACCATACTACTCCACCAAAAATGGCATTCCGGACTCAATGAAATTGATGAAATTCTCCACATAGATCATTTTAATGAAAAGTGGTCCCATGCCTAAAAACCTACTTTTACTACAAAGGAACCCAATACCCAACACGAGTTCGGAATCCTCGGGACCCAAACCAAAGGTCCCTCTAGCTCAAAGTCAACGTTCAAGAGCTAATAGCGCTGATGAAATTTCCATCTGAGGCTGTCATCTCTGAATGTTGACCAAAGTCAACTCTACCAGCTTTAAGAGTTTCAAAACAGGAAAAGGGGCTTAAAACACAAACAAACTACCCCGGAACTGAACCATCAGTCTCAACAAGTCATAAATGACCTGTAGCCGGTGTAGGAAATCTTGTAATACAGAAAAAGCATGAAAACAAGAAAATGACCTAGAGGGTCAATACAACATCCATTACTAAAAGGATTTTCATCCTCAAAAATTAAATATAGGGAAGTACCTGAAGGCTCTAAAAGGTGAGGATAGTGGGTCCGCATATCGGTCTTGATCTCCCAAGTAGACTCTTCGACAGGACGATGCCACCACTGAACCTTAACTAACGGAATCTCCTTGGACCTCAACTTCTTAACCTGCCTGTCAAAAATGGCAACATGCTCCTACTCAAAGTATTGAGACTCTTCCAACTGAACTGAATCCCATTGAAGCACGTGAGACTCATCCAGAACATATCGCCACAGCATAGAAACATGGAAAACACGATTAACACCTGAAAGAGCAAGAAGCAAGGCCAACTCATAAGTAACCTCCCTAATGCAATGAAGGATCTCAAATGGCCCAATAAACCTAGGACTGAGCTTGCCCTTCCTCCCAAACCTTATCACGCCCTTCATGGGAGACACCCGAAGGAACACATGGTCGCTAACTATAAACTCTAAGTCTCAAACCCTTCATATAACGTAGCTCTTCTTCCTACTCTTAGTAGTATAAAGCCTTTCCTGAATGACCTTAACTCTATCCATAGATTCACGAAGCAAGTCAGTACCCCATGCCTAACCTCAAAGGCATCAAACTAACCCACCAGAGATCTGAACCGCCTACCATATAATGCCCTAAACAAAGCCATCCGAATAATGGAATGGTAACTATTATTGCATGCAAACACTGCCAAGGCTAAAAACTGGACCCACTAACCTCTGAAATCAATAACACAGTCCCCCAACATATCCTCCAGAACCTTAATAGTATGCTCTGACTAACCATCGGTCTGCGGGTGAAAAGCAGTGCTAAGCTCAACTCTGGTACCCAACTCTCTCTAAATAGACCTCCAAAAACATGAAGTAAACTGAGTACCATGGTCATAAATGATAGAGTCTGGCACCCCATGCAAACGGACAATCTCACGGATATAGATCTAAGTCAACCTCTCATAACTGTAGGAAGTCTGAACCGGCAGGAAGTGAGCAGACTTTGTTAACCTATCCATGATGACCTAAATAGCATCAAATCACTGCAATGTACATGGCAAGCCTACCATGAAGTCCATAGCTATCCGCTCCCATTTCCACTCTGGAATGGGTAGCCTTTGAGTCAAACCACCTGGCCTCTGGTGCTCAAACTTCACCTACTGACAGTTCAAGCACCTAGACACAAAATCAAAGATATCTCTCTTCATCCCACACCACTAATAGTTTTGCCTCAACTCACGATACATCTTAGTTGCACTGGTATGAATGAAATACCTAGAACAATGAGCCTCCTCCAAGATCAACCTGACTAGATCACCAACTCTAGGAATGTAGATACAACCCTCAATCCTTATAAAACCATCCAAACCTAAGGTCACCTTCCTAGACCACTGCTTAACACCTTATCATGAATAATTCTCAACCTCGCATCATCAAACTGTTGTGCCTAAATCTTCTCTATCAAGGAAGATCTAGACTCAACACAAGCAAGAATACGGCCCGACTACAAAATATCAAGTCTAACCAACATGTTTTCCAAGGACAAGATGTCCAAAGCTAAAGGTATCTCCTCCGTTGCTAAGAATGACAAGCTACCCATATTCACTGCCTTCTGGCTCAAGGCATCCGCAACCATATTTGCCTTGCCTGGGTGATAAAGAATAGATATGTCATAGTCCTTCAGTAGCTGCAACCACCTGCGCTACCTCAAATTTAGATCCTTTTGGCTAAAGATGTACTGAACACTATGATGGTCAGTGAAGATTTCACAATGCACACTATATAGATAATGCCTCCAAATCTTCAACACGAAGACTACCACCGCTAACTCCAAGTCATGACTGGGGTAGTTTCTTTCGTGAACCTTCAGTTGTCTGGAAGCATAAGCAATAACTCGGCCCTGCTGTTTCAATACACAACCCAAACCAACACCAGAAGCATCACAATACACTATAAATCCCTGGCCTTCAATCGGAAGAGTAAGAATAGGAGATGAAGTCAATAGGGCCTTGAGCTTCAGAAAGCTCGCCTCACACTCATTGGATCACTGGAAAAGGGACATTATTCTGAGTTAATCTAGTCAATAGAGTTGCTATAGATGAAAACCCCTTCACAAATCGTATGTAGTAACCTGTAAGCCCAACAAAACTGTGAACCTCGGTAGGAGAAGTAGGCCTAGCCCAATAACAAACTGCCATAATCTTCACCGGATCCACCATAAACCTATCCTTGGACACCACGTGCCCCAAGAATGCCACACACTCAAGCCAAAACTCATACTTAGTGAATTTGGCATATAACTAATGGTCGCGTAAGGTTTGAAGTACAACTCTCATATATTGTTCATGCTTCTCTATACTCCTCAAATATACTAACATGTCATCGATGAACACAACAATGAAGGAATCCAGGTAGGCCCTAAACACTCGGTTCATCAACTTATAAATGCTGATGTGGCATTGGTCAACCCAAAAGACATGACTAAGAACTCATAATGATCGTATCGAGTCCTAAATGCAGTCTTTAGGATGTCTACAACCCTAATCCTCAACTGATGATAACCAAACCTCAAGTCTATCTTAGAGAACACCGCTGCACCATATTGCTGGTCAAATAGATCATCAATATGCGGCATCAAATACCTATTTTTGATGGTCACCTTATTCAGATGCCTTTAGTCAATACACATACGCATGGACCCATCCTTCTTCTTTATAAATAGAAAATCTAACAATTGTAACAACAATAACATTAACAATGACATCTAACACTAAGATTAACAATGTAGAAATTTAACAAACATAGTAGTTTTCTAATCTAACATAATGAACAATTAAATTGGAAAATTTAAAAAACCGAACCTTTAAAATTGGGGCAAAATAGTGGTGGAGGGATGATGATGGAGGGACGATGGTGGAGGGACGAAGGCAGTTGGCGAGGAGGGACGGAGGAGCGCCAATGGCTTGAAGGTGCACCTATGGTGGTAATTGCTGTAAAAGAAAATAAAAATGAGAAAGAGAGAGAGAATGAGAAAAGAGAGAAATGGGTGAGAAAACCCAATCTGGTCAAGATTAATTATAAAAATAGAGGAACAGGGTAGGGTATGTCACGACCTAAAATCAGTTCATGATTGAACCTACTACAACCTGCCAATAAGTAAGACATAACCCGTAAAACTTAAGGCAAAAAACAAGTAAACGAGCTATGAAAGATGAATAAATGGGAAAAATGGGCCTAACATATATACATTCAATAAAATAAGGCCCAAAAGTAGCGAAAAGTACGAGTACCACCATCCCTGAATCGGTGTTACCACTAGAAGGGCCACTAATACAAAAGAGAGATACTAGTCAAATACATAAAGGTCCAATGAAACTAGAAATAGAGATAATTTGTAAACAAGAGGGAAATGGATAAGTCTCCGAATGCTAAGAGCTCACGACATATTAAAAAAATAATTTTTTTTAAAGAAAGCGACGATGTCCGTTGCTTTCTTTAAAATTAAATTTATATTTAAAAAAGAAAGAAAGCGACGGACAACATCGCTTTTGTCCGTCGCTTTTTGGTAAAGATGTGGTCAACTCATTTAAAAAAGCGACGGACAGAAGTGACATTGTCCGTCGCTTTTTTAATTATACAGAGACCCGACGGGGGTCTCTTTCTCTCATTTCTCTCTTTCTCTCCTCCTCTCCTCCTCCACGCTGCTCCGCCGCTGCTCCTCCACCACCGCTCCCTCCACCGCCTCTCCTCCACCGTCAGCCTCCTCCCTCCAACCTCCTCCCATTTTGAGGTTAGTTATTTTGTTGATTTGAAGGTTAGGGTTTAATTTGGGTATTTTTATTTTCAAAAATTGATAGTGTATTCTAGACTAGGGTATGTTGTTGTTGTTGAATTTAGACTATGATGTATATATTGTTGTTGTTGTTGTTGAATTCTAAACTAAGATTTTGAGAAATTGATATTGAAAATTGATATATGAAAAAATTGATAGTGAAAAATTTCTTTTTTACATTATATTCTTAATTTATGAACTTTAATTAGTTTAGGCTTGCTAATTAGTTTGTGAACCTTAGTTTAGGCTTGGAGTTAATTCCTTATATGGTCACTCAAGTATTGAGAAGATCCCACTAAAGTTATTTTTAAATTTTTCTTCCCTTATATGGTCACCCAAGTATTAAGAGATTCCACTAAAGTCACTTTTTAATCTTTTTTCCCTAAATGATCATTCAAGTATTGGAAAATTTCCATTAAAATTATTTTTGAATTTTTTTCCCTATAAAGTCATCCAAATGTAACTAAGAAATCTTAGTTGGCATGACATGTCATATTAATTTATTATTTTTCATGCCACGTAGGATCCTATACTAATTTTGAATACAAAATGTTAAATCTCTAGCCGTTTAGTTTTATATATATGTCAATTAAAGTCCTAAATTATATTGAAATGAAGTCTTATTATCTTAACAAGGATGATTTTTGAAGCATTACTAATTAGTTTGAATATAGAAAATAAATGTTCTTGTTAATTTTGAGAGTGAATTTTTACATCCCTAGAAATCAAGTAATTCATCTCTTGGATGCTTAAATAAGAATTTTTACAAATAAAATTATATTTTTAAAAATAAATAATTAGTTGACAGGAATCCTAAATATGATACATATAAAAGCAAGTTGCTTCTTTGCAGTACATCAAAATTTTGATTCATTTCATATCCAGGTCGAAGATACGAGTGGGTCATTAATATTTTTTTTATCTCTTTACTCAAATTAATTATTAATTGCATCAAAAAATCATTCTCGTTAGGATAATAAGACTTCATTTCAAAATAATTTAGGACTTAAATTGACATATATTTAAAACTAAATGATTAGATTCAATATTTTTGTATCCAAAATTAGTCTAGGTCTTATTATACATGGAATAAAAAATAATAAATTAATATGATATGTCATGCCAACTAAGATTTCTTAGTTATATTTAGATGACTTTATAGGAAAAAAAATTCCAAAATAATTTTAGTATAATCTTTCCAATACTTGAATGACCATTTAGGGAAGAAAGATTCAAAAATGACTTTAGTGGAATCTCTCAATACTTGAGTGACCATATAAGGGAAGAATAAATCAAAAATGACTTTAGTGGGATCTTCTCAATATTTGAGTGACCATATGGAGAATTAACTCTTTAGGCTTGCTATTAGTTTGTGAACCTTTGTTTAGACTTGCTAATTAGTTTGTGAACCTTAATTTAGACTTTGTATTAGTTTGTGAAACTTAGTCTAGGCTTGCTATAATTAGTTTGTGAACCTTAGTTTAGGCTTGCTATTAGTTTGTGAATCTTAGTTTAGGCTTGCTAAGTAGTTTGTGAACCTTAGTTTAGGCTTGCTATAATTAGTTTGTGAACTTTAGTTTAGGCTTGCTATAATTAGTTTGTGAACCTTAGTTTAGGTTATTTTTTGAACTTGAATTAGGTACTTGAATTTTGAACTTGAATTTGGAATTAGGATTTGGAACTTGAATTTGGAACTTGAATTAGGATTAGGACTTGAATTTGGAATTAGGTTCTTGAATTAGAGTATTAACTTGAATTAGGCTCTTGAACCTTAGTTTTTTTAAGTTAATCTTTTTTAAGTTAAATTTGTTAGTTTTGAGTTGAGAATTAGTTTTCAACTTTAGGAATGATTTTTTGAACTTAAATTTGGAATTAGGACTTGAACTTGAATTTGAAACTTTAATTTGAACTTGAATTAGGATTAGGACTTGAATTTGAAATTATGTTCTTGAATCTTAGTTTTTTTAAGTTAAGCTTTTTAAAGTTAAGTTTGTTAGTTTTGAGTTGAGAATTAGTTTTCAACTTTAGGAATGATTTTTTGAACTTGAATTAGGTACTTGAATTTGGAATTAAGATTTGGAACTTGAATTTGAAACTTGAATTTGGAACTTGAATTAGGATTAGGACTTGAACTTGAATTTGGAATTAAGTTCTTGAACCTTAGTTTTTTTAAGTTAATGTTTTTTTGGTTAAGTTTGTTAGTTTTGAGTTGAGAATTAGTTTTCAACTTTAGGAATGATTTTTTGAACTTGAATTAGGAACTTGAATTTTGAACTTGAATTTGGAACTTGAATTAGGATTAGGACTAGAACTTGAATTTGGAATTAGGTTCTTGAACCTTAGTTTTTTTAAGTTAAACTTTTTAAGTTAAATTTGTTAGTTTTGAGTTGAGAATTAGTTTTCAACTTTAGGAATGATTTTTTGAACTTGAATTAGGAACTTGAATTTTGAACTTGAATTTGGAATTAGGACTTGAACTTGAATTTGGAACTTGAATTTGGAACTTTAATTTGGAACTTGAATTAGGATTAGGACTAGAACTTGAATTTGGAATTAGGCTCTTGAACCTTAGTTTTTTTAAGTTAAGTTTGTTAGTTTTGAGTTGAGAATTAGTTTTCAACTTTAGGAATGATTTTTTGAACTTGAATTTGGAACTTTAATTTGGAACTTGAACTTGAATTTGGAACTTTAATTTGGAACTTGAACTTGAATTTGGAACTTTAATTTGGAACTTGAATTAGGATTAGGACTTGAATTTGAAATTATGTTCTTGAATCTTAGTTTTTTTAAGTTAAGCTTTTTTAAGTTAAGTTTGTTAGTTTTGAGCTGAGAATTAGTTTTCAGCTTTAGGAATGATTTTTTGAACTTGAATTAGGAACTTGAATTTGGAATTAGGACTTGAATTTGAATTTGGAACTTGAATTTGGAACTTTAATAAGGATTAGGACTTGAACTTGAATTTGGAACTTGAATTAGGATTAGGACTTGAACTTGAATTTGGAATTAGGTTCTTGAACCTTAGTTTTTTTAAGTTAAGCTTTTTTAAGTTAAGTTTGTTAGTTTTGAGTTGAGAATTAGTTTTCAACTTTAGGAATGATTTTTTGAACTTGAATTTGGAATTAGGACTTGAACTTGAATTTGGAATTAGGACTTGAACTTGAATTTGGAACTTGAATTCGGATTAGGACTTGAATTTGAAATTATGTTCTTGAATTAGATTATTGACTTGAATTTGTTTACTTTGAATTTGAAATAGGTTGTTGAATTAGTGTTGAGTTTTGTTTTAGAATCTTGAATTAGTATTTAACTTTAACCTTTTGAATTAGGTAATTGAATCTTAGTTTTTTTTAAGTTAAGCTTTTTTAAGTTAAGTTTTTTAGTCTTGAGTTAAGAATTAGTTTTCAACTTTAGGAATGATTTTTTGAACTAGAATTAGGTTGGTTCTTGAATTTGGAATTAGGTTCTTGAATCTAAGTTTTTTTAAGTTAAGCTTTTTTAAGTTAAGTTTGTGAACTTTAGTTTAGGCTTGCTAATTAGTTTGTGAACCTTAGTTTAGGCTTGCTATTAGTTTGTGAACCTTAGTTTAGGCTTGCTATTAGTTTGTGAACCTTAGTTTAGGCTTGCTATTAGTTTGTGAATTAGATTATTAACTTGAATTTGAGAACTTTGAATTTGAAATAGGTTGTTGAATTAGTTTTGAGTTTTGTTTTAGAATCTTGAATTAGTATTTAACTTTAACCTTTTGAATTAGGTTCTTGAATCTAAGTTTTTTTAAGTTAAGTTTGTTAGTTTAAATTGTTAGTCTTTGTGAACCTTAGTTTAGGTTAATGTTTGCTATTAGTTTTCAACTTTAGGTTAGTGTTAGTTTTGAATTAGTTTCTTGAATTTGGAAATTTTAAATTAGTTTTGGGTTATGCATACAAATGTCGTCAGGTGATGGTGATCGAGGTCGTCCTAGTAAAACTAGTACTAGCAAGTCTAGTAAGTCTAGGAAGAGCTCTAGGAGGCCTATAGAGCATGACGATATTCCAGGTCGTCTTTCATCTTCGCCACAGATTCACTCTACTCCACTAGTGTCTATCCTCTATGGCACTGGGAATCCCATAGATTATCATGGTCCTAGACCCACTACTTCTCATCATCATATGACGTTCATGCCTACAACCTTTATGCCTTTGCCACATGGCAGTGTGACTACCAGATTACCATCTGGTACGCCATCCCAACATGATTCTTCTTCCCCTCACTTATCAAGCTTGCGACTTAGAGATACCAGCTCTGAGTCTGACACACAGACCTCTACACCCCCATTGACTCAGCATTATAGACTTCCACCATTACCTGCATCAGCACTTTCTGAGGAGGAAGAGGATGACATGAATCTGAGACCTGGCGAGCATGACGCCATTGGTAGAGTCATGATTCGCCCTGAAGGATCATCGTAATTTTTTTCTAATTAATTGATAAGTTTGTTTTTTCATTTTAATTAATTATTTATCACTTGATGTTTATTATGTTCTTTACAGGTGGTATCCCATGAAAGAGCCCCGACGTGCTCTAAAGGAGGCAGTTAGGAGGCTTTTTACAGAACCTTGGACCTCCTGGTCAGAGATTCCAAGATCGATCCAACATGCCATGTTTGATGAGTTTAAGGTATATATATATACTATATATATAAATATATATATTAACTTTTCATAATATACATACATATATATATCATCTAATACTAATCATTTTTTTCTTTTAGACAATGTGTACTTGGAAGCAAAAGTACAATAAGATCATTTCCACTACTTTCGCGAGGAAGGCCAGTGTCAGGCTACGACAATGGCTTAAAAAAATTTGGGATAGTAAGAAGTGTGGATCTTGGCTTCTACCTTATCTTCATGAGCAGCTTCAAAAGTATTGGGATTCGGAAGAGTTCAAAGCATTGTCTGAACAAGGCAAAAAAGCCAGAGGCAGTGTTAAAGGTGGATCATTGCACACTATGGGTGCAAAGAGTGTAGCGGACGTTGCAAGGGATATGGTAAGTAATAATATTAACCTTTTAACTTATATATATGTTTATATAAACTTGATTAAATAATATTAATTATATTACTTTATTATATTAAATTTATTTTGTTTGCAAGAGAAGGACTTGGGGCGCCCTCCGACTCAGGCTGAGCTCTTTAAGAAAGGCCACATACGAGACAAAAAAAATGAGTCAGATCCGGATGTATGGGTCAAGCAGAGGGCTCAAAACTCCTATGTAAGTTTTAAAGTTTAAATATAATAAAGTACTAACATATATATATATATATTATAATTAGTTTTTAACTTTAGAAATGATATTTTGAACTAGAATTAGGTTGGTTCTTTAATTTGGAATTATGTTCTTGAATTAGATTATTGACTTGAATTTGGGAACTTTGAATTTGAAATAGGTTGTTGAATTAGTTTTGAGTTTTGTTTTAGAATCTTGAATTAGTATTTAACTTTAACCTTTTGAATTAGGTTCTTGAATCTTAGTTTTTTTAAGTTAAGTTTGTTAGTTTTGAGTTAAGAATTAGTTTTCAACTTTAAGAATGATTTTTTGAACAAGAATTAGGTTGGTTCTTGAATTAGATTATTGACTTGAATTTGAGAACTTTGAATTTGAAATAGGTTGTTGAATTAGTTTTGAGTTTTGTTTTAGAATCTTGAATTAGTATTTAACTTTAACCTTTTGAATTAGGTTCTTGAATCTTAGTTTTTTTAAGTTAAGTTTGTTAGTTTTGAGTTAAGAATTAGTTTTCAACTTTATGAATGATTTTTTGAACTAGAATTAAGTTGGTTCTTGAATTTGAAATTATGTTCTTGAATTAGATTATTGACTTGAATTTGGGAACTTTGAATTTGAAATAGGGTGTTGAATTAGTTTTGAGTTTTATTTTAGAATCTTGAATTAGTATATATATATATAAATATATATATATATATATATTATGTATATATTATAATTTTTATTTTTTTATATGCAGGATAAGTTTGGACGTGTTTTGTCTGAGTATAGCCAAACTCAGCAAGATCTGGGCTTGCCGATCGAGCTTACAAACGAAGAAGCCACTCAAATATGGACCAAAAAAGTGGCAGGGGGCAGACAAAAGGGGAGAGCCTATGGTCTAGGCTCGAGGAATAATTTGCGATGAATCCAGGCAGGACTGGATGGTATTGGATCCTCGCACCAGGCTGAGGAAGTTGATAGGGTTCAGCTTGCACATATGTCGCAGCAGATTGCAGATCTTTCTAGGACCCTGGCAGAATCCGAGAGAAAACGGACTGAGACCACTAATGATCTGTCCAAGACCGTCCAGGTTCTTCGAGAAGAAATATCGTCCTTTGTTGGTCATCGCCGTCATTGTATAGATCCTACTCCTTCCTCCTCGTCATCAAGTGACGTCGTTACTGAGACTACTGAAAATAAGGAGGAGTTTGTGGATACTACCCCCCATTAGGATTGCCCCATGTCCTTCTATAGTTTGACACAATTTGACATTTTTTGACACTCTTTGACAATGTTATTGAATACTTTATTAGGTCCTTTTGGTCGACCTTTTATGTGATTAGTAGATTTTTAGTTTGTTTTTAGTTTGTTGTTGATGTTTTTATTGTTTTATAAATTGTAATTACTAGTTTGGGCTGTATTGAATAGGTTTTTGAAATGGCATGTGGTCCATATTGAAAATGCAGATTTTTGCGACTGGAAAAAATGCAGAAAAGCGACGGACAACGTCGCTTTTCTAGAAAAAAATTCTTTAAGGAAAGTCATTACATTTCTCAAGGCCAAACCACAATCTCAAACCCTCAAGTGGTAGCCTTTCCTTTCTATAAAGCCTCAAAATGCTCCCAATCTATCAACATTGTAATCTATGTGTAAATATAAGAGTGCCATTCGATATGGCAAAATAGAAATAGGCTGAGTGACAGGCTCGATATCAACACCAAAGTTAATATCACAATCAGGAAAAACACCCAGTAGATCAGATGAAAACATATTCGGATACTCGCAAACTATGGGAACTAACTCAAGTGAAGGTGTGGTGGCACTAGTATCACGGACGTAAGCAAGATAGGCTAAGCACCCCTTCCCAACCAACTGTTGGGCGCTCAGAAAAGATATAACTCCCCTCAGTGTGTGGCTATCGGTACCCTTCCATACTATAGGAGGGATACCAAGAATCCATAGAGTAGCATTCTTAGTGAAGCAATCCAAGATCGCATGGTAAGGAGACAGCCAATCCATGCCTAAAATCACATAAAAACAACCATATCTAGCACAACAAGGTCTATCCATGTGTCATACCCCAGAATAGTCATCACACAAGCCCGGTAAACAAGATCTACAACTAAAGAATTTCCTACTGGAGTAGCTATATGCAAAGAAACATGCAATAACTCACAAGCAGACTCCAGACGGGTAGCATAATAAGTAGACATATACAAAAATGAAAGCCCAAGATCAAATAATGTACAAGCTGACTGATGGTAAATGGAGATCATACTTATGATAACAACATTCGAAGCCTCAGCCTCTGGACAACCTAGAAATGCATACATATGGCTTCAGCTGGCATGACCACCTGATCTACCAACTGAGGACCGCCTCTAGTACTCTGAGGACCACCTCTACTACCCTATGCACCATCTCTTGTTGGTGGTGGTGGAGGCTTGGGGACCTGAACCAGCTGATTATGTCTCCTACAATGCTATGCTAAAGGGCACTCCCTAGCAAAGTTGCCTAAATCACGATATTCATAACAGCCCCAGCCAACTATACCCTACTGCGATGACCTAGCTAAATCCAAATGACTACCATAGCCTGTGGACCCAGAATGAGCACCTCATGAAGCCTGAACCATACTTTGGCTACCCTGACCATTGGTAATCTATAAAGTCATATGAATGAGCCAGCTCGGCTGGAAACACTATTGGTGCTGACCACTACCAAAGAAGCCTCTACCTTGGGATGGTGGACCACTGTAACTACCCTGATGGTGGAGCCTCTTATCACTGCCTCCTTGGGCCTCGTGAAATACGCTTTCAATTTTGAGGGTATGATTCACCACCTCTAAGAAGGACTAGCCTGACGCTACCATATCCTCTGTCGCTAAAAGAAGCAGTAAAGTCAAACCTTTGACAAAGTGATGCACCCTCTCATGCTCGATAGGCAGAATTATGGTGGCATCTGTAGCCAGCTCATGGAAACAGAACTCGGTACTCTGAACAGAAATTGAGACCTGCACCAACCTAGTGAACTCATCCATCAACCACTCTCTCAAACTATGTGGTACATATTTCTCCAAGAAAGTTACAGGGAACTGTGCCTAAGTAAGTGGAGGTGACCCGACTAGTCTGCAAGCCATATAAGACCTCCACCATTATTTTGCTGGACCATCCAGCTGAAACATGGTGTAATATACTCAATGAGGCTCAACCAACCCAAGGTTATGCAATCTCTCCTGGTAACTAGTCAGAAACTCGTGCGCATCCTCCCTAGGAGCACCAGAAAAATCTCAGGGGACCCAACCTCAGAAACATACCAAGCATTTTCTATTCCTCAGAAGTCATACCAGGCCTAGTCATAACAGGGAGCCACAGTAGCAGGTTGTATTCCTGAACCTTGTGCCACAGACTGGGCTGAAGTTTGAGCCTCATCCCTGACTTGAGAACCAATCAGAGTACCGGGCGAAGTAGCTGGCTGTGACATACCCTCTAGAAACCCAAGCAGGAGAACTAATGTATCTTGTAGAACTGTTGTAGCCATAAAACCTACCCGATGTTGGGCTAGCCCCACACCCTCTAGCTCATAATGCACCTCATAAACCCTAATATCTAGCTTTGGTGATGGTAATCTAGCCCGGGCTTGAGCTGGTGCTGAAACCTATCCCCTACCTCGAGCTCTGGGCTAATCTCTACCCTGTCCCCTAGCTGGGGCTCTAACTATCGATGAGAGACCTCATCCTCACATGTCGCTGATCTCATCTGAACTATCTGAGAAAGAGTGAAACAAATGATATTTAGAAGTTGATAACATCAAGAATGCGCGATAAGGAATCAAATAAGATGTAATCTTTCCTAGGAATGTTCTATAGCCTCCCACAGATAGGATACAAACATCATCGTACCGACCCATGAGACTCTACTAGACACTTTGCTCTTGTACTGGTAAGACTGGTGAACCTAAAGCTCTGATACCACTCTATCACAACCCAAAATTGGGTCGTGATGGCGCCTACATAACCCCTCAATAAGTAAGCCAACTCAAGAATGTGGAAGTATAAATAAATATTTAACATAACAAAAAATAGAAGGGAAACATGCAAGAAGGGGCCTAACAATATAGATATAAACCAACAATAATAAATATACAAAAATAGCCTCAAAGTGATCGAGAAAACAAACATATACAAAGACCAACCTCGAACCTAGTCTCACCGACACAAGAGCATCTTAAGTACTGAATAAAGCTATACAACATATACTGTCTATCCAAAATACAAAATATAGACAGAAGGGTAGATGGAAAATAGTAAAGGATCTCTAAATATCGGGAGCCCACCGCGATCCGAACAACAGTTGGCCATGAATGACTGGAGGTTCAACGAGAGGGGTTCGTACTAGGTGTTGTATCTGAAAAAGATGCAGAAGTGTAGTATGAGTACCAAAACATGGGGTACTCAGTAGGCATCATAGGCCGACCGAGCTTAGAACGATAACATATAATATAATCTACAGAAAAGTAAGCTAGCTACAGGGATCTACCTTAATCTAGTTATCAACAAAAAATAGGACTACCTAAGCTGACGGTGAAGATAATAATAATAAATAAAGACAACAGGCAATCCAAGTACACACAAGCAAATGCGATGCATTGTGAGATGATATGATGCAGGATGTGGCCAATGCACAAATATATAAAAAAACATGTTATCTAGTGCCCCGAGCACCTGAAATTGAACCTCAGACTCATCAACATATGCATAAAAGTAAAAACTAGATATGAGCTCATCGGGCTACCTATAAATGAACATCGGACTCATCAACAAAAAGGAAATGGAGAAAAGGTCCAGAAACGTCCCTTGGATCGGCATAAAAAGTGGTGCTTCTCATTCTTTTCCAAAACCGATGAAGAAATATGAGATAATTCCTTCAAATTCAAAATCATAGTAAAAGTAGAAAATCTGAATATTAAATCAAAAATCTTGTATTTTCCTTCATTTTTATAACGCTATCCATGCAAATGCAGTATGAACATATTAATTTCTAAATTCAGAGAATATAGTATATGTACAAGGCAAACAGAGTAAAACACCCTCCAAACAAGAGAACTGACCTGGAACTTTATCTAATTTGTGTTATGGCCTCGGGCCCACAGTTACACATTAACGATAAATATAAGCAGAAGAAATGGAAGTAAACACAAAAATAAGTAAAAGCACCTACTCTACATCTAAAACCTCCTTGAAGTACTCTAAGGATTCTAGTCTACCAAAGCGAGGCTAAAGCACCCTAAACTAAGGATAAGCAGTAATAATTCTAGTCTACGGTCCCGGAATGTTCAATTATACAAAGAAAGGATTTTAAGCCTATTTCCAACCTAAAACTTAACCTAATATTCAAGTAACTTATAAAATATATAATCTAACTAAGTCAAGTCTAAGGAAAATAAATTGTAACCTACATTAGGAATGAACTGCAAGCACAAACTATCAATTGTGTGCCTTCCCCTTTTAACAAGCCTCAAAATGCTTCCATGATATCATAAACATTGTCTAGGCATCAAGACAAGAAGAATGACACCCATATTGCTATATGAAATTTGGGCCAGAAATAAGGTCCGAAAATGACCCTCGAGGCCTGCGCGATAAAATGGAAAATAAATTTCACAATTACATTTGTAATGGATTTATAAACCCATTCCAAAAATTTGAGCACAAACGGGACTCAGTTCGGGGCCCAAAATAGCCCTGAAAGTCCACTTGATCAAGAGATTTTAGCAAGGAATTTTACGATATTTAAAAGGAAGATAACGTGAATTAAATGACGAAAAAGTAGAAGGGAATCATGGTGAACTTACCAGAATAGTTGATGGTGCAATGTAGGCCTAAAAACAGCTCTAGAAGCTCAGCAACAATGGAGGAATTTGGAATTTAGGAGGAGAAAATGAAGTTGAAACATACATATAGCTGGGGGGCAGGCCTATGCGCACGCAGGCAGGACACCGCGCACGCGGCCTGGCGCTTGCGCACGTGAAGAGCAAAGGCAAGGCTAGGCAACCCTTCTGCATGCACACGGGTACGCATAGGCGGCCAGGTCCATGCGTAGGCGAAGGGCAAAGGCAAGCGAGGCCAACGCCTCTTCTTCGCGCATGCAGCTAACCCCATGCATAGGCGAAGGGTTGGGTGCTGCTGCAATAGCAACCAACAAATTTTGCAACTTAAAACGTCACCAGATGGACCCTTGAGATTCATCTGAGGTCCCACGGCTGCAAATGAGCCATGCTACTCCATCAAAAATTGCATTTTGGACTCAACAAAATCGAAGAAATTACCTACGGAGATCGTTTTAATGAAAAGTGGGCCCCACACCCAAAAACCTACCTTTACCAAAAAGGAACCCAATAGCCCAAAATGAGTCCAAATGTTTTGAAACCTGAACCAAAGGTCTCTCTTGCCCAAACTCAATGTTTCAGAGCTAACAACATTGATAAAATTTTCATCTGAGGCCATCTTCTCTGAATGTTGACCAAAGTCAACTCTACTAGCTTTAAGAGTTTCAAAACAGGGAAATGGGCTTAAAACATAAAAAAAAACTACCCAGGAACTGAACCGTGAGTCCCGGCAAGTCTTAAATGACCGCTAGCCGCTGTGGAAAAGATCGAAATGCAGAAAAAATACGAAAATAAGAAAATGACCTAGAGGGTCATTACAGAAATGGTAAAAATGCACAAAAAAGAGAAAATATCCACGAGGGTCTTTCAGGATGATGTAATGCAGTATGTAACCAATGCAGAAAAGTTAAACCCAAAATGATCCCTTGGGCTGCCAGAGCTCATCAACATATGCAATAAAGTAAATAACCCAGAATTTATCCCTCGGGCCACCTTGAATCGTACCTCGAACTGATCAATTGAAAAATAAATGGAATTATTTTATCTGAAGTAGTCTATTATCGTTTGTAAATAAGATTATTTAATCTTGAACTTCAAGATTGAGTAATTGATATTTACTATATCTATTTAAGAAAGTAATTAATAAATACCTTAAAGACCAGATTGTGCAATTAATTTAGTGACAAATTTTGTCAAATTATGTGAATTAATTTCTAATTATTTATTATCTTTTCCTATCAGGAATCTCTCTCTCTATATATATATAAGCCAAATATTCTTATCATATATTCATAGAGAGGTACGCACTCATATATTCTACTCTTTTTCTTGTTTTAGTCCCTTAATATGACTAAAAAGGGGGTTAGGAGCACTAGGAATCTCGATCCGAGAATGAAAAAAATCCATTCTAGATTAATAATTAGACTCGCTATGTAAGAAAGCAGAAGAGTTGTCTATTCTATGTGACATAGAAATTGGTCTAATTGTTTTTACTCCCATAGAAAATAATTGTTTTTGCTTGGCCATCTCTAACCTAGGCTAAAGATAGAGTAAGGGAATATTTAGCGAGCATCGAGAATCAAAGTCTAGATAAGTTGGTCAAACATGACATACACATTCAATTAATAGTGGTTTCTCAGGAAAAACATATTAATAAAATATAGAAAAGGGCTAAGGAGAAGGAAATGGAGAACCTCTTCAACCAACTTTTGATGCAAAAAAAAGAATCGATGAACTTGATGTTAGAGAAATTAAAGGTCAAGTTTTGTCCTCTTAACAACATATAGCTTTAACAAACCTTTAATTTCTCTAACCTCAAGTTCATCGATTCTTTCTTTTCCTCAACAAGTTGGTTGAAGAGGTTCTTCATTTTCTTCTCCTTAGCCATTTGCTCTATTTTATTAATATGTTTTTCCTGAGCAACCACTTTTAATTGAATTTGTCTGTCATGTTTGACCAACTTATCTAGACTTTGATCTCGATGTAGCTAAATAATCCTTTACTCTATCTTTAGCCTGGGTTAGAGATGGCCAAGCAAAAGCACTATTTTATTTGGGAGGAAAAACAATTAGACCAATTTCTATCTCACATAGAATAGACAACTCTTCTGTTTTCTTACATAGCGAGTCTAATCTTTTATCTAGAATGGTTTTTTTTCATTCTCGGATCGAGATTCCTAGTGCTCCCAACCCCCTTTTTAGTGATAGTAAGGAAGAAAAACAAGTAAAAAAGTAGAATATATGAGTGACTACCTCTCTATGAATATATGAGAAGAATGTTTGGATTATATATAGAGATGTCTGATAGGACAAGATAATAAATATTGGAAGTTAGATTACATAATTTGACAAATTTTGGGAATAAACTAATTACACAATCTGATCTTTAAGGTATTTATTAATTACTTTCTGAAATAGATGTAGTTAAAATCTATTACTCAATCTTTAAGGTCAATATTAAGTAATCTTATTTCCAAACAATATTAGACTACTGTATCACGAAGTCTAAAGAGAGGAAACCATCACCTACCTCGAAGCCGAATGGCAACTACAAATCATCACTCAGGAGCCTTCCCCTTCTGCAGTACCTCGAATCATTGCCACGCTATTACAAACATAATCTACATGATAATATGGACTAACAACTCCCAGGCCCGTCGATGAAAACATAAATAAACTTCACAATAATTATGTTCCCTATAGAGTCATAAACCAATGCCCCAAAAATTTGATGCAAATGAGAATCAATTCGGGGCTCAAAACAGCTCGGAAGAGTACTTGATCAAGGAGACTTTTCAAAGATTTACACTATGAAATTGTGAGAATTTAGGATAGATATACGCGAAATACTAACGGAAATAACATGGGGGGGAGTATAAAGAACTTACCCAAATGCAATTGGTATGGAAAATCCTTCAAAGAACAGCTCCTAAACTTGAAAGAGTTCCCAAGTCATTTAAAAATGGAGGAAAACCCAAAGTTGGAAAATAAATACTGCAAGGGGTCCTTCATCGCGATTGTGGGGACCCTATTGCAATAGCAGAACTGCACCCAACTGACCCATCGTGATTACAATAGTTCTCTCGCAAATGCAAAGAAGGGCCCAGATCTCATCCTAGCAGCGCCTCATTGCAAACACAGAGGGTCCCTTACGAACGTGATGGTGAAAAAGTCAGACCTTCACGATCGCGATGAAGAAGACTGGGCTGCATGATCAGCTGAAAAAATAGCAAACACCAAGTCTATACATGACTTTGAATGGATCCTCGGGATTCATTCGAAATCTCATGAGTGTAAAGTGAATATGCTACCCAACTAGAAACGACATTCTAGACTCACAAAATCATTAAAATGATCAACGGAGGTCATCTTGATGAAATGTTGACCGAAGTCAACACTTTTCCCAATTTTGCATAAAAACCACCCAAGTACACGAAACGAGTCAAATGCCTTGGGACTCAAACTAAAGATCCTACTAGCCCGAAATCCACATTTTAGAGCTAACAGTGCTGACAGATTTCTCATCCAAGCCATTTACTCAGAATATTGACCAAAGTCAAACATTTCAACTTTAAGAGTTTTAAAATAGGGAAACTCTTTTAAACCCAACCGAACACCTCAAAAAATATGACACACATCCCAACAAGTCTGATAAGTAGTGAAAAAGCTAGAATGGTCAAAATGGTAAGAATGCACAAAAAAAGAAAATGACCATGGGGGTCATTATAACATCCACTACTAAAAAGGGCGTTCGTCCTTGAAAGTCAAAGAACAGAAGGTACCTGAAGGATCAAAAAGGTGAGAATATTTTGCCCGCATGTTAAAATCAATCTCCCAACCTCAACCAGACAATCCCATTACTGAACCTTAACTGACAGAATCTTCTTAGACCTCAGCTTTCTAACATGCATGTCCAAAATAGTAATAGGCTCCTACTCGAAAGCCAAAGTCTCGTCTAACTAAACTGAATCCCACTGAAGCACATGAGACTCATCCAGAGTATACCACCTCAACATACAAATATACAAAATAGGGTGAACACCCAAAATAGCTCGAGACAATGCTAACTCATAAGCTACCTCCCCAACTCACTGCAAAATTTGAAAAGGCCCAATAAACCTAGGGCTAAGCTTTCTCTTCCTCCCTAACCTCATCATGCCCTTCATGGGCGACACACGGAGGAGCACTCTATCTCCAACCATAAACTCTAAGTCTCTCACCCTCCGATCAGCATAGCTTTTCTACCTACTCTAAGTCGTGCAAAGCCTCTCCTGAATCACCCACACTTTATCCATAAATTCATGCAATAAGTCAGTACCCCATGGACTAACCTCAAAGGCTTCAAACTAACACATCGGCGACCTGTACCTTCTATCATACAACGACTCAAGTAGAGCCATCTAAGCACTCGAATGGTAGCTATTATTGTATGTAAACTCTACCAAAGCCAAGAACTGGTCCCACTGACCTCCGAAATCAATAACATATGTTGTAGCATATCCTTAAGAACCTGAATAGGACATTAGATTGACCATCAGTCTGCGGGTGAAAAACCATGCTAAACTCAACTTGGGTACCCAACTCTTTCTAAATCGACCTCCAGAAACACAATGTAACTGAGTACACAGTCAGAAATGATAGAAACAGGCACCCCGTGTAAACAAACAATCTCCCAAATGTATATGTAAGTCAACCTATCTGAACTGTATGAAGTCTAAACCGACAGAAAGTGAGAAAACTTGGTCAAACTATCCACGATGAACCAACTAGCATCAAATCTCTAAAAAGTATGTGGAAAGCCTGTTATGAAGTCCATAGCTATTCGCTCTCACTTTCACTCAAGAAAAGGTAACCTCTAGATCAAACCACCTGATTTACAGTGCTCGTACTTCACCTGTTCGTAGTTCAAGCACCTAGACACAAAATCTTAGATATATCGCTTCATCCCACACAACCTGTAATGCTTCCTCAAGTCACAATACATCTTCGCTGCCCCTAGATAGATAGAATATCTAGAACAATGGGCTTCCTCAATAATCAACCTAACCAAATCTCTAACTCTAGGAATGCAGATACGACCCTCAATCCTCAAAACACCCTTCGGATCTAAAGTTGCCTTCCTAGCCTCGCCACTCAACACTTTATCCCAAATCATCCTCAACCTCAAATCCTCAAACTGTTGTGCTCGAATCTTCTCTAACAATATAGATCTAGCCTCCACACAAGCAAGAATCCGCCCAAGCTCAAAAATATAAAGTGTAACCAACCTATTAGTTATGTATTGGATGTCTGATGCCAAAGTTCTCTCTTCTTCCACTAGAAATATGAAACTCCCCATACTCACACCTTCCAGCTCAGGGAATTTGCCACCACATTAGCCTTTCCCTGGTGATAGAGAATCAAAATGTCATAGTCCTTCAGCAACTCCAGCCACCTATGTTGTCTCAAATTAAGGTCATTCTGGCTGAAAATGTACTGAAGACTATGATGGTCGGTGAAGAGCTCACAATGAACTCCATATAGCTAGTGCCTCCAAATCTTCAACGTGAAGACTACCACCGCTAACTCCAAGTCATGAGTGGGGCAGTTCCTCTCGTGAACCTTTAACTATCTTAAAGAATATGTAATAACTCTCCCTTGTTGCACCAACACATAACCCAAACTAACTCTAGAAGCATCACAATATACAGTGAACCTTTAGCCCTCAATTAGAAGAGTAAGAATCAAAGCAAAAGTCAATAAGACTTGAACTTCAGAAAGACACCTCACACTCGTCAGACCACCGAAAAGGGACATTCTTCTGAGTCAATCTAGTCAAAGGTGCTACTATAGAAGAAAATCCCTTCATAAACCGTCTGAAGTAACCTGCCAACCTGATAAAACTGCGAACCTCAATAGGAAAAGTGGGCCTAGCCCAATTATGAAAAAACCTCAATCTTCGTTGGATCAACCATATTCCCATCCTTGGACACTAAGTGCCCCAAGAATTCCACGAACTTAAGACAAAACTCACACTTAGTGAACTTGGCATACAACTTATGATCCTGCAAAGTCTAAAACACAACTCTCAAATGTTGCTCATACTCCTCGTTACTCCTCTTGTAGACTAAGATGTCATCGATGAACACTATAACAAATGAGTCCAAATAGGCTTTGAACATAAAATTCATCAACTCCATGAAGACTTCGGGGGCATTGGTCAAACAAAAAGACATAACTAGAAAGTCGTAGTGACCATAATGAGTCCTAAAAGCAGTGTCATAACCTAACTGCTCGTGAATGGCACCCACACTAACCTTCCGGTGGGAGAACCAACTAACCTGAACCCTAACCTTATTACTTAACCAAATTTTAAGAGTGAATCACATATAAGAACATAAAACCATAAAGAAAGGCGAAATTGATATAAATAGTTCAGAAAATTTGACTAACTAGAACAATCCCCAAGAACTGAAAGTTACCGTACAAGAACTCTATTCATAATAATGTCTAAGGCATCCAAAAAATCAAAATAAATAAATAAGTTCCATCATTCGAAAGAAGGACAATGAATCAAAGAGGATATATGGCAGCCTGAGGTGTAGTGCTCACCCTTGGATCTTATATCAACCGCCTAGTCTAGATGAGGTCACGTCTGAACCTCTGGAACACGGTCTGTACTCAATAAAAAATAGAGTACATGGTAGTATCAGTACAAAACATTATATACTGGTAGGTATCATAGGCCGACTCAGTTTAGAACAGGTATATAACAAAATCAAATAACAAGTAAAAGGCACTTCAACACTTAGCATGTAATTCAGTCAACAGATAGTCATCTCAAGTCAAGTCAACAACAGTAATATGAAGTTCACATAACTCACTGAATACCACCACAACAATGTAAAAGAATTCACTTTCAGTAGTCACAACACATCGAATCTATATCCATCTATCTCTCATCAGTGCAACTAATATATCTAGTCTCATCTCAATCCATAATACCATCTCACCATAACTGACCATGAAACAAAATGCAATAATAAAAGAAATGGTGTACACACATGCTAAAGGGTCTTATTTTTGCCCAACTAGCCATGACCTGCAGGGGATACACCAGGGTCCATGCACCCGCTGGAACTATTTTCCATTGGTGCAATATCAATCCATACCAGCTCATGGTAACCGATCACAAAATAAGTAAATATCAACCATAATTGGCATGTTACCAGATCCCAGAATAAGTAACAATGTCAATCAGTCTATGGCTCTCAGTCCTATCACTTAGGATGTAACAAAGTACACTTATATAATTTCAAGTTCATAATTCAGTTCATGTATATCTAGAATATACATTCAAGCACAACATGAAAACACTCATCGTTCAAACATGTCCGAAGATTAATCACAAGTCAGATAACTCAATCACATACATGTACTAAAATAAGTCTCAGCTCTAATTTAAACTATAACCTACCTTGATTGTTGAATTCTCAATCACAAGCTACTTAGTAATAGCCTGCCCTTCTTCAACGCTTCAGAGAATTCAAAGTCTATAAACACAAATACAAGATTAATTAATCATTTACTCTCGATTTTAGGCCTTGGAATATTAACCCACTAATTCTACCTTTATCCAAGGTCTGTAGCATTCCCCAAGGGACAATTAAATATTAACTAATCTCACAACATTCCTAAAATCAACACACAAAGGGTTTCTAATCAAGATTACCCCCTTTTAGCCATTTGTATATCTAAAGGTCTCATCTTAAATTGAACCCAAGGTTCGCCATTAGCATTAATCATATTAAAAACTAGTAATTCATGCTAGGAATCATAAAAACACATCTTAGGATCAATTCTAGGTGAAATTACACATACCCATAGGGTTTTCCCAAAGCATTATGTATTGAGGGCTCAAACTAAAGAATTTCACCATTAATCTTCCCCTTAAAGGTCTTATAATGGTTAGTGATTGTTAAATGAAGGGGTTTAGGAGTTACTTACCTCAAACGAAGGAGAACGCACTAGTTTTTGAGAAAGACACCTCCTGGAGCTCTAGAACAAAATAGGAGTTTGTGGGGGAAATAACACATTAAACTAAAATAAGTACAAGTAATCTGTCCCTTCTCTCATCACGACGAGTCGAGTCTCATCATGGTGAGTTACTATGATGAGGATTGCCTCGCCATGGCGACTCATCATGATGAGAGGCCACTTTGTTGCAACAAAGTGCAATTTCTAGAATATCAAAAACTCACCCCAAACTAATTATTTCATAACACACTTTATTTTCTAGATATTATGAATTAATCCCGACACGGCAACTACCATAACTTGAGTTCTACGAACCCAATTTTCATCCCAGAACTTTCCATGAGACCCTACAATAGTTGACTATCCATAAATGTATACCACACTATCTTAAAACTAACCACGAGAATGCAACTGCCTCTATAGCATGGAGCATTAGATTTTCATCAAAGCTGACCCTAGCCTGAGATTTTATCCACCCTCATATTAGGGACTTTTCTAGCCGAGTACTTATGCCCTTATATTATAATGATGAAATAGGTTATTACATCAGATACCAATTAAATAATCATCTGTCCTCGAATGATAATAAGTGGAAAACATGAGAAAAGAAAGATTACTTGAATCACTGAACAAGTGTGGATACTTGGTTCGTACGTCTTCTTTAGTCTCCCAAATGGCCTCCTCAACAGGACAGTTATTCTGATAAACATTTACAGACGCAATCTCCTTAGCACTTAATTTTTGGACATTTTTATCAAGAATAGCAATAGTCTCCTCTTCATAAGAGAGGTTTTCATCTAACAGGATTGAATCCCAGCAAATAATATAGTCACCATCCCTGTGGTAATTCTTAAGTATGGTCACATGAAATATGAGATGAACTCCTGATAAATTTGGAAGCAATGCTAATTTATAGGCTACCGGCCCCATACTCTAAAGTATCTCAAAGGGTCCAATGTATCTCGGACTCAAATTTCCAAGCTTCCCAAACCGCATAACACTCTTCATGGTGAACTTTTAGCAATCCTTGCTTACCTTCTGTGAAATGCATGTCACTTACCTTCCTATCTGCGTACTCCTTTTGTCGGCTTGGAGCCGCTAGGATCTTCTCTTGGATGAACTTCACCCTTTTCATAGAGTCTATCAAAAGGTCTGTACCCCATGGCCTTACCTCAAATGAGTCGAACCAACCAATGAGAGATCTGTATCTCCTCCCACATAATGCCTCAAACAGAGATATATCTATGCTCGAGCGATAACTGTTATTATAAGCAAATTCATCCAATTGATTGATATTTGTCCCAATGACCCCTAAAGTCCATAACACACGTGCGAAGCATGTCTTCCAGCACTTGAATCATATGCTCAGATTGATCGTTAGTTTGAGGATGAACAGTTGTACTCAGGTCAACCTAGTACCCAACTCTTCATGCAACTTCTGGCAAAAGTTAAAGGTGAACTGAGCACTCCTGTCAGAAATAATGGAGATAGGAACTCCATGCAGTCGAACAACTTCCTTAAGGTAGATCTTGGTTTATTTAGCTACATTGTAAGTCACCTAGACATGAATGAAGTGCGCAGACTTTGTCAATCTATCCACAATAACCCTTACTGAGTCATACTTCCCCAATGTATTTGGAAGGCCAACTACGAAATCCATGGTTATTCTCTCCACTTCCATTTAGGAATGGACATCCTCTAAAGAGTGTCGCTAGGCTTCTAGTACTCATATTTCACTTGTTGTTAGTTCTAACACTTAGCCATAAAATCAACCATGTCTCTCTTCATCCGACCTCACCAATCATGTTGCCTTAAATTGTGATTCATTTTGGTCACACCGAGATGTATAGAATACTTGGAATAATGATCCTCTACTAGAATTATAGGGATTAGCTCATCAACAACGTTGACACTCAATTTTGGACTGATATTTTTTAAATTAATATTTTAAAACTTTTTATTCGTTAAATTGCACAAAATATAATTTTTCTCATATTTTTTCAATGTTAATACAATTTATTGATAATTATCCTCATTTTTGAAAATATTAAGGTTTTTATCAATTTTTATCAATTTTAGTTAATTTTAATTATCTTTAATTTTTATCACAATTATTTGCATATAAATAAATATTATTTTATTTTTATCATATCATCAATCGTCTTTATTTAAATCACATTTTTTTGTGTTATTTGATATATTTTTTATTAATTTTTTATCACACTCTATTAATACATAAGTCAAAGGAGATTTTCTTTACACAGATAATTAAATAACACATGATTTTAGATAAACCATGATTTTAAGCCCACGGTTTTGATAGCCCATGATTTTTCAACAAATGATTTTGCCACCTAAATGCTTTAGAACTTTAAAATTTTCTATAAAGTGTCTCATACATTGAACACATTTCTTGGGTGGTATAAATTTTCCCAAAATAGGAAAAAAGTTCCAAAATAAAATATCATTGTCTTCCTCCTTTCCTTTTCCGGCCACCACCCACCGGAGCTCCGTCCCAGAAAATAGCTTCGACGCAACACCACTGTTCTCCATTCAACCCCGACCCTTCTTTCTTCTCCACCTCTCTTCTCCTCTCACTAACCATAGCTCCAACGAGTTCTGGCCAAACCAGCAACCAACCATCCACAAACCACCAAACAGCCAGTCAATCGCCTCTTTCTCCCCTGTTTTTTTCGACGAACCCGCCACCAACAACCAATAACAACATCTCCACGAAGGAGCACAACCGCTTTACCACGAGCTCTGTCTCTGGTGAGTTAAGAAACAGACCAACCAAACACCCTATTTCCCTTTACTCTCCCCCCGTTACTGTCACGCCACCGCCAGACCCACAGCGCCACTCCGCCAAACCAGAATTACCTCCCTATAACTCACCATCGGAAACTACCAGACCCACAACAACCCAACAAATGCCCACTGCCAAACATACCCAATAACACATCATAACTCCGACGAAAATCTCAGAGGTCAATTTTAATAGCAGTAATGCTTTGCCGATGAGCTCATTGCTCTAACGAGCTTCACGATTCAGATCCACCCGGGATAGTTATCTCTGGCTACTATTCAATCTTCTCTAGTGAAACCCCGGTGGTAACACAAATTTTCCCTCTCTTTGTTTCTCCTTTACATCATTCATTGTTTTCATTTTATTTTAACAGATCTTAATTATTTTTCCATGGTCTGTTTCTATGCTAAGGATACTTGGATTCCAACTAACCGCTAAACTATTTAATTTTTTTTATAATTTTGTTTTATTTTACAGTGATACACTATGTTATTTTGTTATTGTCTCATTCATTGCTGGTTGATTTTGTCTTGAAATTATGTTTAGACAGTATTTCTTATTTTTATTCTTTTGTTGGTATCTTAAGTTGATTTTTAATAGATATTATATTTTAATTGGTCAATGAAAGAATTTCTCCATCAAATTTTCGAGGCCTCCGCATAATAAAAGACGGATGTTATTTTGAGTTTGATTATTCTATATCGAATATCAATTTAATTGGTTGATAAAAAAAAAATTGTCGATTTTCAAAGCCTCCATTGTATATAAGACGAGTTTTATTTTTTATTCATTATTTTATTGATTCATGTTAATAAATATTCATGCATTACTAACACTTTTACTAAGTGTCTTTACAGGTACTCAGAGTTGCTTTTCGAAGAGGTCACTCAAATTAAAATTTGTTGATTTTGTAAAATTATTTATTGTATTTATTCATTTTGATAATAGGAAAATATTAGGCCATTTTTTAAAAAAAAAAGTTTTTAGCTAACGATAGACAAATATTAGGGCGTCTCTTTTCTTGAATTTTTCGAGTTTAGGAGTGTGTTTTTCTCTAACTCTGAAGAATCAAAATATTTATTTTATATCCTTAATTAAAAAAATGAGTTCAGCCAGGAACTACTATTGTGGATTCTAAAGGATGCCTAACCTCTTTCCTTCGGAATAACTTGAACTCTTACTTAGAATCTAACTGGTTTCGTAGACTAAAATTTATTCTTTAATAAAAAGGTTTTCTAGTTTTCCTAAAATTAGGTGGCGATTCTCTAAAAATCTTTTAAATAATTAATTATTTTTTGAGTCTCGAAGTTGTGTCCTATCATAAAAATTAGGGTCATAATAGAATGTCGACTCCGCTGGAGATTAAAAGTTCTAACCATTATCAATTCATTTTTTCAATTAAAGAAATTTTATCTTTGTACAAGTTTTTGCTTATTTTTTGCACTTTGTATATCTTGTTGATTGTTTGTAAATTGTATATTCTTTTCATTATTTAATTATTCATTCATTATCTATTTTTTAAACATAATACTTATCATTGCATATATGACATATTTCAGCTAATTGCAACTTTTTTGGATCTCTAAAGTGCGATTATGCGGGTCGCAATTATTTTTATCATTTAAAAACTAAATATTTTTTAGGGTACCTTGGCGGGTAATTGAATTGTTGGCTGATCTAATAATCGTCATTTCTTCATCCCAAGTTGTTTGTTTGGGTTCCCGGTATATTCCAAAGAAAGTCCATTCTTAGACACCTAGCGTAGAGCGAAATCAAATCCAAAGATAACTTGACAGGACGGTCCATCATTTAAACGACGGGCCAAAAAATCCAGTCGTGAAAACTGGGGAACTTGTCAACCCTCTGATATGATTCCACGAGTTGACAGGACGGGCCGTAGTCAGAATCACGGTCCGTAGAATTAACTCGTGGTTCTCAGACCAGAGACTGAACCAACAGAAGGAAACCACGGTTCCATTTCACGACCCGTGGTTTGGACCCGTAATTCCTGGGAACATGAAATTTTTTAGAGTTTCAAACTTAGAAAGTTGGTTCAATTTCTGGGGTGTTACAGCGACTTCACTCAATCTTTGGCATCAAAATGACTCTATTTATCCAGACCGGCATCAAGGTGACTTCATTCAATTTTTGGTGTCAAAGTGACTTGATTTATTCAAACTGGTGTCAAAGTGACTCCATTTATTCAGACCAGCGACAAAGTGACTCCACTCAATCTTTAGTGTCAAACTGACTCCACTTATCCAGACTGTCGTTAAAGTAAATCCACTCAATATTTGGCGTCAAAGTGACTATTTATTTAGACAGGCGTCAAGGTTACTCCATTCAATTTTCAGTGCCAAAGTGACTCCATTTATTCAGATTGGCATCAAAGTGACTCTATTTATTCAGACTGGCGTCAAAGCGACTCCACTCATCCAGACCGGCGTCAAGGTGACTCCATTCAATCTTTGGTGTCAAAGTGACTCTATTTATTTAGACTGGCGTCAAAGTGACTCCACTCATCCAGATCGATGTTAAGGTGACTCCACAAATTCAGATTGGGTCATCTGCCTTTCAATGAGACATGTTGGATTGTCACCTCATTCACAGTGACATATCAAATTCAAATTGGGTTATCCGTCTTTCAATGAGACATGTTGGTTTGTCACCTTATTCAAAGTGATATATCAAATTCAAGTTGGATCGTTCGACTTTCAATGAGACATGTTGGGTTGTCCCCTCGTTCAAAGTGACATACCAAATTCAAATTGTGTCATCTGCCTTTCAATGAGGCATATCGGGTTATCACCTCGTTCAAAGTGACATATCAAATTCAAATTGGATCGTCCTCCTTTCAATGAGACATGTTGGATTTTAACCTCGTTCAAAGTGACACATCAAATTCAAATTGGGTCGTCCGTCTTTCAATGAGACATGTTTGGTTGTCACCTCATTCAAAGTGACATATAAAATTCAAATTGGGTCGTCCGCCTTTCAATAAGACATGTTGGGTTGTCACCTCGTTCAATGTGACATATAAAATTTAAGTTGGGTCATCCGCCTTTCAATAAGACATGTTAGATTATCAACTCGTTTAAAGTGACATTTCAATAAGATTGAGTTGTCTGCCTTTCAACGAGACAAGTTGGGTCGTCCGCCTTTCAACGAGACAGGTACACAACATTGTATTCCCAACGTCTCACAATTTGACATTAGGTGATTTTGGAAAACAATGTCATAGGTACGTGATTACTTTTTGTCTTAGAACATTTTTTCCTTGTTTATCATCTTTCATTTAAAATAATTCAACCTCGCCAACAGACATAGAGTATTTTTGAAACTCTATCAAAGTCTGGCATCATTCTGTGCATATGTCATTCTTTTTCTTTGTCAAGTCAAAATTGGCTACACGTCAACGTTTTCGCTCAAAGATTTTTTCATCATCTCTTAGCGAAGAGAGTAGTTGTTGACACCCAATTTTGGTCTGATATTTTTTAAATTAATATTTTAAATCTTTTATTCGTTAAATTGCACATAATACAATTTTTCTCATATTTTTTCAATATTAATCCAGTTTATTGATAATTATCCTCATTTTTGAAAATATTGAGATTTTTATTAGTTTTTTAATCATTTTTAGTTAATTTTAATTGTTATTTTTTATCAAAATTATTTTGCATATAAACGAATATTATTTCGTTTTTATCAAATCATCAATCGTCTTTATTTAAATCACAATTTTTCGTGTTATTTGTTATATTTTTTTATTAATTTTTTATCACACTCCATTAATACATAAATCGGAGGAAATTTTCTTTACACAGATAATTAAATAGCACGTGATTTTAGATAAACTATGATTTTAAGCCCACAGTTTTGATAGTCAATGGTTTTTCAACAAATGATTTTTCCACCAAAATGGTTTAGGATTTTAAAGTTTTCTATAAAGTCTCTCATACATTCAACATATTCCTTAGTGGTGTAAATTTTTTAAAATAGGCAAAAAGTTTCAAAATAAAATATCATTGTCTTCCTCCTTTCCTTTTCCGGCCACCACCCACCGGAGCTCCGTCACAGTAAACAGCTTCGACGCAACACCATTGTTCTCCATTCAACCCCAACCCTCCTTTCTTCTCCACCTCTCTTCTCCTCTCACTAACTATAGCTCCAACGAGTTCTGGCCAAACCAGCAACCAACCATCCACAAACCACCTAACAGCCACTCAACCGCCTCCTTCTTCCCTATTTTTTCTGACGAACCCGCACCAACAGCCAATAACAACAGCTCCACAAAGGATCACAACTGCTTCACCATGAGATCTGTCTCCGGTGAGTTACGAAATAGACCAACCAAACACCCCCTTTCCCTTTACTCTCCCCCGTTACTGTCAAGCCACCGCCAGACCCACAGTGCCACTCCGGCAAACCAGAATTACCCTCCCTAACTCACCATCGTAAACCACCAGACCCACAACAACCCAACAAACGCCCACCACCAAACATACCCAATACCACATCATAACTCCGACGAACATCTTGGAGGTCAAGTTCAACAACAACAATGGTTTGCCGATGAGCTCATTGCTCTAACGAGGTTCGCAATTCAGACCCGTCCGGGATTGTTATCTCTGGCAACTATTCAATCTTCTCCAGTGAAACCCCGGTGGTAACACATATTTTCCTTCTCTTTGTTTCTCCTTTACATCATTCATTATTTTCATTCTTTTTACAGATCTTCATTATTTTTCCATGGTTTGTTTCTGTGCAAAGGATACTTGGATTCCAACTAACTGCTAAACTATTTAATTTTTTTATAATTGTGTTTTATTTTACAGTGGTACGCTATGTGATTTTGTTATTGTCTCATTCATTGCTGGTTGATTTTGTCTTGAAACTATGTTTAGACAGTATTTGTTATTTTTGTTCTTTTATTGGTATCTTAAGTTGATTTTTAATAGATGTTATATTTTAATTGACCAATGAAAGAATCTCTCCACCGAATTTTCGAGGTCTCCTCATAATAAAAGACGGATACTATTTTGAGTTCGATAATTTTATATTGAATATCAATTTAATTGGCCGATGAAATTTTTTTGTCGATTTCCATGGCCTGCATTGTTTATAAGATGAGTTTTATTTTTCATTCACTATTTTATTGATTCATGTTAATAAATATTCATTCATTACTAACGTTTTTATTAAGTGTGTTTACAGGTACTCAGAGTTGCTTTTCTAAGAAGTCACTCGAATTAAAATTTGTGAATCTTGTAACATTCTTTATTGTATTTATTCATTTTAGCTAACGATAGACAAATATTAGGCCCTTTTTTTGAATAAAGTTTTTGGCTAAGATAGACAAATATTAGGCAATCTCTTTCCTTGGATTCTACGAGTTTTGGAGAGTTTTTTCTCTAACTCTGAAGAATCAAAATATTTATTTTATCTTCTTAATTGAAAAAAAGAGTTCAGCTGGGAACCACCGTTGTGAATTCTGAAGGATGCCTAACCCTTTCACTTCGGAATAAGTTTAACGCTTACCTAGAATCGAACTGATTTCGTAGACTAAAAATTATTTTTTAATAAAAAAGTTTCTTAGTTTTCCTAAAATTGGGTGGCGACTCTCTAAAATTCTTTTAAACAATTAATTATTTTTTGAGTCCCAAAATTGTGTCCTATCAGAAGAAAATAGGGTCATAACAAACACAGGGCACAAAAACTCACCCTTTAACTCACAGAACCCCTTCATCATCAATCATGGCCTCTTTGGCCTCACCTCGTAATACTTTATCACAAATCTTACTCAACTGCACATCATCAAATTGCTTTCCCTTAATTTGATCAAGAAATTAGGACCTCGCCTCATACATGCCAACAATCCACCCATCTCAGACACTTCCTGCCTCATGAAGCTATTAGCTAGAGCCTGAATGTCTCTAGCTAATGAACATCTAAAAGCATTCCAATAGGCTAAGCTAACCATACTTTAGTCTTTCTCCTCAACGCATCACCTACCACATTAGCCTTACATGGATGGTACAAAATGGTAATATCATAATCCTTGAGCAACTCCATCCACCTTCGTTGTCTTAAGTTCAAGTCTTTCTGAGTGAAAACAAGTTGCAAGCTATGGTGGTCTATGAACACTTCACAACACACCCCATATAAATAATCTCTCCAAATCTTCAGAACAAACACCACATAAGCCAACTCTAAGTCATGGGTAGGATAGTTCTTCTCATGAACTTTTAGTTTCCTTGAATCATAAGTAATAACAATCCTCTCCTGGATTAACACAACACCTAAACCAGACCGTGAGGCATCACGATACACAATAAAATTCTTACCTTCTATTGGGAAGGCAAAAATCAAGGTAGTAGTCAACAAAGTCTTGAGATTTTTGAAGCTCTCTGCACATTCATCTAACCAAACAAAAGGTGCCTTTTTCAGAGTCAAGCGGGTCATATGGGTAGCAATGGATGCAAAATCTTTCACAAATCTGCGGTAGTAGCTAGCTAACCCCATGAAGCTACAAACCTCAGTCACAAAAGTTGGCCTAGCCTAATTCTCAACTGTCTCAATTTTCTGCGAGTCTACCATCATCACTTCTTTCAAAATCACATGCCCCAAGAAGGACACAAAAGACAACCAAAATTAATATTTTGAGAATTTTGCATACAAGTCCTTTTCCTTGAACAACCCCAACACAATCCTAAGATGATTTTCATACTCCTCATCACTCTTAGAATACACTAGGATATCATCAATTAACACAATAATGAATGAGCCTAGATAGGGATTAAATATCCTATTCATCAAATTCATAAAAGCAGTTGGGGCATTAGTAAGCCCAAAAGATATCACAAGAAACTCGTAGTATCCGTACTTGGTTCGGAAAGCAGTCTTAGGGATATCAAAAGGCTGAATTTTCAACTGGTGGTATCGAAACCTCGGATCAATCTTAAAGAAGACTGATGCACCCTGCAACTGGTCAAACAAGTTGTCAATATGAGGGAGAGGATAATGTTTATGGATCATAACTTTGTTCAGCTGTCGGTAGTGTATGCACACGTAGACTACCATCCTTTCTCATTACAAACAACACTAGAGCACCCCGTGGAAAGGCACTCGAAAAAATTAATCATTTACTCAACAACTCCTATAACTGATCCTTAAGCTCTCTCAATAAAGTTGGCATCATTCTATAGGGGGAATAGAAATATAAATGGGATGCGTATTCAACTCTAAGTTGATACAAAAGTCAATGTCTCGATCGGGTGGTATGCTAGGCAAATTCATAGGGAATACCTCTTGGAACTCGCACACCAAGAAATGACTCGATCGTTGGGACCTTTGAACTAGAGTCCCAAAGATGAGCCAAGAAAGCCAAACACCCCCTTTCTATCAAATTCTGAAAACGAAGGAATGATACAAACTTCATAGGAGTAGGACTATAGTTACCCTCCAACTCTAGTCTATCCAACCCAAGCATAGACACAGTCATTGTCTTAGCTTGACAGTACAATATAGCATGGTGTGGTGACAAACAACTCATCCACAAGATGATATCAAAATCCAGCATGTCTAGAATTACCAAATTAGCCAAAGTTTTTTTCCCTACAAATATAATAGGACAAGCAAGAAAAATAATTTCCACTACCATAGACCCACTGGGTAGATATATTAATAGTATAATCAAGAAACTAACAAATCATGTCAAACTCCTCAATAAAACTGGTATACACATATGAAAAAGTAGAGCTATGGTCAAACAAAATTGAAGCCATGGATCACAGACAAGAATAATACCTATTATCACTGTGCCCAATGCCTCTATCTCTAGTCTACCTAAAAAAGCATAGAAGTTGTTCTTACCACCTGCTTATCTACTGCCCCTATTAGGATGATTACCTCTTCTGCTATTACCAACACCTGGGTTAGGCTGGGTGCCCCCCTGCCAGCTGTGTGACCACTCTACTGCCCTACGGACAATCTCTTTCATACCCATTACCTCTACCTACCGGATCCAGAGCTCTAGAGCCTACTACTGGACTATCTGTTGATAACGAGGATAATTCCTCTTCATGTGACCAATCTTATCGCACTCATAGAATGCACGATCAAAGGTAGGTCACTACACCAATGCAAACAAAATGAGATAACTACCAAACTCTGACGAAAGTTGACTGGTCCCTGATGGACCCCTAATTAAAACCTGCATCACAGACTGAATGGGGAACACAAGGTATCCCCGTGAATCCTAACCCCTGGAATACTGACCACTAAAATTGCCCTCAAATTGGGGCTTTTTAAAAAGCACTCTTTGCATAATTCTCTTACTTTACAACCTTAACCTTCTTTGCAAACTCAATAACCTCTTGAAAAGACTTATCAGAGGATGCTACTTGTAGAGCCAAAATTTGAAGCCCTGTGTTCAAATCTTTCATAAAATGGCAGATCCATTCTTCCTCTGTATTGATCAACAATGAAAAGTAATGAACCAAAGCATGAAGACGTGCCTCATAGGCTGCCACTGAAGAATTTCTCTGCTCAATGTTAGAAAACTCATCCTTTTATTTCTCCCTCACAATACGCAAAACATACTTCTCTAGAAACACTTGGTAGAAATGAATCCAAGTCATAGAGAGTGCCCTAGTAGTCCTGCACTCCATGAATTCCCGAAACCACATTTTGGCATCCCCTTGCAACTGAGAAGAAACAAATTCAACACAATACCTCTCAAAAATACCCATCATGTGCAGTTGCTCATGACAGTCAATGATGAATTCTTAAGCATCCTCGGACTCCAACCCATGATATACCTGGAGGTTTCATCATCACAAACTTGCAGAAAAGATCATGCATGTTGCTGGTCATCACCGGACCTATCACTATATATGAAAAGATACTTGCTTCTGAAGGCTTATCCATCTGAGAAGCCACAACTCCAGCATGCTAGGTTACCGGATGATGCACAGTAGGCACAACAGAAGTAGTCCCATTCCCTGCCAGTCCACTTAGAAAACTTAGAACTTGTTGGATCATATCATATGACATTGGAACTGGTGTTGCATCTCCCTAAATGGGTGCCTCCCCTGAACTGGTGTTGCTTCCACGTCTACAACTTCAGGAAGTCCTCATGCTGGGGAGGAGACACTGACCTTTCCCGAGCTGAAGATGCAGCCCGGACACCATCCTTAGCGGGTGCTCCCCTCCTTCCCTAGCTCTGCCTCTCACCCTTCCCCAATTGCAAACCACTGCTTCAACAACTGGTATCGGCACCTCTTCTCTAGCCTCTGAAGTGCGTGTTCTCACTATCTATGAGAATAAGAGTGAAAAAGTCATATACCAATTTGAATCGGTAGATACCAATTAGAATCAGTTAATACCACAAAGGGAGAAAGAAATTAAGTTTCCTTAAAGTCCTATAGCTTCCTGAAGAAAAGTACAGACGTCTCCGTACTGTTTCACAAGAATCTATTAGACACGTTCTTGTATGACAAGATATAAATAATGTGGAAAATTTGACTAACTAGAACAATCCCCAAGAAATGAAAGTTACCATACAAGAACTCTATTCATAATAATATCAAAGGTATCCAAAAGAAATCAAAATAAATAAATAAGTTCTATTGTCTAAAAGAAGGACAACGACTCAAGGAGGATCCATGGTAGCCTAAGATGTAGTGCTCACTCTTGGATCATGGTATCAACTACCTAGTCAAGATGAGGTCGCGTTTGAGCCTCTAGAACACGGTCTGCTCAATAAAAGAAGAGTACAGGGTAGTATCTATACCAAACACTATGTACTCATAGGTATCACAAGTATATAACCAAATCAAATAACAAGAACAAGGCACTTCAATACTTAGCATGTAATTCAGTCAACAAATTCTTATCTCAAGTCAAGTTAACAACAGTAATATTAAGTTCACATAAGTCACCGAATACCACCACAAGAATGTAAAAGAATTCACTTTCAATAGCACAACATATGGAATCTATGTCCATCTATCTCTCATCAATACAACTATTACCTCTAGTCTCATCTCAATCCACAATACCATCTGACCATAACTAACTATGAAACAAAATGCACTATTAAAAGAAAGGGTGTACACACATTCTAAATGGTCTTATTTCTGCCCAACTAGCCATGACCTGCATTGGACATACTAGGGTCCTTGTACTCGTAAGAACTATTTGCCGTCAGTGCAATATCAATCCATACTGGCTCATAGTACTGATCCCAAAATAAGTAACAATATCAACCTGCACCAGCATGGTACCTGATCCCAAAATAAGCAACAATGTCAATCAACATATGGCTCTCTGTCCTATCTCTCAGGATGCAACAAAGTACACTTACATCATTTTAAGTTCATAATTCAGCTCATGTATATCTTGCTTATTCATTCAAGCACAACATGAAAATATTAATCATTCAAACATGTTTGAAGGCCAATCATAAGTCAGATAACTCAATCACATACATGTACTAAAATAAGTCTCATCTCCAATTTAAACCGTAAACTACCTCGATTGTTGAATTCTCAACCACAAGCTACTTAATAATAGCTTTTCCCTTCCTTAATTCTTAAGAGAATTCAAAGTATGTAAACACAAATACAAGAGTAATTAATCATTTACTTAACATTTCAGGCCTTAGGAATTTAACCCACTAATTCTACCCTTATCCGAGGTCTGTAGCATTTCCTAAGGATCAATTAACCATTAACTAGTCTCACAACTTTCACAAAATCAACACCCAAAGGGTTTCTAATAAAGTTAACCCCTTTTTAGCCATTTTTATGCTTAAATGTCTCATCTTTATGGAATCTAAGGTTCCCTATTAGCCTTAATCATGTTAAGAACTAGTAAATTCATGCTAAGAATTATAAAAACACATCCTAGGATCAATTCTAGGTGAAATTACACCCAACCATATGTTTTTCCCCTATTTCATTCTTTTAGGGCTCAAACTCAAGAATTCCACCAATAATCTTCCCCATAAAGGTCTTATAATGGTTAATGATTGTTAAATGAATGGGTTTAGGAGTTACTTACCTTAAATGAAGGAAAACACCCTAGTTTTTGAGAAAGATGCCACTTGGAGTTCTAGAAAAATAGGAGTTTGTAGGGAAATAACATAGAAAACTGAAATAAGTGCAGGTAATCTGTCCCATCTCTCATCACGACAAGTCGGGTATCATCACAATGAGTCACTATGACGAGGATTGACTCTCCACAGTGACTCATTATGATGATAAGACATTTCATTTCAATGAAGTCCAAGACACTTTATTTTCTAGACATTAGAGATTAGTCCTGATGTGGCAACTACCATAACCTGAGTTCTATAACACTGATTTCTGTCCTAGAACTTCCTATGGGACCCTACAATAGTCTAGTATCCATAAATATACACCACACCATCATTGAACTAACCGCAAATGCCTATAAAGAATGGAATACTAGATTTTCATCAAAGCTCACCCTAGCCTAAGATTTTATCAACTCTCATCTTAGGGACTTTTCTAGTCGTTACTTATACCCTTACTTTACTATAATAATGAAATAGGTCATTACAAATAGTCTTTGGAATATTCGTTACCCTGATCCTCAACTGCTAATGCCCTGATATCAAATCTATTTTAGAAAATACTGCTACACCCTATAGCTGGTCAAATAAGTCATCAATACATGGAATCATATACATGTTCTTGATAATCACCTTATTCAGTTTCCTATAGTCAATATACATACGCAAGGAACCATTTTTCTTCTTCATGAACAGAACAGGAGCACCCCACAGGGACACACTTGGCCTAATAAACCCCTTACTCAGAAGATCCTGAAGTATCTCCTTAAGCTCCATCAACTCAGTAGGTGCCATCCGAAATAGCGGAATAGAAATGGGCTGAGTGCCCGACTTAACATCAATGCCAAAGTCAAAGTCACGATCAGCTGGATGACCCAGTAAATCAGTAGAAAACATATCTGAATACTCGCAAACTACAAAAACTAACTCAAGTGAAGGATTGTCAGCACTATTATCACAAAGATAAGCAAGAAAAGCCAAAAACCCCTTAGTACGAACTGTCTCCCCACATAAATGATATAGCTCCCCTCGATGCATGACTATCGGTAGCGTTCTACACTATCAGAGGGATACTAGGCATATGCAAGGTTAAAGTCTTTGTAAAATAATCCAGGACCACATGATAAGTAGATAGGCAATCCATGCCTAGACTCACGTCAAAATATGTTATATCTAAGATAACAAGGTCTACCCAAGTGTCATACCCAAATATAGTCACCATACAAGACCAATATACACGATCTTATACTAATGAATCACCTATGTGAGTAGCTATGCATAGGCACATGCAATGACTCACACAATAACTCCAAATAAGTAGCATAGTAAGCAGACACATATGAAAATGCAGACCTCAGATTAAATAATGCAGAAGTTGGATGATGACAAACAGAAATCATACCTATGATGACAACATCTGAAGCCTTGCCCTTTGGTCTACCCAAAAAAGCATACATGTGGCTCCGTGCGATGATCACCTGTCCTGCCTGACTAAAAAGTACCTCTATCACCCTAGGGACGGATACGCCTAAATTACACCTCAGTTAAGAAGAGTAAGCGGTTATTGTCAAATGTGGAACTCAACAAAGGTTGGGGTCGATCCCATAGGGAATAAGCTGCAAATTAAGTCATTAGTAATTTAGATGACTAGTAATCAATAGTTTCCGGTAAATGGGGGGGGGTGTAGTGATCAATCTTTGATTGTTTCTTTGAATCATTCACCTAATAAACAACAAGTTTCAACGAGTAAAAATCAATATTAGAGATGAACTAGGAATGTGTTCACCATGGCTTCGTGGACAACCTCGGGTTCGAGTTTCAATGGATTCATTTCATATGCAAAATACAAAGTAATTGAATTCTTTCATACATCTAATCATTTCTCAACCAAGAAGATGCTTTTCTTTTCAATTCTTTCAAACTTGAAAAGATACAATTATACAATTCAATTAAAACTTCAAGTAGATTAATCTCGCTAAAGCATCAATCATTAGACGGGAGTTAGTAGTCCTAAATCCTTGTTAATCTAATTTACTCGGTTTAAATTTCTTGATTAAAGAAAATCAAACCTAGGCTTATTCTAAAGTTTGCAACCATTAGAAAACAGTAAAAATGTAAGATTAACAACGTATGAAGCATATAATCCAAACCCATTGACCCACGTAACCTAGATTACTACTTTTGCCATGGATCCCACAACCTTAGTTGTGGGGAGTTTAGCTACTCATGAATAAAGAAGAAGAGAAGGCAATAATAATCATAGTAGAAGAAAATCCTTACAATGTATGAAAACACACTTCAATTCTTCAATGGAACTTGAACAAAAATTCCCAAAAACTAAGAACAAATGATAGAAAACGCATGTTTGTTGTTTGAGCGCTACTAATGTTCAAAACACGCCTAAAACAAAGTACTAGAAAAAAATACCCTAAGTTTCCTATTTATAGACAATTCCAAAATAAATCTGGATTTGTCCAGGAAAAGAAAGTCGCATCCAGGAAACGGTTTCCAAAATGGTTCATTTTGGGAACAAACAAAACCGTTCTCTTGATTGTTTTAACTCTCAACATTCACCAACATTCTGCTTCTGGAAACGATTGAATAAATGTTCCGTTTCTCTGGGAAATGGTCCGTTGTCTTAACCGTTTTAACTCTAAATATTTGCCACCGCTCTATTTCTGTAAACAATTAGGAAATGGTCCGTTTTGTCTGAAAACGGTCCATTTCTCCTTCTATTTTAACTTCACTTCTTCGTCGGCTTCTATATCAACTTGCAACGAATAGGAAAAACACCTCATTTTCGACCCAAATGAGTTCTCTTACTGCTTTAAGTTTATCCTTCCTGAAACACAACCAAACACATGAATTGCACAAGATTTTCTTGAAAACTAGAGTCTATTCTTTGGTTAAAGGCGTAAAAATGTCGTAGAATATTGGCACATCAGCACCCTCAACTTAGAACGTTCGCTTATCCTCAAGCAACATGACACAAGACCAACATAGACGATTTAAAACAACGAAAAGCAGCACAACATGTCTATAGAAATTAACAGCAATTCAACAATTTGATCAACTTCATCCAACCCCCCTGTACTACACAAGTGTTTTGAAAAAGCTAACTAGTAAGGATCCATGCATGTCACGACAATGTAATGAAGTACTCTACATACACACAAAGCAGTTATCCCAACAATCAGTAGATGATACAGAAATCTTGGTGCCCTTACCATAAAGAAGTCCCACATAGAGATTTTGGACTAAGTCACACTCACAATGATTTCAAACAGTGCACACGCGATACCATAGGCTTGCCCTTGCTATTCTATTTCAGTTTTTCAGAAAGTCGCTCAGGATCACCACAGGACTTGTTTTGGCTTGTAATGACGCTTCAGGTGCAAGTAGGATACTTTTGGGGAATAGTGAATAAACCCTCCTTGAAAACATTGCTTTATTATTTCCACTCAAACTTATTCCATCCACTCTTGATCGCCTTTGATTTCCTTATTCCTGGATACAGGTGTAGCCTTCTTAACTTGGTAACTCTTTTTCGCTCTTTTCATTTTTTTTTCATTTCTTGTTTTTTCATTTGGCACACACCAGCACTTTTTATCACATCAACAACTAATCTTTCACACAACCCATTTTTCTTATCATGTACCTTTACAGTAGCCACCCTCAACTTAGGCTAATTGCCTGAGTTGAGGTGCATGATGTCCAAGGAGGGACCAGGGCTAAAATAGAGGTTGAAAGTTAAAAGGGAAAGATAAGAGGTTATCAAAAGAACAAAGTCAAATTTATCTCAAACAGGGATCAAAGGGATTATTTACATTGGGACAGTCTTTTTAGGCTAAGTGGACTGCACACAAAAAGGGCCTGTAATCCTTTCCTAAGCAACTTTCTTCGAACTTCACAAAATTGGCAGGGCAAGTTTTAGATGCATGCATAAAGTAAGAATTTATCAAGATAAGCTCACACGCACTTGGCACCATGAAACTATATCACTACCAACCATCAAAACAAAAGTTCGGCTAAAGCAAAGTAACTATAATCACATACAATGAATGATAATCGGGGCCAGAAAAGTTAATCATTTCAAACACAAGTACGAAATAAAACTTTTTGGAGGGGTCTCATTTTTATTACAAAATGCCATGATTGCTACAGACACGCTTTAACTACAGACAAGTTTGACAAAACCAAACTACTAAATTTTAAATAACAACCTAAACTACACATGTCGATTCAACATAAAATGAAATTCCCTCGGGAAAAAAATACAACAAGAAAAATCCAAGGGCAGATAATCGGGCAGCCCCACCTCCCACTAAAAGAATAGTGCATTGTCCCCAATACATGGAAAATAGAGCATGGGAAGTGAGACTTACCTACTAGCGCCTAGGCGCTAGGGTCCGGTGCATATGTATCTGCTACATGCGTAGAGGGATCTGAAGGTGCTGGAGGGGCACTAGTGTCACCTGTCAGTGCAAGAACTGCAGTAGCGAATGTGCTGGAGGATGACCCCTCTCCTATGGGTCAACGCTGCTCTGCTAATGACTCTTTCAGCTCTAGTCTCAACAACCTATCCTCCTCATGCTTTGCCTCAAGCTGTGTGAGCTTGATGCCATCATTATCACATGGATGCTTCCCCAAATCTCGAGGAGGTTGAAAAGGGTAGGATAACCGAACAACCATAGATGCAGGTGGTAGTGTAGGCCGGGTTGTAGAAATAGGGGTAGGCCGGGTCGGTACAATAGGATAACCAAATATAGGGATGGTACATGACTTTATCTCTAGGACATCCCTCCTCGTCTGAGCCATCTCCGCTCTCATTTCCTTAATAGTCGCTGTGGACGATGCCAAGTTGATGGCTTCATTTAGATGAATCTCGTAGCCATCTAGTCGGGCATGTTATAACTCGATAGATCTCTGAAGCAATGTCAGGGCGATATCAATGACACTCGCGACAAATAGGCCCAAGTCATTCGATATACTGCCCACATGCCTATCTGCATAGTCAGCCTTATAGGCCACTGACATGAAACCCTCTATCGTATAATCATATGAAGCACCCAGCTCTGGTGGTAGTGCAGTGGAAGAGCCCAGCGCATCAGCACATGAAGTGGCAGCAATATCGTGTGCTGGAGGTGGTGCCCCTGTAAGCTATGTAAGACCTGCTGCCTGCTTACTCGATGGACCGGAGGTCTTCTCAAAGGGTGTGTCTGTAGATGTGGAAGCAGCTCGAACCACCCTAGTAGCTCCCTTATTCTCATCCCATGACTTAGCAATATCCTTACGCCTTGTAGTAGTCAACAATTTGTCAAAGCTTGTGAATAGAGATATACCTGTGGCCTGCAATATCCTCGTGATGAGGCAAGGGAATGGCATGGTGGTTCTCAATCTAGCTACCCTCTCCCGGATCTCCTGTGCAATTAATCGCCCAAAATTAATTGAGAACTTAGATAGTAGACTCGCGACCAATACTGCCCTATCTGTGGTCACCATATCATCCCCCATAGTCGGCATCAATCTTATGTGCATAACTCTCCACCAAAACCTCACTGCAAAGCTCAATGAACTCAACCGTATGATAGGCACGTATTCCCGCAACCACGGTGGCTCTCTATCAGTAATCAAGGATGCCAACCAAACCTGCTCGTTCTTGTGGTTACTCAGCCTATGGATGTATTCAGGAGTGGTTGCCGGTGTTATGTACTCAGGACCAAAGCAGAAGTGATTGGAGTCTGTTTTGAGATGTCAACGTATGTACCTCGAATGAGCACCCTATCAAGAGCTGGTAATGCCTTTAGAGGTGTGTCCTTAGAATCACTGCTCCACAAGGTGGCCAGGTAGGCAGCATAGATCACTCAAACCAAGGTTGACAATATTGGCCCGGTGGGTCACTCATCCACTCCAGTCGATAGTTTCTGTAAAGAGCATGGAGTGTCGGGTATTCATCAAGACCCGATGAATTGATCCTGATATCTTCTGCAATCCCCCTCTTTGGATTGCCTCGCTTGCTCTCCTCTATCCCAACACTGTAGATCTCTTTCATGCCTGGGACACCCTACCGCATGATATCCCTATACTGGTTGTCCTTCTGCTTTTGTTCACTCAGCTTTTATTGTTCAGATTTGGGGGTAACATCTCTCGAAGCCTCGGGTTGGTGGCCCAAATCAGATGCGAAAGAAGAAGATGAACCCCCCTCTTCAGATTGGGAGGGTTCTGGGCTAGTACTAACTTGCTGCACCCGTCTGCGAGTCCAGGCCTACAATAGTGGGGCTACTTGCTCTGCTTCTTCGTCCGGTTCATCTCTAAGTCGAGTCTCAATTTCTTGACCCCTACTGGCCGGTCCCTGACTAGTGCTTGCCTTGCGGGGTTTATTCTTGCAAACCATACCTGCGGAAAGCATGTTAAAGCAAATACCAGAAAAGAAATCCACAAGATCAATGTATGGAAAATGGTTTGGGGAACGAACTGTTCTAGTGAAGAACGGACCGTTGCCTTAACCGTTCCTCTAAAACAGAAACAACAACATTTGATAAACTTAAAACGGTTGAGGAAATGGATTGTTTTCAGTGAAAACAGACCGTTTCTTCTACTATTTTGTAAAACAGTAGCACACAAAATCCACAAAGTTAAAATGGTGAGCAAAATGGTCCATTTTTTTATAGAAACAGTCCATTTCTCCCTCCGTTTGGCAAAACCAGTGTACACAACTAATTATACCTACATTATGCTTTCAAGAAACTATCAGTTATTAGGTTTAATGGGTAGTTTCATGATTCGTAAAGATGAACGGGGATCTCAAATTCTAAGTTTTTACCCCCACGATTAAGGTTAGGCTCCATAAAGTACTTCTATGGGTCCTAATACTCATTGTAGGGAAGAAAACTAAGAATTTTGGATTGTTCATACAAGGCACCAACAATCCATCAAAATAATATATATATACATTACGATCATCAAAATTTCCCGAAAGCAACCCTCCTGTAATCACCAACCTAATCACAGATACAACAACAATTATGTCACACTCATGCTACTCAGACTTCACATGCTCACTTCCCCAGATTTTTAATGAAACATGAGTTATCCACTACCCACTTTCATTCTCGATTAGCAAAACCAAACATGCTTCCCGTTCAACTCCTAAAATTTACAATAACAACTATAAACCATGGTACTCAGACTTCCCATGATTTTGCATCAATTTCACACAAATACATTCCAGCTAAATTCAAACTCATAGTAACTAGGGTTCCTCCGTAGAATTCAATACCCACATGAACCCTAGTGTTTAGTAGGAAAAGAAGGTGAAGGATTTGAAACCTTGAGAAATTTAAAGAAGTAAGTAAAGACGAACATACCTCTTAGTGGAATTTTTCACTTGCTACAATCACACAATGGGGGAGAGGGGAGATGCGACTGTGTGTGTAGAGAAGATTAATGGGGGAGAAGAGGAAGTTGGAGAAGATGGATGATGAGAGGGAAGAAACGTGAAGGAGAACTAAGGTAGTTGGGGGAAATTAAAGAATAATAAAGGGGCGGTTACCCAATTTGTATGGGAGAAGAAGCATTTGAAACGAGTGTTTTTAAGCCCCTAAACTCTCGATTTTTTGTAAAAAATTAAAAAAAAAGATTGAAACGGTACCAACAATGGTCCGTTTTATGAAGAAACGAATCGTTTAGGCAGCCGTTCCCAGCTGCCAGCAAAACAGTAGCTCCATTTTTCTCAGAAGTTACAACAGTTGAACAAACGGTCCATTTTCATAGAAAACAGTTCATTTTGTCTTCCATTTTGCTTTACCTGGTTCTCAGTATTTCACCAACTTAATTCACCTTTCGTCCCTATCCTTCTTTGCACGTATAACACCCATAAATCTATTCCAACTACAAAAAAAAATGACTAAAAATAAAACAAAAGCAGTAAACTTGGGTTGCCTCCCAAGTAGCGCCTGATTTAACGTCACGGCACGACGCGGGTACCTTGATTACTCAGACTTCGTCAACATACACCACTTTTACCTCTTCTGAGAAGCTGATATATTACTTAATCCGCTGTCCATTCACTTTAAAATGTTCCCCATCCTTGTTTTAAAGTTCAACAACTCCGGATGGGAACACTTGATTCACCTTGAATGGCTCGGACCATTTGGACTTGAGCTTTCCGGGAAATAATTTGAACCTAGAGTTGAACAACAACACCATGTCCCCAACTTTGAATTCCCTCTTCTCAATCCTCTAGTCATGGTATAACTTCATTCTCTCCTTATAGAGAGGAGATCTGTCATATGCCCACAATCAAAACTCGTCCATCTCATTTAGCTGCTCCAACCTCAACTCCGAGGCATCTTTCCAGCTAAGATTTAATTTTTTGAGCGCCCAAAGGGCCTTGTGCTTAAGTTCAACAGGCAAATGGCAAGCTTTACCAAAAACAACTTGGTAAGGAGACATACCTATTGGAATTTTGAACGTTGTTTGGTACGCCTAGAGCGCATCATCAAGCTTCCTTACCCAATCTTTCTGATTGGCATTTACTGATTTTGCCAATATTTCTTTGATATCACGATTGGACACTTCGACTTGTCCACTGGTGTGTGGGTGGTATGGAGTGGCCACTTTGTGTTGTTTTACACCATACTTAGCTAGAGTAGCACGTAACACCTTGTTGCAAAAGTGTTACCCTCCATCGCTTATGATTGTGCGAGGAGTTCTAAACCGAGTGAAGATGTTTCTCTTTAAGAAAGCCACCACACTCTTCCCTTCATTGTCGGCCAAAGTGACCGCTTCTACCCATTTAGACACATAATCGACCACTACCAAGATTTACCAGTTCCCATAAGAGCTATCAAATGGGCCCATGAAATCTATTCCCCACACATCGAATAACTCCACCTCCAGGATCGTGGACATTGGCAACTCTTGCCTCCGAGATATTGCTCCTCGTCTTTGGCACTGGTCATAAGATTTGGCAAAGTCATGTGCATCTTGGTGAATTGTCGGCCAGTAATACCCACAGTGCAAGATTTTCCAGGTAGTTCGATCACCTGCATGATGGCCCCCAATTGGGGAAGAATGGAAAGCTTGCAAAATGCTCATCATTTCCACCTCCAGCACACATATCCTGATTATATTTTCATCACACAACCTGAGTTGGTAAGGCTCATCCCAATAATACTTACTTGCATCATGAAGGAATTTCTTCCTCTGGCTGAAGTTTAGCTCTTTCGGCATCACATCATTGACAAAATAATTTGCAAAATCAGCGTACCATGGAACCATATCAAGTGACGCAACCAATACATGCTCATCCGAACATGAATTGTTGATTTCTAGGCCATCCACCACTTTTCCTTTATTCTCTAACCTAGAAAGATGGTCAGCCACCTGGTTCTCACAACTCTTTCGATCTTTGACTTCAAAGTCAAATTCCTGCAATAATAGTACCCATCTGATTAGTCGAGGCTTGGCATATTTCTTTGCCATGAGGTACCTCAATGTAGCATGGTCGGTGTGCACCACAATTCTTGTGCCAAGAAGGTATGCCCTAAATTTTTGAAAGGGATAAACAACTGCCAACAGTTCCTGTTTCGTGACTGAGTAGTTCTTTTCTGCCCCATTCAATGCCTTGTTGGCATAGTAAATAGGGTGAAAAGGTTTGTATCGCTTCTGACCTAGAACAGCTCCAAGTACAACACCACTTGCATCACACATTACCTCGAATGGGTTGGACCAATTTGGGGCAACTATAATAGGCGCAACCACCATCTTCCCTTTTTGGCATTCAAATGCCTTCAAGCAATCATCATCAAACACAAATTTTATTTCCTTGTCTAGCAACTTGTATAAATGGTTGGCAATCTTGGAGAAGTCCTTGATAAATCTTCTATAAAACCCTGCCTGCCTAAGGAAACTCCTAACACCATTTACTGAGATGGATAGAGGTAGTTTCTAAATCAGTTTGATCTTGGCTTTATCCACTTCAATACCTCTCATAGAGATCTTGTGTCCCAACACAATGCCTTCTTTCACCATAAAGTGGCATTTCTCCAAGTTGAGAACAAGATTTGCTTCTTCACACCTTTGCAATGCTTGACCCAGATTAGCCAAGCAATCTTCAAACGCATCACCAACAACAAAAAAGTCATCCATGAAGACTTCCAATGTATCCTCAACCATATCAGAGAAGATAGACATCATGCATCTCTGGAACATTGCAGGAGCATTACACAAGCCAAAAGGCATGCATTTGAAGGCAAACGTTCCATACAGGCAGGTGAAGGTGGTGTTCTCTTGATCCTCCGGTGCGATGGATATTTTGTTGTACCCTGAATATCCATCCAAAAAGCAATACCACCCTCTACCGGCCAATCTGTCAAGCATCTGATCCATAAAGGTCATAGGGAAGTGATCTAACAGAGTCCAGGAGTTAAGCTTCCGATAATCCATACAGACTCACCACCCAGTGACTGGTCTTAATGAAATCAAATCATTCTTCTCATTTTCCACCACAGTCATACCTCCATTTTTAGGGACACATTGAACCGAGATTACCCATTTGCTGTCAGAAATTGGTTACACCACTCCAACATCAAGCCATTTAATTATTTCCTTCTTTACCAATTTTTGCATTTGCAGATTCAGACTTCACTGATGCTCAGTGGTGGGAGTTCAATTGTCCTCTAGTTGTATCTGATGAGTGCGAATACCCGGTGGGATTCCAATGATATCTGTAATGGTCTAGCCAATAGCTTTCTTATATCTCTACAATATGGACAATAACGCCTCTACCTGCTACTCCATAAGATCAGCCACAATAATCACGGACAGTGTGTTATTATCACCCAAATATGCATATCTGAGATGGCCTGGTAGTTCCTTCAACTCTAACACTGGTGCATCTTCAATAAAAGGCTTTGCTGGAGGTGTTGGCCAGTTCTTCAAGTCAAGGTCTAGTTTCTTTGGAGCGTATGAATATGACCCCATACCTACCAAAGCATTCACATTCTCCTCATAATCTTTGATGTCATCACCATCGAAGTTCATCATTACTACTGCCAGAGTCTCAACAACAAATCTCTCCTCAACAAATACTTCCACTTCCAAATCAACAATCATATCAATAACCGAGATGACACACATGTATCTCAGTTACTTTATTGACTTGCATACATTGAACTTTACAATCTCATCATTTAACCTAAAAGTCAGTTCATTACTCTCCATATCCACTAGTACTCTTCCAGTTGCTAAAAAGGGTCATCACAAAATAATGGGCACTTCAAAATCCACCTCGCAATCCAAGATTATGAAGTCTACCAGAAATATAAACTTTCCAACCTTCACTAGCACGTCGTATAAAATACCTATCGGTCGCTTAACTGATCTATCGTCCATCAGTAGCCTCATAGTAGTCAGTTTTGGGACTCCCAAGCCCAACTGCTGATAGATAGCTAGCGGCATCAAATTTATGCTAGCTCCTAAGTCACAGAGTGTCTTTGCAAAATTGAAGTCCCCGATAGTGCAGGGGATAGTAAAGGTACCCGGATCCTCCTTCTTTTGCACCAACAACCTTGACGACATCGCACTGCAATGATAAAGGTTGTCTTTCGGTTCAAAGCTCACTGACCTCTTTTTAGTGATCAAGTCCTTCATGAACTTGGCATATCCGGGCATTTGCTCAAGTGCATCCACTAACGGAATATTCACAAAAATTTGCTTGAGCATAGTTATAAACTTTTGAAACTTGCTATCTTCCACCTTCTTATTGATCCTATGAGGGAATGGAGGAGGGAGCTTTGGTATTTGCATTGGAAAATTTTCAACTTACTTGCTTTTCTCCTTAAGAACTTGAATAGCATCCTCTACCATAATGGGTTTTTCAACAGGTACACCCACACTTTCATCGACCACATTATCCTCACCTGCTAGCTCATCATCATTAATAAAGTCTCCTTTATGAGTCTGAATTACCGAATGTGATTCCGATAGCGTTTTACTGCTTCTTGTAGTGATCTCCATACAACTCTCATCATTCCTCGAGTTTTGTATGGTGTCTCTAGGCAAGGTACCAGTCTTTCTTTGATTTAGAGATATCGAAAGTTGACTCATTTGCTGCTCTAATTGCTTAATCGAGGTGGAATGTGAGTCCACTAACTGACCCATGGATGATAGTTTACCTTTTATCTCCTTTACTCCTGAGTCAGTCGATTCTACTTTCGATAACACTTTAGCTAGCATAGCTTTCACACTTAGAGTACCTGCACTGTTGCTAGCTTTATCATGGTTCCCAGGTGGTACATACAATCCACCTCTATCAACTTTATTTTTCCAGTTTCCTTGATCTTGCTCCCAGTAGCCAGCCTTCTCATAATAGTTGTCCTTATGGTAGTTCCGACCTTGGTTTCCTTGGCCATTTGCCTGGAAACCCGCCAAATAATTTGCCTCCTCATCAGACTCTGACTTAGATGCTCTACCTTGGGAACCCATGACTTCCACTTTCTCAATTCCTCCTAACAATAAATGTTTTGTCAGCAGGTCCATTTGTGTCTTCAAATAGGCCATGTCTTGGTCCCGCTCTTCCTCTTTCCTGCGCTGCTCAGATGACATACCAATAGCATAAGTACCAGCTGCTACCTCTGAATCTCAGGTATGCCAAGCTCTATTTGTTTTGGTGAGCCGGTCCAAAATAGTAGTGGCCGCAATAAAAGTGAGCCCCATGAATGCTCCACCTGCAACATTATCAAGTGTTGGCTTCGTAGCCATATTCAGCGCTCAGTAGAATGTCTGTATCAAAAAATCATCTGTTAATTCGTGATTCGGGCATTGAGTCAACTTCTTCTTAAACCTCATCTAGGTTTCATGTAAGGCCTCATGAGGTTGCTGCCTAAAATTGCTAATCTCGTCCCGCAACTGTATCATCCTGGAAGAAGGAAAGAACCTTTCTAGGAAAGCTCTTTTCAACTCACCCCAGGTTGTTATAGATATCGGAGTTAGCTCTGTCAACCATATTGTTGTCTCATCAGACAAAGACACTGGGAACAACCTAAGTTTTATAGTCGTCTGACTCACTCCCGGTAGTTTAAAGGATTTGCAGATACCCGCTGGTGATATTAAACTTTCTGCCAGCCGCTAATGGGGGGAGAACAATGGCACCCGTAGCACCAACTCCATCAAAGTCAAGATCATCATCATCATCCAACACAAACTGCCTTGATTTTTGTCGACCTCTACCCCTCTGTTGTGGCCTTTGATCTACAGGGGCAACATTGCAAACATTTTCTACCACAATATCATCATCCAATGCAGTATCCACCTCAACATTGTCAGCATTCAGGTGTTGTTGGGCTGCTGCAAGCCTTGCTACCTCTTGTTGTGCATTCATATTTTGCCTTAGACTTCTCGCAAGCTCGGGGTCATAAGGTAATATTGGTTCACTCGAGTATCGGGTACTTAGCATGCACAAACCTGTACCATATAAAAATCAAAAACTACAAATAAAAGTAAATTAGAAAAATATGACTAAGAGTCAAATAAACACACCAGACTTAATAAATGACCGTATTCCCAGGCAACGGAACCAAAATTTGATACGCTCAAATTACACCTTAGTTAAGAAGCGTAAGTGGTCGTTGTCAAACTTAGAACCCAACAAAGGTTGGGGTCGATCCCACAGGGAATAAGGTGCAGATTAAGTCGTTAGTAATTTTGATGACTAGTAATCAATAGTTTCCAGTAAATGGGGGGGGGGGGTTGTAGTGATCAATCTTTGATTGTTTCTTTGAATCATTCACCTAACGAACAACAAGTTACAACGAGTCAAAATCAATATTAGAGATGAACTAGGTATGTGTTCACCATGGCTTCGTGGACAAGCTTAGGTTAGAGTTTCAACGGATTTATTTCATATGCAAAACATAAAGTAATTGAATTCTTTCATACATCTAATCGTTTCTCAACCAAGAAGATGCTTTTCTTTTCAATTCTTTCAAACTTGAAAAGATACAATTATACAATTCAATTAAAACTTCAAGTAGATTAATCTCTCTAAAGCATCAATCATTAGATGAGAGTTAGTATTCCCGAATCCTTGTTGTTAATCTAATTTACCCGGTTTTAATTTCTTGATTAAAGCAAATCAAACCTAGGCTTATTCTAATGTTTGCAACCATTAGAAAACAGTAAAAATATAAGATTAACAACGTATGAAGCATAAAATTCGAACCCATTGTGACACGTAACCTAGATTACTACTTTTGCCATGGATCCCACAACTCTAGTTGTGGGAAGTTTAGCTAATCATGAATAAAGAAGAAGAGAAGGCAATAATAATCATAGTATAATAAAATCCTTAAAATATATGAAAACACACTTCAATTCTTCAATGGAACTTGAGCAAAAATTGCCAAAAAGTAAGAAAAAATGAAAGAAAACGTATGTTTGTTGTTTGAGCGCTACTAATGTTCAAAACACGCTGAAAACAAAGTACTAGAAAAATACCCTAAGTGTCCTATTTATAGGCAATTCCAAAATAAATCCGGATTTGTCCACGAAAGGAAAGTCGCGTCTAGGAAACGGTTTCCAAAATGGTCCATTTTGGGAACAAATAGACTGTTCTCTTGATCGTTTTAACTCTCAACATTCACCAATATTCTCCTTGTGGAAATGGTTGAAGAAACGGTCTCTTAACCGTTTTAACTCTCAATATTTTCCACCCTTCTGTTTGTGTAAACAGTTAGGGAAATGGTCCGTTTTGTTTGAAAACGGTCCGTTTCTCCTTCCATTTTAACTTCACTTCTTCGTCGGCTTCTATTTCAACTTGCAACGAATAGGAAAAACACCTCATTTTTTGACCCAAATGAGTTCTCCTGTTGCTTTAAGTTTATCCTTACTCAAACACAACAAAACACATGAATTGCACAAGATTTGCTTGAAAACTAGCGTCTATTCTTTGGTTAAAGGCGTAAAACGTACCATAGAATACTGACACCAAAATTTGATACGCCTAAATTACACCTCAGTTAAGAAGCGTAAGCGGTCATTGTCAAATGTGGAACTCAACAAAGGTTGGGGTCGATCCCATAGGGAATAAGGTGCAAATTAAGTCATTAGTAATTTAGATGACTAGTAATCAATAGTTTCCGGTAAATTGGGGGGGGGGGGTTGTAGTGATCAATCTTTGATTGTTTCTTTGAATCATTCACCTAACAAACAACAAGTTTCAATGAGTAAAAATCAATATTAGAGATGAACTAGGGATGTGTTCACCATGGCTTCGTGGAAAACCTCGGGTTCGAGTTTCAATGGATTCATTTCATATGCAAAATACGAAGTAATTTAATTCTTTCATACATCTAATCATTTCTCAACCAAGAAGACGCGTTTCTTTTCAATTCTTTCAAACTTGAAAAGATACAATTATACAATTCAATTAACACTTCAAGTAGATTAATCTCGCTAAAGCATCAATCATTAGACGGGAGTTAGTAGTATTGAATCCTTGTTGTTAATCTAATTTACTCGGTTTTAATTTCTTGATTAAAGCAAATTAAACCTAGGCTTATTCTAAAGTTTGCAACCATTAGAAAATAGTAAAAATGTAAGATTAACAACGTATGAAGCATATAATCCGAACCCATTGACCCACGTACCTAGATTACTACTTTTGCCATGGATCCACAACCCTAGTTGTGAGAAGTTTAGCTACTCATGAATAAAGAAGAAGAAAATGCAATAATAATCATAGTTGAAGAAAATCCTTACAATATATGAAAACACACTTCAATTCTTCAATGGAACTTGAGCACAAATTCCCAAAAAGTACGAACAAATGATAGAAAATGTATGTTTGTTGTTTGAGCGCTACTAATGTTCAAAACACGCTAAAATCAAAGTACTAGAAAAATACCCTAAGTGTTCTATTTATAGGCAATTCCAAAATAAATTCGGATTTGTCCAGGAAAGAAAAGTCGTGTCCAGGAAATGGTTTCCAAAATGTTCCATTTTGGGAACAAATGAAACGTTCTCTTGATCATTTTAACTCTCAACATTCACCAACATTCTGCTTCTGGAAATGGTTAAAGAAACGGTCCATTTCTTTGGGAAATAATCCATTGTCTTAACTGTTTTAACTCTCAATATTTGCCACCCTTCTGTTTCTGTAAACGGTTAGGGAAACCGTCTGTTTTGTCTGAAAATGGTCCGTTTCTACTTCCATTTTAACTTCACTTCTTTGTCGGCTTCTGTCTCAAGTTGCAACGAATAGGAAAACACCTCATTTTTGACCCAAATGAGTTCTCTTGTTGCTTTAAGTTTATCCTTCCTGAAATACAACCAAACACATGAATTACACAAGATTTGCTTGAAAACTAGCATTTATTCTTTCGTTAAATGCATAAAACATATCATAGAATATAGGCACATTAGGGACCACCCTTACTACCTTGTGCACCACCTCTGTACAGTAGCACTGGATCCCTCAGGACCTGAACCAGCTAACATACTTTCTACCATGCTTGAACCTAGGACAATCCCTAGTAAAGTGAGCTAACTTGCCGCACTCATAAAAACTCCTACCAGATATACCATGTTGTGATGACCCGACTGAACCAAACTGGCCACCACAACCTAAATACCCATAATGTTTAACCTGCAAAGTCTGACCTGAACCCTGGTTTGCATTGTCCATTCTAACCCGAATAATAACTCTCTAAAACTTGTGGTGCTGCTTGAATGGTCCTGCTTGACCGATAATGCTGAGGGTATTATCTATTGAAGAAAATCTACTTATGGACTAGGCACCACTAAAACCACCCTGATAGCGGGGCCTCTTATCAGCTCCACTATAGGCCTCACGATGTATACCCTCAATAGTCTACGCATGATTAACAATTGTAAGGACATAACTCCTGATTATTCAAGCTGCTCTGTAGACAAATGGAGGGGTAGAATTAGACCCCTGACAAGTTGGCAAACCCGCTCGTGCTCTATATGCATAATTAATAAGTTAGTAATTTACTAACTTATTTAACCTTTAAGCTCACACTTTTTCATCCTAAATGAAAGAAAATAGTGCATTATACATGATTTGCTTCTATTATACAGGTGTATATGATTCATAAGTTATCAGTGCAGAATCGGATGAAAATAAGTCAAGATGGAGAAAATTCTAGAATTTTGGGCAACTCAGCGTGATCGCACTGAAGCACCACAGATGGCGCTGAAGGTGGATGACAAGCTTGTGTGCGATGGTGCTGGGGAGGCGCGATAGTGCTGCATAGAGACCTGGTCAATGCCAGTCAGGACCAGGGGTGTGATCGCACCATGCTAGTGCAATTACGATGACCCATGAAAATCTCTTGAGCGCGATAGTGCTTCACTGCGCATGAATGTGAAAATGGGCAGAAATGACATTTCACACTTGAGGAAACCTCAATCCACACAAAAGAATCCTCAGCCAATTAGGAAGACATCTTTGGCTATTCTCACAACTTTTGGCAAGCTTGGAGAGCAAGTTCATCAACCAACACCATAGGAGTGAAGATTTGGATGCTCTTTATTGTAAACTCTTTAGTTTCCATTCTTCAACTCTTGCTCTTAATTGCTATTTATTGGTGTAATTATTGAATTGAGATTTGGTTTTGTATTAGAGATAATACTTGCTTGGGTATTGAATTCATATACAGATTTTGCTCTTGTTTGATTATTTGGGCCTATTGAATCCTCCATGCTTGAATTTATAGTCAATGGTTGAAAACATTGACTTAGCTTTATCATTTGGGTTGTTTCTTTACAGAGAATTTCCTAAAATTTGGGAAGATTCAATAGTGGGGATTTGGGGTTTCCACTCTAGACCAAGGCTAGAGATAGTTTGGTTGCCGAAAACTCCCATCTAAGAATTGAGGTTAGAGATAACCCAACTCACCCAAGTTATTTGTTTTATTTATTGCTTACTCGTGGTGGTTCGAGAGAACAAAAAAGATATATGCTCAATTGGTCGAAAGATGGTTAGGCATACCATCAACCAACAATACCTAAGTGTTTATCGGGTGCAAGTCATGTGAATTAAATTCCCACTTCCAAGTCTCCCTTGTTGTCCTTTCTTGGAGAAAGCAAGGTGAAAGCCATTGATCAACCTATCTTTTATTTGATTTCCTTTTATCCTTAGTTTTAGTCTAAAACCCCCCTTATAGATATCTTTTCTCTTTTTTGTTAATTGAACTTCAATAAGTTTCTTGGATTCTTTATTAGCTTGATCGCGACTACATTGTTCCCTTGGGTACAACCCTGACACTCATTGGGAATTAGAAATTTTGTTTTTCTCTGATGATTGTCGTGACCTCCTACTTGGAGAGCACGATCTGAGCGTTATCAAAAATGGCGCTGTTGTCGGGGAACAATTTAGCGTATTGAGTTAGTTTAGATTTGAGTTTACTTACTCTAGTTCAATTTTGTGAATAGTTGTTTTTCTTTTGTGTAAGTTTTATTTTGTTTTTGACTTCATGGCATCTTGAGATGATAGAGATGTTCGTAGTTGCAACCCTTGTTATAATAATCCTTGTTTTTATTGTGGAGGATCCCACCTTCAGCAAAAATGTAAAATTGTCCCTAGGAGAGAGAGGTATTCACCTTTTTGTTCCTATGATGGGCATAATTGCTATTTGTGTGGTGGTCATGATGAACATTGGAGCAATTGCCCTAATGACCATCCTCCTCCCCCCTCTTATGCTAACCATGTTTCTAGTGGTGCTTGTGATCTTAATAGGAACCATGATGTAGCAAGCGAAGGAGGAATGTATGCAAAACTTCACACCCTATTGGTCTCACTAGAAGCCCAAGAGGAAGGTGTGAAATCCATAAAGCAAGGCTTGGTGGGCATGAGAATGAAAGGAAAAGAGGAGTGAAATCTTGCCACACAATCCATGGTGGAATTGTCCATGCCTCTTTCTCAAGTTGATGAAGAAAACACCTATCCTGAAAGCCTATATGCCATGGTTCAAACTCTCTTGGACAAGCAAGATATCACAGAGGAGGGTGTGTATTCCATAAAGCAAGACTTTTTGGATGCAAGATCTAAAGAAGAAGAGGAGAGAAGATGTTCTTCGCAATCCATGGCATATTTTTCCACACCTCTTGCTCAGGTTGATGATGAAGACACCTCCCTGAAGTGCCTATGTCATGCCCCGAAGCTACCTCCTGGGTGCAACATGGTACTTAGTGTCACAAGTGATCCCAAGCTAACCCATGGCATGGCACATCTATACAAATTAAGGATAAGACATGCACTGTGCGGAAGCCAAAACAGTTTTAATATATGAAAGCGGGAAGAACCTAAAAATCTGAATATATAAAGTTTATAAAAACATAGTGTTGACTGAAAACCACACTAACGACTACTGAATCTAGTATATGTCTGAAAGCCTTCTAACTGAATAGGAGTTGCTGGGACATGCTGCCAGCTAACTCTAATAAATCTAAAACTATAAATAAATACGGAAGATATAAGCATATCTATCATTCTCGAACTACTGAGGACTCACCAACTGAGTTGCTAGATACAGACCAAAAGTCAAACTAAACGCGATCTGGATGCTGAGTGCCTGAACCTACATCATAAAATGATGTAGCACAAAAGTATGCGTCAGTACGTTGAATGTATTGAGCATGCCAGATATGTACAAATCTGGATAATATAGAACTGAACATGAAAATAGATATACTGCAACATAACTGAAAGCTGAACTGAATCCAATGACCAAGTATAAATCATGAAATAACATGATGAACTGAATACTGAACATATATACTGAATACACGGTCAATGCACATGAATCTGACTCTGGGAGACACTCTTAACTGACATACCCCAAGTTGAGCTAACTATAGGGCCAACCTAAAACCCTTGATGGAAGGGTGTTCATACTTTGCCAAGGGTACGAAAAAGTCTGATGTGGATCCACTACTGGTGTCCTCAAGGGACAAGGAGGTGTAGCCTACTCTAACAGCTGGATCCTTTAATACCTATGGTGGCGCTATAGTTCTGGGACTTGGGGACTACTACTAAAGGTCTTAGCCTAAGCTGACAGCTAAACCTTCGTCCCTTCATTCATTCGGTACTAAGTCTACTCCCACCGAATGTAAGTGATAATGTACTAAAATAAAGGATAGCTCGAAACACTGATAAATGATTGTGAATGCAACATACACAGGCTGGAGGGTATAACATTCAATTTCTAAAGAATAAACATATAACTGATCTGCCTACCAAGCTAAATTCATGGAATACTGGAATTCTTACAAGCTAGGGTTTCTGAGCCTTACACATGAAACTACACAAAATCTCTAAGAAACATGTAGTCAGTAGCATAGAAACTATAATAACTGAATTGCAATAAGTCCCTGAGAATTTGGAACCCTTGGTCTGAAACATTCGTGGAGAAAACTGAAGACTGAGTGGAATCTAGGGACCTAATGGGTGAAAGGAACCCACTAGTGAAATCCCACATACATGGTGAAGAAATCCATAAAGAAATCCTTGGATTTTTGGGGTAAAACTCAATGAAGACCTCTGCTTGTTCTTGGAGGAAAATTTTCACCCATTTCTCTTATTTTCTTTCTAAGTTTAAAGAATTTAGGGGAATGAATGTTTTAGGTAGTTTTAGGTTACTTAATTAGGCTTAAACGACATAAAACTACGTAGCTTAGGCCTTAAAAGGGAACATAAAAGTCTGAAATACCCCTGGGAAAGTTAAAAGAATTTCTGTAGAAAATGCGACTCAGGGATCACGACTCTGGATGATGGACTGTACTCCTGGACGACGGACCGTCAACCTGAGTCGTGGTCCTGCCTAAGAGTTTTAGGGGTCTCTGGTCTCAGGGACTACAACTCAACAGGACTGACCATTCTTCTGAACGACAGTTCATTATGTGACTCGTGGTTCCTAGGATTTGACTTAGCCTGGGGATTTCCATGAGTCAAAGGACGGACCGTTCTTCTGAAGTATGGTCCGTAAACCAACTCGTGGTTTTTGGGACTAGAACTGGGGGTCCTCTGATTTAGGGAAACCACGTGTGACAGGTTGAGCCGTGGTTCTAAACTATGATCTGTGGTCCTAACCATAGTCCATGGGACATGTACTGGAGAGTTACTAGAACTTGAACTACGGTTCTAGATAACGGTCCTTAGTTCCAAACTATGGTCCGTACTCTTGAACCGTTGTTCCTTTAAACTTGAATTTTCTAAATTTTTTATTCTCTACTGGTTTTCTGAGTTTAGTCTAGGTTTGGAAGTTCTGGGGTGTTATAATATCTCCATTTTGGGATCATTCATCCTCGAATAAAGACTGAATAAGCTGACTTTGGAGGGGAAGACCTGCAATCCCTATCAACAGAGTACTAGAAACTGATATCTAACTGAACTAAGTTCCATAAACATTCAAGTATGCTGAAATGCAAGGGTAACTAATGGAACAAGGTGCTGAGACTGAATTTCACAAGAGTAGATTGAGATACTGGAGAGGAACTATTTACCTCAAGCTAAAACTGAATCGGAGGGAAAGAGGTGAGGGTAATTGGACATCATGGCTTCTTCTGCTTCCCAAGTAGCTCCCTCTACGGACTGATTCCTCCAAAAAACCTTTACTAAAGCGACTTCTTTATTCCTCAACCTATGAACCTGGTAGTCAAGAATCTCAACTAGAACCTCCTCATAGGTGAGGCTATCCTTTAAAACCACACTCTCTAAAGGTACTATCAAAGTCGAATCACGCACACACTTCTTCAAAAGGGAAATATGGAAGACTGGATGAACTGCTGCTAGTTCTGATAGTTACTCTAACTCGTAAGCCATATTACCAATCCTTTTTAAGATTCTGTAAGGACCTACATATCTAGGACAGAGCTTCCCTTTCTTGCCGAATATCATCAGCCCTTTCATGGGTGACACCTTAAGGAAAACCCAATCATCGATCTCAAACTCTAAGTCTCTTCTCCTAACATCTGCATAGGACTTCTGACAACTCTGAGCTATCTTTAGCCTCTCCCTGATGAGCTGAACTTTCTCCATAGCCTCATGTACTGAATCTGGTCCAATCAAAGTTACTTCACCTACTTCGAACCAACCAACATATGACCTACATCTACGCCCATAGAGGGCCTCATATGGGGCCATCTGAATATTGGAATGGAAGCTGTTATTGTAAGCAAACTCTATGAGAGGTAGGTGATCATTACAACTACCTTTGAAATCGATCACGCAAGCCTTCAATATATCCTCTAAGGTATGAATGGTACACTCTGCCTAACCATCCGTCTGCTAATGAAATGCTGCACTGAGATTCACCTGAGTACTAAGACCTTTCTAGAATGATCTCCAGAAATGAGATTTAAACTGAGGACCTCTATCTAAGATGATAGATAAGGGAACCCCATGCAACCTGACTATCTCGCTGATGTAGAGTCTGGCATAATCCTCCGCTGAATCTGTAGTCTTGACTGCCAAGAAGTAAGCTGACTTGGTGACCCTATCCATTATCACCCAAATGGAGTCATGTTGTTTGCGAGTACGAGGTAAACCCATAATGAAATCCATGTTGACCACTTCCCACTTCAAGTAGGAATGCTAATTTCCTGAGTCACACCTCCTGGTTTCTAATGTTCTACCTTAACCTGCTGACAATTGGGACACTTAGCCAAATAATCTGCTATGTCCCTCTTCATGTCGTTCCACCAATAGACTTCCCGTAGATCATGGTACATCTTAGTGGCACCTGGATGAATGGAATATCTGGAATTATGGGCTTCTGAAAGGATCTGCTACCTCAACTCACCCACCTTAGGAACAAATAAGCGACCCTGATAATGAAGTACACTATCTCCCCCTTGGGAGAAAACCTCAACTCTGTGCTGATGAACTACACCCTTTAGCTGAAGTAATATGGGATCACTATCCTGTTTCTCCTTAACCTCCACTACCAATGAAGATTCTAACCCATTCTAAACTATCACACCACCATCTACCTACGTGTCCATAAGCCCAAAATAGCCACCACACAAGCCCGATAAACATGATCCACTACTCAAGAATCTCCTACTGGAGTAGATATATGCAAAGACATATGTAATAACTCACAAGAAGACTTCATACGGGTAGCATAATAAGCAGACACATACAAAAATGTAAACCCCGTATCAAATAATACATAAGCTGACTAATGGCAAATGGAGATCACACCTGTGATAATAACATTTGAAGCCTCAGCCTTTGGACGGATGGAAATGTATACATATGGCTTCGACTGCCACGACCACCTGATCTACCAACTGAGGACCGCTTCTAGTACTCTGGGGACCACCCTTACTACCCTATGCACCATCTTTAGTTGTTAGTGCTGGATCCCTAGAGACCTGAACTGGCTGATCATGTCTCCTACGATGTTGTGCTAAAGGGCACTCCCTAGCAAAGTGTCCCAAATTGCCATATTCATAACAACCCCGGCCAATTATACCATGTTGCAATGACCCAGCTAAATCCGAATGACTACCATGGCCTGTGGACCCAAAATGAGCACCTTATGAAGGTTGAACCATACTCTTGCTACCCTGACCTTCGTAATCTATAATGTCTCCTGAACATGCTGGCTTATCTAGAAACTCTACTGGTGCTGACCTCTACAAAAAAAGCCTCTATCTTGGGATGGTGGACCTCTGTAACTACCCTGATGGCGGGTCCTTTTATCGCTTCCCCCTTGGGCCTTATGAAGTATGCCCTCAATTGTGAGGGCATGATCTACCACCTCAAGGAATGACTAGCCTGATGCTACCATACCCTCTATCGCTAAACAGAGCTATAGAGTCAAACATTTAACAAAGCGACATAACCTCTCGTGCTCGATAGGCAGAATCATGGTGGCATCCCTAGCAAACTCATGGAAATAGACCTCGTACTCTTAATAGATATGGAGCCCTGCTCCAACCTGGTGAACTCATCCATCAACCGCTCTCTCAAACTACACGGTACATATTTCTCCTAGAAAGTTACAGAGAACTGTGCCTAAGTAAGCGGGGGTGACTCGGCTGGTATGGAAGCTATATAATACCTCCAGCACTATTTTGCTGGACCATCCAGCTAAAACACAGTGTAATCTAATCCATAAGGCTTAACCAACCCAAGGTTATGCAACCTCTCCTGGTAACTAGTTAGAAAGTCGTGCCCATCCTCCCTAGGAGCACCAAAAAATCTCGGGGGTCCCAACCTCAGAAACTTACCAAGCATCTTCTACTCCTCACAAGTCATAATAGGCCTATCTTGAATAGGCGGAATAATGGTAGAAATCAACAATACCTCTAATCAGGAAGCTGCAGTAGCAAGCGGCACTCTTGAACCCTGCGTCGCTGCCTGGGCTGAAATTTGAGCCCCATCCTTGACCTGAGAACCAATCAGAGTACCAGGCAAAGCTGTTGGCTATGACATACCCTCTATAAACCCAAGCAGGAGAACTAATGTATCATGTAGAATCGTTGTAGCCATGAAACCTACCAAATACTGGGCTGGCCGCACACCCTTTTACTTATAATGCACCTCATCAACCCCAACATCTAGCTTTGGCAATGGTAATCTAGCCTGGGCTTGAGCTGGCATCACAGTCCATCCCTTACCTCGAGCTCTAGGCCAACCTTTACCCTGTCCCCTAGCTAGGGCTCTAATTGTAGGCGTAGGGGCCTAGTCCTCACCTGTCGCTAATCTCATCTAAACTATCTGAGAAAGAGCGAAACAAAAGATATTTAGAAGTTGATAATGTCAAGGACACACGATAAGGAATCAAACAAGATGGAATCTTTCCTAAGATTGTCTTGTAGCCTCTCGCAAATAAGATACAAATGTCATTATAATGATCCACGATACTCTACTAGACACTTTGCTCTTGTACTAGTAAGACTGGTGAACCTAAAGCTCTTATACCACTCTATCATGACCCGAATTTGGGTCGTGATGGCACCTACCTAACCCCTCGATAGGCAAGCCAACCCGAGAATAGGGAAGTATAAATAAATATTTAACATAATGAAAATTATAAGGGAAATATGCAAGAAGGGGGGGCAACAATATAGATATAAACCAACAATAATAAATATAAAAAAATGGACCCAAAGTGATCGAGAAGACAAACATATACAAAGACCAACCTTGGACCTGGTGTCATCGGTACAAGAGCATCTTAAGTACTATTTAAAGATATACAACATGTATTGTCTATCCAAAATACAAAATATAGACAAAAGGGTAGATGGAAAGCAGTAAAGGATCTCAAAATGGCAGGAGCTCACCGATATCCAAATAGCAGCTGGCCATGAATGATTGGAGGGTCAATGAGGGAGGTTCATACTAGGTGTTTCATATGAAAAATATGCAAAAGTGTAGTATGAGTACCAAAACATGGGGTACTTAGTAGGCATCATAGGCCCATCGATCTCAGAAAGATACCATATAATATAAGCTACAGGAAAGTAAGCTAGCTATAGGGATCCACCTAAATCTAGTTATCAACAGAAAATAGGACTATCTAAGCTAACGGTGAAGATGATAATAATAAATAAGGACAACATGCAACCCAAGTACACACAAGCAAATGCGATGCATCGTGAGATTATATGATGCAGGATGTGGCTAATGCAAAAATATAAAAAAACATGCTATCTGGTGCCCTGGGCACCTGAAATTTAACCTCAGACTCATCAATATATACAAAAAAGTAAAACCCAAATATGTGCTCATCGGGCAACCCCGAATTAAGCATCGGACTCATCAATTGAAAGTAAATGGAGAAGAAGTCTGAAAACGTCCCTCGGACTGGCATAAAAAGTGGTGCTTTTCTTTCTTTTCCAAATCTAATGAATAAATATGAGATAATTCCTTTGAATTCAAAAATCATAGTTAAAGTAGAAAATCTCAATTTTAAATCAAAATTCCCGTATTTTCCTTCATTTTCGTAGCACTATCCATGCAAATGCAGTATGAACATGTAAATTTCCAAATTCAGAGAATATAGCATATGTACAAGGCAAATAGGGTAAAACACCCTCCAAATAAGAGAACTAACCTGGAACTTCATCTAATTTGTGCTATGGCCTCGGGCCCACAATTACACACTAACGATAAATATAAGTGGAAGAAATGGAAGTAAACACAAAAATAAGTAAAAGCACCTACTCTACCTACCAGGGTGAGGCTAAATCACCCTAAACTAAGAATAAGAAGTAATAATTCTAGTCTACGGTCCCGAAATGGCCAATTATACAAAGACAAGATTTTAAGCCTAATTCCAACCTAAAACTTAACCTAACGTTCAAGTAACTTATAAAATATATAATCTAACTAAGCCAAATCTAAGGAAAATAAAATGTAACCTACCTCGGGGCCGAACATTAAGCAAGAACTGTCAATAGTGTGCCTTCCCCTTTTGACAAGCCTTAGAATGCTGCCATGCTCACATAAATATAGTCCAGGCGTCAAGACAAGAAGAATGACACCCATATTGCTATATGAAATTTCAGGCCGGAAATCAGGTTCGAAAATGACCCTCGAGGCTCGTGCGATAAAACAGAAAATAAATTTCACAATTACATTTGTAATGGATTTATAAACCTATTCCCAAAATTGGAGTATAAATGGGACTCAGTTCGGGGCCCAAAATAGCCCCGAAAGTTCACTTGATCAAGAGATTTTAGCAAGGAATTTTATGGAATTTAAAAGGAAGATAATATGAATTAAATGACGGAAAAGGAGAAGGGAATCATGGTGAGCTTACCAGAATAGTTGAGGGTGAAATGAAGGCCTAAAACCAGCTCTATAACCTCAACAACAATGGAGGAGTTCAGAATTTAGGAGGAGAAAATGAAGTTGAAAACATATATATAGCTGCTGGCGCAGGCCTATGCACATGCGGGTAGGCCACCGCGTACACGACCTCATGTAGGTGGCCTGGCGCTCGTGCACGTGAAGAGTGAAGACAAGTCTAGGGGCCCATTCTGCATGCACGCGGGCATGCATAGGTGGCCAGGGTTCCCCTTCTTCGCGTATGTTGCTAACCCCACTCGTAGGCAAAGGGTTGGGTGTTGCTGCAACAACAACCAACAAATCTTGCAACTTAAAAAGTCACTTGATGGACCCTTGAGATTCATCTGAGGTCCTGCAGTTGCAAACGAGCCATGCTACTTTATCAAAAATGGCATTCGAACTCAATGAAATCGAAGAAATTCCTAACAGAGATCATTTTAACAAAAAGTGGGCCCCACACCCAAAAACCATCTTTTACCAAAATGGAACCCAATAGCCCAAAATGAGTCTGGAAGCGTCAAAACCTGAACCAAAGATCTCTCTTGCCCAAAGTCAATATTTCAGAGCGAACGTGAAGAGTGAAGGCAAGGCAAGCGCCCCTTCTGCATGCACATGGGCATGCATAGGCGTCCAGGGCCACGCATAGGCGACGGGCAAAGGCAGGCGAGGCCAACACCTCTTCTTCGTGCATGCAACTAATCCCATATGTAGGCGAAGGGTTGGGTGTTGTTGCAACAGCAACCAATAAATTTTGCAACTTAAATAGTCACTTGATGGACCTTTAGGATTCATCTGAGGTCCAGCGATTGCAAATAAGCCATGGTACTCCCTCAAAAATGGCATTTCAAACTCAATGAAATTAAAGAAATTCCTAAGGGCGATCTTATTAATGAAAAGTGGGCCCCACGCTTAAAACCATCTTTTACCAAAAAGGAACCCAATAGCCCAAAATGAGTCTGGAAGCATCGAAACCTAAACCAAAGGTCCCTCTTGCCCAAAGTCAATATTTCAGAGCTAACAACATTGATAAAATTTCCATCCGAGATTGTCTTCTCCGAATGTTGACCAAAGTCAACTCTACCAGCTTTAGGAGTTTCAAAAAATAAAATGGGCTTAAAACACAAACAAACTACCTGGGAACTGAACCATGAGTCCCGACAAGTCATAAATGACCTATAGCCGCTGAGGAAAAGCTCGAAATGCAGAAAAAGCACGAAAATAAGAAAATGACCTAGAGGGTCATTACAGAAATGGTAAAAATGCACAAAAAAAGAGAAAATGTCCACGAGGGTGGTCATTCAGGATGATGCAATGTAATATGTAGGCAATTCAGAAAAGTAAAATCCAAAATGATCTCTCGGGCTGCCAGAGCTCATCAACATATGCAATAAAGTAAATAACCAAGAATTTATCCCTCAGACCACCCAGAATCGTACCTCGGACTCATCAATTTAAAAATAAATGGAATTATTTTATCTAAAGTAGTCTATTATCGTTTGGAAATAAGATTATTTAATCTTGAACTTCAAGATTGAGTAATTGATATTTTCTACATCTATTCAGAAAGTAATTAATAAATACCTTAAAGGCCAGATTGTGCAATTAGTTTATTGACAAATTTTGTGAAATAATGTGAATTAATTTCCAATTATTTATTATCTTGTCCTATCAAACTTCTATATATATATATATATATATATAAGCCAAACATTCTTATCATATATTCATAGAGAGGTACTCACTCATGTATTCTACTCTTTTCCTTGTTTTAGTCCCTTAATATGACTAAAAAGCGGTTAGGAGCACTAGGAATCTTGATCCGAGAATGAAAAAATCCATTCTAGATAAATAAAATTAGACTCGCTATGTAAGAAATCAGAAGAGGTGTCTATTCTATGTGACATAGAAATTGGTCTAGTTGTTTTTACTCCCAGAGAAAATAATTCTTTTGCTTGGCCATCTGTAACCCAGGCTAAAGATAGAGTAAATGAATATTTAGCTAGCATCGAGAATCAAAGTCTAGATAAGTTGGTCAAACATGACAGACACATTCAATTAATAGTGGTTGCTCAGGAAAAATATATTAATAAAATAGAGAAAATGGCCAAGGAGAAGGAAATGGAGAACCTCTTCAACCAACATGTTGATGCAAAAAAAAAAAGAATCGATGAACTTGATGTTAGAGAAATTAAAGGTCAAGTTTTGTCCTCTTAACAACATATAGCTTTAACAAACCTTTAATTTCTCTAACCCCAAGTTCATCAATTCTTTCTTTTTCTCAACAAGTTGGTTGAAGAGGTTCTTCATTTTCTTCTCCTTAGCTATTTGCTCTATTCTATTAGTATGTTTTTCCTAAGCAACCACTATTAATTAAATGTGTCTGTCATGTTTGACAAACTTATCTAGACTTTGATCTAAATGCTAGCTAAATAATTCTTTACTCTATTTTAGCACGGGTTAGAGATTGCCAAGCAAAAGCATTGTTTTATCTAGGAGTAAAACAATTAGATCAATTTCTATGACACATAGAATATACAACTCTTCTGTTTTCTTAAATAGCGAGTCTAATAATTTTATCTAGAATGGTTTTTTCCATTCTCGGATCGAGATTCCTAGTTCTCCTAACACCTTTTTAGTCATAGTAAAGGATAAAAACAAGTAAAAGAGTAAAATATATGAGTGAGTACCTCTCTATGAATATATGATAAAAATGTTTGGCTTATATATATAGATGTCTGATAGGACAAGATAGTAAATATTGGAAGTTAGATTACATAATTTGACAAAATTTGGGAATAAACTAATTGCACAATCTGATCTTTAAAGTATTTATTAATTACTTTCTGAAATAGATGTAGTTAAAATCTATTACTCAATCTTGAAAGTCAATATTAAGTAATCTTATTTCCAAACAATGACTGACTATTCAATCACGAAGTCTATAGAGAAGAAACTGTCACCTACCTCGAAGTTGAATGGCAATTATGAATCATCACTCCGGAGCCTTTCCCTTCTGCAGTGCCTCGAATCATTGCCACGCTATTACAAATATCATGATAATATGGGACTAACAACACTCATATCAATATTTTAAAATTCAGGCCAGATATCGAGTTAAAAATCGACCCTCAGGGCCCGTCGATGAAAACATAAATAAACTTCACAATAATTATGTTCCCTATAGAGTCATAAACCCATACCCCAAAATTGGGTGCATACGAGAATTAATTTGTGGATCAAAACAACCCGGAAGAGTATTTGATCAAGGAGACTTTTCAAAGATTTATACTACAAAATTGTGAGAATTTATGACAGATATACGCAAAATACTAGCGGAAATAACATGGGGGGAGTATAAGGAACTTACCCAGATTCAATTGGTATGACAAATCCCTCAAAGAACAGTTCCTAAACTTAAAAGAGTTCCCAAGTCGTTTAAAAATGGAGGAAAAACCAAAGTTGGAAAATAAATACTGCCAGGGGTCGTTCATCGCGATTGTGGGGACCCTAATCAGCTGACCCATCATGATTGCAATAGTTCTATCACAAATACAAAGAAAGACCCAGATCACATCCCATTGGCTCTACATCGCAAATGCATCGAGTCCCTTACGATGTGATGGTCAAAAGGTCAGACCTTCGCGATCGTGATGAAGAAGACTACCAGCAAACACCAAGTCTAAACATGAATTTGAATGGACCTTTGGGATTCATTCGAAATCTCATGAATGCAAAGCGAATATGTTACCCAACTAGAAACGATATTCAGGACTGAACAAAACCATCAAAATGGTCAATGGAGGTCATCTTGGTGAAATGTTGACCAAGGTCAACACTTTTTCTAATTTTGCATAAAAACCACTCAAGTACAAGAAACGAGTTCGAAAGCCTCGGGACCCAAACCAAAGGCTCTACTAGCCAAAAATCCATGTTTTGGAGCTAACAGTGCTGACAGAATTCTCATCTGAGCCATTTACTCAAAATATTGACCAAAGTCAAACATTTTAACTTTAAAAGTTCCAAAATAGGGAAACTCTTCTAAAACCCAACCAAACACCTCACAAAATATGCCACCCATCCCAGAAAGTTGCATAAGTAGTGAAAAAGCTTCGAGAGTGGTCAAAATGGTAAAACTGCACAAAAAAGAGAAAATGACCATGAGGGTCATTATAACATCCACTACTAAAAAGGACTTTCGTCCTTGAAAGTCAAAGAACAGAAGGTACTTGAACGCTAAAAAATGTGAGTATATTTGGTCCGTATGTCAAAATTGGTCTCCCAAGTAGCTTCCTCAACCAGACGAAACCATTATTGAACCTTAACTGACAGAATCTTCTTAGACCTCAACTTTCTAACCTGCCGATCCAAAATAGTAATAGGCTCCTCCTCGAAAGCCAAAGTCTCATCTAACTGAACTAAATCCTATTGAAGAAAATGAGACTCATCCAGATTATACCACCTCAACATATAAACATGCAAAACCGGGTGAACACCCAAAAGATCTGGAGCCAATTCTAGTTCAAAAGCTACCTCCCCAACTCGCTGCAGAATCTGAAAAGGCCTAATAAACCTAGGTCTAAGCTTTCTCTTCCTCCCTAAACTCATCATGCCCTTCATGGGCGACACACGGAGGAGCACTCTATCTCTAACCATAAACTCCAAGTCTCTCACCCTCTGATCAGCATAGCTTTTCTGCCTACTCTGAGCCATACGGAGCCTCTCCTGAATCACCCGCACTTTATCCATAAAGTCATACAATAAGTCAGTACCCCATGGCCTAACCTTAAAGGCTTCAAACAAACCCACCTGCAGCCTTCAACTCCTACCATACAATGCCTCAAGTAGACCTATCTGAATACTCAAATGATAACTATTATTGTATGTAAACTCTGCCAAAGCCAAGAACTAGTCCTACTGACCTCCGAAATCAATAACACATGTTGTAGCATATCTATGAGAACCTGAATAGTACACTTAGATTAACCATAAGTCTCCGGGTGAAAAGTCATGCTAAGCTCCACTTGGGTACCCAACTCTTTCTAAATCGACCTCCAGAAACACAATGTAAACTGAGTACCATAGTTAGAAATGATAGAAACAGGCACCACGTGCAAACAAACAATCTCCCATATATATATCTGAGCTATCCTATCTGAACTGTATGAAGTCTGAACCGAAAAGTGAGCAAACTTGGTAAACCTATCCACGATGAACCAAATAGCATCAAATCTCTAAAAAGTACATGGCAAGCCTACTATGAAGTCCATAGCTTTTCACTCTCACTTTCACTCAAGAATGGTTAACCTCTGGATCAAACCACCTGGTCTATTGTGCTCATACTTCACCTGCTGACAGTTCAAGCACCTAGACACAAAATCCGAGATTTCTCACTTCATCCCACACAATCTGTAATGCTGCCTCAAGTCACAATACATCTTTGTTGCCCCTAGATGGATAGAAAATCTAGAACAATAGGCCTCCTCCATAATCAACCTAACCAAATTTCCAACTCTAGAAATGAAGATACGACCCTCAATCCTCAAAACACCATTCAGATCTAAAGTTGCCTTCCTAGCCTTGCCACTCCACACTTTATCCCAAATCATCCTCCACCTCACATCCTCAAACTGTTGTGCTCAAATATGCTCTAACAATATATATCTATCCTCCACATAAGTAAGAATCCGCCCAGGCTCAGAAATATCAAGTCTAACCAACCTATTAGCTAAGGACTAGATGTCAGAAGCCAAAGTTCTCTCCTCTTCCACTAGAAATACCAAACTCCCCATACTCACCCCTTCCAGCTTAAGGAATTTGCCACTATATTAGCCTTGATCGGGTGATAGTGAATCAAAATGTCATAGTCCTTCAACAACTCTAGCCACCTACACTGTCTCAAATTAAGGTCCATCTGGCTGAAAATGTACTAAAGACTATGATGGTCAGTGAAGAGCTCACAATGAACTCTATATAGACAGTGCCTCCAAATCATCAACGAAAAGACTACCACCGCTAATTCTAAGTATTTGAGTGGGGTAGTTCCTCTCGTGAACCTTCAATTGTCTTGAAGAATATGTAATAACTCTTCCCTGTTGCATCAACACACAACCCAAACTGACTCTAGAAGCATCATAATATACAATAAACCTTTGACCCTCAATTAGAAGAGTAAGAATCAAAGAAGAAGTCAATAAGGCCTTGAACTTCATAAAACTCACATCACACTCATCGGACCACCGGAAAGGGACATTCTTTTGATTCAATCTATTCAAAGGTGCTACTATAGAAGAAAACCCCTCCAAAACCAGTGTGAAGTAACCTACCAACCTGATAAAACTGCAAACCACGGTAGGAAAAGTTGGCCTAGCCCAATTAGGAAAAACCTCAATCTTTGCTGGATCCACCATAATCCCATCCTTGGACACTACGTGCCTCAAGAATTCCATGGACTAAAGACAAAACTCATACTTAGTAAACTTGGCCTACAATGTTGATCCTGCAATGTCTGAAGCACAACTCTCAAATATAGTTCATACTCCTCTCTACTCCTCCAGTAGACTAAGATGTCATCGATGAACACTATAACAAATGAATCCAAATAGGCTTCGAACACAAAATTCATCAACTCCATGAATGCTTTGGGGGCATTGGTCAAATAAAAAGACATAACTAGGAACTCGTAGTGACCAAAACGAGTCCTAAAAGTAGTGTCATGACCCAACTGGCCATGAATGGCACCCACACTAACCCTCCAGTGGGAGAACCAACTAACCTGAACCCTAACCTTATTACTTAACCAAATATTAAGAGAGAATCATATAAAAGAACTTAAAACCTTAAAGAAAGGCGATATTGATATAAATAGTTCAGAAAATTTGACTAACTAGAATAATCCCCAAGAACTAAAAGTTACCGTACAAGAACTCTATTCATAATAATGTCTAAGGTATCCAAAAAATCAAAATAAATAAATAAGTTCCATTATTTGAAAGAAGGAAAATGAATCAAAAAGGATCCATGGCAACTTGAGGTGTAGTATTCACCCTTGGATAATATATCAATTGCCTAGTCTAGATGTGGTCGCGTCTGAGCCTCTAGAACATAGTCTACACTCAACAAAAAAAGAGTACAGGGTAGTATCAATACAAATCATTATGTACTGGTAGGTATCATAGGCCGACTTAGTTTAGAACATGTATATAACAAAATCAAATAACAAGTAAAAGACACTTCAACACTTAGCATTTAATTCAGTCAACAGATAGTCATCTAAAATCAAGTCAACAACAGTAATATCAAGTTCACATAAGTCACCGAATACCACCACAAAAATGTAAAAGAATTCACTTTTAATAGTCACAACACATGGAATAAATATCCATCTACCTCTCATCAATGCAACTATTACCTCTAGTCTCATCTCAATCCATAATACCATCTCACCATAACTGACCATGAAACAAAATGCAATAATAATAAAAAAGGGTGTACACATATGCTAAAGGGTCTTCTTTTTGCCCAACTAGCCATGACCTGCAGGGGACATACCAGGGTTCATCCACCCGCCAGAACTATTTCCCACTGGTGCAATGTCAATCCATACCAGCTCATGGTACCCGATCATAAAATAAGTAACAATATCAACCATAACTGGTATGGTACCCGATCCCAAAATAAGTAACAATGTTAATCAGTCTATGGCTCTCAGTCCTATCTCTCAGGATGTAACAAAGTTCACTTACATCATTTCAAGTTCATAATTCAGTTCATGTATATCTAGTATATTTATTCAAGCACAACATGAAAACACTCATCCTTTAAACATTTCTGAAGACCAATCACACGTCAGATAACTCAATCACATACATGTACTAAAATAAGTCTCAACTCTAATTTCAACTATAACCTCGATTGTCAAATTATAAACCATAATCTACTTTGTAATTGATCTTAGGCATATTTATACACCTTAGTATCATTATCTATGCACGTTTAGATTAGTTTCGAGGACAACTCGAGGCACTATCGAGGTATATATAATGTATGTGTGTACTTTGTGTCTAACATACTTGTTTATAGTGTTTATGATGCATTTAGAGAAATTAATTAGTCCAAATGATCAAATAAAGTTTAAACGAGAAAACTAGTGTTGCTAGCTTGAGCTATGCCTATTCTAGTGTACTTTGATGAACTCTATTGTGTTATATGGACTAATGTGTGGTATAAGTTGTTGTAGGAGACCTTTGGAGGAGCTATGGAAGCTAATTGAAGCCTACGAACAAGTTACAAACTATTAGGACACAAAACAAGGTGGAAAGATTGCGTTGAAGGCAAAATTGGGAAGCCAAGAAACACCCCCGTGCCATGGAGGATAAGCTCCATTTTATTGGAGTGGCACGAAAGTGGAGCAGATACTGGATGGACAAATTCTAGCAAGCTGACACGATTTGGGTGTGCCACAATAGTAGACTACCGCTATAAGGGGCGTGACATGGAGGCTGGCCTCCATGATGGCCAGCGTGTCACGGACCTTGTTCCCGATGGGTGTTACTTATCCCACACTATAAATAGGACACTTAGCTTCAATTGTAAACACTTCTAGATGGTTTTGGATTGCAAGAACACAAGGAGGAGGCTTCCCTACAGTTCTTATTCTCTTCTTTTTCATTATTTAATTCTTGTATGAACTACATCGATTTTGTAATTGCGAACTAGATTATGAGTGGGTAAAAACCCTCTTTCTAGGGTTGAGTCTACAACATGATTGTGTGATTATAGTTTATCATTGATTTAGTTGTTCATCATGTCTTGTGATTGGTTGTACTTTCTTGTTTCAACTATTCTAAAGCGTCATGAACTTTAGGATAAATATGAGTCTCGAAACAAATTGACCATATGAGTGGAAGGACGGAATGAAGAACGTATGGAGTGTGGATCATATCTTTTGTTGTTAGTTAGCAATTTTAAAGAATAATTTGCGGTTAGGATAGAGATATACCTAAATGCCCCACTTGGTTAACAAACGGGAAGATAGTTGAATGCATCCAAATTAAAGACACACATCCCCGCTCAATAATGTAGTTGTGAGATTAATTTAGATAGATGACTTAGAGGATGACCATTATCGGGTTATATTATCAACCCCGTAGATCAACAATCACGATGAACAATAACACTGGCTATAAACCATAGTTATAGTTCCTCCAGAATCCAATGAACAACAACGATTACTTAGGATCAGCTTGCGAATTTGTGGCACCGTAGTAGAATCATTACCAATGGCACGCTGTGCGCCTAGCCGCGTCCGGATCTGATCTATTTACTCAGCAATTTATCCGGTGACTTCACGGTCGCCAAAGAAGCCCCAAGAAGCATCAAACATGCATGAATGTGTAGCGAATGCCTCAACCCTGGATCTCTCTATATATTGTTTACATTTTGAATTTCATATCATTGTTATTTCTTATCGTTAGTTTATAAAAGGAAAGCTCAAACTTCTCTTGGTTACGAATCACACTTATTTAACTTCAATAGTAACAATTAAGTTGGATTATCTGCTAAACACCGAGTCCCTATAGGATCAATAGCAAGATCCACTTTATTACTTGCACGATCACGTACACTTGCATGTGCGCGAGGTAGAAACAAGTTTTTGATGCCGTTGTCGGGGACTTGAAAATTAGCACCCTTCTAATTTTTATTTTTACTATTTTGTTTTATAAGTGCTAATAACTTAGTCTTAGCTACTGAATTTGTAGGGACAAGTTTTAATCTCGAGCAAGCTGGAAAGGGATAAGGAATTGGTTAAACCACCTCCTGAATATGAGAAGCACTTGCCCCAAGCAAGGAGAGAAGAAATACTTATCAACCTAATCCCGCAAGTTCAACATGCTGAGAAGATTCCTGCAGCAGTGACTGAGGAACCACCAGCACACAGGACAGTGCACAAAGTAGCAATCCCACTCGCAACTAATGTGACTTCCTGCTCAAAAACCAGCCACAGGAGGCTGATTTGAGCTGAAATAGAATATGGTGCAATTATTGCACACAAGAGGGCAGTTCACAAGATTGTCACATGAGGACCCACAGGTTCCTCTCCAAAGCTTTCTAGAGATTAGTAACATATTCATTCCTGCAAGAGTCTCTACAAACTACGTGAGACTCACACTTTTCACATTCTCACTATTGGGCAAATCTAAGAAATGGTTGAAGGCAGAACCTTCAAATTTCAATTACTACTTGGGATGATTTGGCAAAGAATTTCCTTATTCGATTCCTCCCTTCAGGAAAATATGCAAAATTGAGGAGTGAAATCCTAAGTTTCAAGCAAAATCTAGACGAGAACCTCTATCATGCATGGGAGAGATTCAAGTCACTTCTTAGGGATTGCCCACATCACCTGCAGAATAATAAGGTATTAGCTCACACTTTTGTAGAAAGTCTTGACCATAACACGAAACTTTTGCTAGGTTCAGCGGTAGTTGGTCAAGCTTTGGAGAGAAACTATGATGAGCTATATACTCTCCTCAATCATATTGAACAAGGTAATCTAGAGTAGAGGGGTGACATATGCAGAAATATGGTAAAGAAGCCTGCTGGTATGATTGAGGTAGATAATGTCACAATATTAGCGACACAGTTGGCCAGTTTTCAGACTCAGATGATGGCTCAGTTCAACAAGTTGAGTGTGGCTCCACCTCAGGCTCAGGTAAGTGCATTACAACAGGCTCAGACTTGGTGTGAAACTTATGGTATTAGTGGTCATTCAACAGACTTTTGTGGTGAGAATACAGAATCGGTAAATTTTAGCACAGAAAAGTAACCAAAACTTTGGTAATGCCTACAATCGCAACTGGCACAGTCAGCCTAACTACTCCCGGGGCAATAATCAGGCTCAACCGCGGTAGTTTCAACAGCAGCAAGGTATTCAAAACAACATTCAAGCCAGAATTATAGAAGAGACCTTGAAAAAGATTCTGGCCAACCGACAATAAATGGTTGTGGAGATAAAAAAATCAGCAATTAGCTCAAAAGAATTTAGAGACACAAATGGGTCAGTTACCTCAAGCACAAAACACGAGACCTCAAGGGGGTTTGCCTACTGATACAGAAAAACCAAAGCAAGTGATGGAAATCACCTTGAGGAGTGGTAGAGATCCATTCCTTATCCTAATGAAGCAGATGAAAAAAAGGAATGTAGAGAAGAATATCCGTATAATAAAGCTTTACCAACTGGCCAACGATCCTTCCCATGCGCTGATCGTGGATAAGACACTCAGAAGAAGAAAAGATGAGACGCACCTCCAAAGAAAAATCATGAGGTGTAAGAAGAGTTGATCACGTCCAACCAGACAGAAAAGCAGGTTGAGTCCAAAGAAGCTGAGTCTGAGTACCCTAATAGAAACCCAATGGAGCAGACTCAAGAAAGACCACCACCACCATTCCCTCAAAAGCTTATCAAAGCTAAAGAGGATGCTTATTTCAAGAAGTTCTTTGACACATTCAGAGAACTTCACATTAACCTTACTTTGTTAGATGTTCTATAGAGAATGCCTAAGTATGCTAAGTACTTGAAGGATGTGGTGTAGAACAAATGAAGACTGGTGGATATTGAGACTGGTGGCACTTACTGAAGAGTGCAGTTCAGTGGTGATGAGCAAGATGCCCAAAAAGCTCAAAGATCATGGGAGCTTCACCCTCCCCATACAAATTGGAGAATATGATATTGTTCAAGCCTTAAGTTATTCGGGGGCAAGCATAAATTTGATGCCCCTTTCATTATTTAACACTCTGGGGTTGAGGAAGTCAAGGCCGACATTAGTTGTGCTACAGATGGTGGACAGGACTAGAAGTGGTCCCTAAAGGAATCATAGAGGATGTTCTCATCAAGGTTGGTAAGTTCATTAGTACTGCTGACTTTATTGTTCTTGATTATGATGCAGACAACAGGGTACCAATCATATTGGGATGTTCATTCTTGGCTATTGGTGGAGCATTGATTAATGTTAAAGAGGGTATGCTCAAGATGAGACTGAATGATGAAGAGGTGGTCTTCAGAGTGTACAAAGCACTCAACACACCCTCACACTACAAATATATATGCATGATCACAGTGATGGAAGTGGATGTGTGTGGGGTGGAGAAGAGCCTACCTCTAATTACCTCTTTGGACTCTCTCATGGAGCTGTCGAGATTGACAAGTGTGCCTGAACCTAAAGGACCTGAACGAAGTTCTAAAAAGATAAGTGTGAAGAAGGTTACAAACCTCAATGGTGAGCACACCAGAGAGTTGAAGAGAAGGAGAAGATAGGCCCTGAGTAAGAGGAAGAGAATGATATAATAGGAATGAAAGTTGTGATGTAAGTCGTGTCGCAACATTAAATCAGGTGCTACTTGGGAAGCAACCTAATTTAAGATAGTATTTTTATTCATGTTAGTTTTCCTTTAATATCACCTTTGTTTATGTTTTTGTGTTATGTTGACAGGTTGAAGGGAAGTTTGAGTATCTGAGATCGCAGCTAAGGAGCATAGAAAACACTAAGTGTGGGGTCCTACAGACTCTTTTGATGAACTTGATGCTATTAGTTAGGCCTAGAGGCCTCAAGAAGTATTTCTATCCTTATTTTTAATTTATACTTTGGGGACAAAGTATGGTTTTAAGTGTGGGGTTGGAATCTTCCAATTTGTTTAAGGTGAAGTGCGCTATAGGATTTCTATCTTTATTTATTTGCAAGTTTGTGAGTAAATTGAAAAATTACAAAAAGATTTTATCTTTGTTTGTTTAGTCAAAGCACACTTTACCCACCCCTTGGTTTTTCTTTTCGGTTCTTTTTTGAGAGGGAGCCCTTTGAAACCAGTAACCTTTCGATTTTTAGGAGTAAATTTAAAATTTTGGTCATTAGGAATAAATAGAGATGCTTGTGCTAGGTGCTACACATGATTACTTGTTGCAAGTTGGTGTTTAATTCTAAGGCATGATTTGAAAAGTTGAATGACTATTGGGAGACACCTAGGCTCTTTTATCTGACTCTTGTTGGCTTAAATTTAAATTCGTGCAATTGCTTGATTGAGAGTCTATAGGTAGCCTTCTGGATTTGAACATGTGCCATGTGTGAGTAAGGTTTTTGTTTTTCCATGTTGCATTTTGGTGTCTAGAACTTGCCCCTTGTATTTGCAAAGTGAAATAAAGAATGTTTAGTTTTGGAGATGATATAGGCATTTTTTCGATAACCATGTTTTATACCATCTTTATCTACCCTTTGTGCATGACCTTAGCAAGCCTTATTGAGCCTTTAGCACATTCTTTGGTAGCCTCAGATATAGCTTTTTCCCTTTCTTGCAATTGCCCGCAATTTGATCCAAAACTTCTAAGTGCTTTAGTTGAGAAATTAAGATGTTAAGAAGTGCAAAATTGAAGAAGGAAAAAGTGAAGTGAAGCCCCAATGAAATAGCTTTTGGTGTGTTGAAAATATTTATGTGTTGATTGGTAGGAAGTAATGTAATGAAAAGAAAAGTGAATTATGTGTTGACAACAAATACTCCCTACTGAAGATGTGTAAGCTAGCTTAAAGAAATAGGGCAAAATGAAAGAGAGTTGGGAAGGTAATAGGGGTGTAAAATAGGTTGGTTGGAGATGAGTTTGGTGAAAAATGTTATGTATTAAAGCACTTAGGAAAGATAGTCACTATTCATAACCAAATAGTTCCTACATGTCCCTTAGCTAACATTACAATCCTTAAAGTACTACTTGATCTAGAGCTTTGATATTCTGATATAAGTGGAGTACTACACTACAGACAAGCCTATGGTTCATCTCATGTGACGTGTGAATTCTTTGTTAGAGTGAGTGAAATTTGGTTCCTACACCCATTCATGTGATAATTTGCATATGTCTGAGTGTATATGGGTAACTCTCTTGTGGTGAGGGAGCATATTTGATGTTAGATAGGTGACTTATATGATCTCTTTGTTCAGTTATGTACATGAGTGTGCCAACTGAAGAGAGTCAATTCTTGAGGCTAGAAAGTCTTGAAGTAGTATTCATGTGATTCCAATCGTAATATGGTATGCCAAATGTAGAACTTGCTATTCATGTGATCGTTGTAGTTCTAGCTTGAGTATTTTAGTATAATAGAGATTTTGGAGTCTTCCTTAAGAGTGATTAGTTTAGAGAGTTGTTCGAGGACGAACAAGGCTTTAAGTGTGGGGTGGTGATTAGGAGTATTTATACACCTTAGTGTCGTTATCTATGCATGTTTAGCTTAGTTATGAGGATAACTCGAGGCAATATCGAGGTATATATGGTGTAAGTGTGAACTTTGTGTCTAACGTACTTGTTTATAGTGTTTAGGATGCATTTAGAGCAATTAATGAGTCCAAATGATCAAATAAAGTTTAGACGAGAAAACTAGTGTTGCTAGCTTGAGCTATGCCTATTCTAGTGTACTTTGATGAACTCTATTGTGTTATATGGACTAATGTGTGGTATGAGTTGTTGTAGGAGACCTTTGGAGGAGCTATGGAAGCTAATTGAAGCCTACGAACAAGCTACAAACCATTGGGACACAAAACAAGTTGGAAAGATTGCGTTGGAGGCAAAATTGGGAAGCTGAGAAACACCCCCGTGCCACGAAGGCTAAGCTCCATTTTATTGGCGTGGAATGGAGGTGGAGCTGATACTGGATGGCCAAATTCCAGCAAGCTGCCGTGATTTGGGCATGCCACGATAGTGTACTACCACTATAAAGGGCGTGACACGGAGAATGGCCTTCGCGATGGCCAGCGTGTCACAGGCCTTGTTCCCGATGGGTGTTACTTATCCCACACTATAAATAGGACACTTAGCTTCAATTGTAAACACTTATAGACGGTTTTGGATTGCAAGAACACAAGGAGGTGTCTGCCCTATGTTTCTTATTCCCTTTTTTTTCATTACTTAATTCTTGTATGAACTACATTGATTTTGTAATTGCGAACTAGATTATGAGTGGCTTGAAACCCTCTTTCTAGGGTTGAGGCTACAACATGATTGCGTGATTATGGTTTTATCATTGGTTTAGTTGTTCATCATGTCTTGTGATTGTTCTTACGTTCTTATTTTAACTATTCTAAAGCATCATGAACTTTAGAATAAATCTAAGTCTCGAAACAAATTGACCATAGGAGTGGAAGGACGGAATGAAGAACGTATGGAGTGTGGATCATATCTTGTTTTGTTAGTTAGCAATTTTAAAGAATAATTTGCGGTTAGGATAGAGATATACCTAAATTCCCCACTTGGTTAACAAACGAGAAAATAGTTGAATACATCCAAATTAAAGACCCACATCCCCACTCAACAATGTAGTTGTGAGATTAATTTGGATAGATGACTTAGAGGATGACCATTCCTGGGTTATATGATCAACCCCGTAGATCAACGATCACGATGAACACTAACACCGACTATAAACCATAGTTATGCATGAATGTGTAGCGAAGGCCTCAACCCTGGATCTCTCCATATATTATTTACATTTCGAATTTCATTGTCACACCCCAAATCGGAGGGGAGGATAAGAACCATATGACCACCTGGTAGGAGTAATCTATGAAATATACGGAGTCACAAAACAATAAACGAGCGAAAGACTAACATATGATGCATATATATATATATACCATAGAGTCATTTGAACAAAAACTGTACAATATGACACTAGGTAATGTCTAGGAAGCCTCTAAAGAGTATAAAATGCTATACTACTAATAACTAGTTGGGACAGGCCCCGATGTACCCAACTAGAGATCTATACATAATCTGGCTCTAGATGGAAATGAAGATCACCAACATATCAGTTGAACATGCAAGAGAACCTAATGCGGGTGTCTGCTCCCCGCTGAACCTGACCCTATACCCATACGTAGGGATGTCAATACATATACAACATATACTGGTATGTAAAGCAGACAAAATGACAAGTAGACAGATATGGAAGTACAACATATACTGGTATGTAAAGCAGACAGAATGACAAGTAGACAGATATGGAATCTCATATGAATCAAATGTCAAAACAAAAAATTATGAGCATAAAAATAATAGATGTACGATATGAAACTCTAACCTATGCATTAAACGTATTTGTTATTCATATAACATTCAAAGAAGCATTCATTATAATATATCCCCCATGGCTTGCTTAGGTGACGTACTTACACTATATGTAATACAAATGATCATGTGATGGCCTACCAAAGGCGAGCTAGGTCACGTGTAAAGCATATGTTGCTCCAGTACTTATTTATGATTTTATACATATGACTATATTCGCAGTCTGATATGAGATACGCCCTTTAACGGCTCACTATAAGGGTCTTCCTGCATGCCACATATGCCATGTATTGGCTCGAGGCAGGAGAAACTAGTGCATGACGTTCCAGTTGACTCCAAATATAAATAATGACACAAAAGGACGGGTACGTCACAATGTTTGGGCACAATATAAGGGTCTGGTCGCAATCTTGTGCACAGAACAATGTCGCACGGGTGTATTAAGTAGAACCGATGAATACCCTCTCATTGCTAACTTTTATCAAGTAATGACCTTAAAGGACTATGACATATAATTTATGATAATAATCTTTCAACTATTCAAGTAAGATCTCTATATGATACCTAAATTACCGAATATGATATTACTATCCAAATAGTAGTTCTTACTTTAACTTATGGTCATATCAAATAGGTTATTGCATAAGCTAGTGTAATTATGCTATGGCCATTTATTTCATTTATAATATGTTACACATATATAAGACCACATCGTGTGAATTCTAAATATTTCAAGTAAAGACACTTACGATTATGTGAAATATTAAGAAAGTTGATGCGAAGGAAGCAATAAGAGTACGTATAGGCTTTAATAATTAAACAGGAGAATTACACATGAAACAACTAAAAACCTTATTTTTATTTTTCATGTAGGCTATTTCACCTTTATAGAGGGAACATGTGACGTAGGGGGTGCCTTATGGCGAAGGAAGTTTTAGCTTCACATACCTTAGATGCTTCCAAAGCTAATAGTAGTACCGCGAGATTTTAACAACTCAACACACCTCGGTGTAGCCTTTATGCAACCAATCCAATTAACTACATACACAAAACATATATTCATCAATAACCTATAGGTTCACCTAATAATTCACTCCAATATTATTCACTTATGCCCAAGGTTTAATCAAATCCCTTAACTATACTTGAAGTGGATTCTTTATTTTTCAACTTATAATATTCAATAACAAATCTTCCAATTAGTAGGAATTTCGAAAAATTCCATCTTATTCATCTTTTTCCCTCCTTTAAAAATCTCAATAATCAAGATCCACTTTAAGAGCTAACAAAAATAAAAAATCAAATATCCCCAAATACTTATTCATAATGATACTCAAAAGTGGGGTAAAGAACTTACCTCTTGGAATACAAAACCCAACCTTCTTCAAGATTCCTTAAGGTTGACACCAAAAATCACCTAATTTGTGATCTCCTTAAAGATGTGGGTACAATTTTTCTCTTTATAAATCTCCTCCTTACTCCAATTTTTCCCTTTAATGGAGTTGGAAAGAAAGAAAGAGAATAAGAGGAGAAGTACTATTGTTACTGCATTTTCCAGCGACCAAAACGCTCCCTTTTCTCTTAATTTGTGTTTCTAAAAGAAGAAGAGAAATGAGAATTGAAGTACTGGTACTAGTACCTGTACGTTCCCCTCAACTTTTTTTACTTTCTTTTTCTATTCTTTCCCTTTCTCTCTTTGTTTATTTTTCCAAAATAAAATATAGTAGTGTTGTATGTTGTTTCCAGCAACCAAACATATATACCACTTTTACCAATTTCCCCTTTTTTCATCCCTTTTTCCTTTTCCTCTTCCAAATATTTCATAAAAATTAAAATTGACCCACCACAATCTTCAATTACTAATACTTAATCTACTTTATAAACTTGCCTCTCCAAGTAATAGTAATTAGCCTATATATAAAATTAAATGTACATGTGCCACAATTATGTATTCATACTACCATTATCCTTAAAATATGCCCCCATAATTTTTTTTATAGGTTATGTGCTAAGCTCGTTTAAAGTGCTAACTTGTATTTGGAATTTCTCAAGGCCCTACATTCATATCGTTGTTATTTCTTGTCGTTACTTTATAAAATCAAAGCTCAAACTTCTCTTGGTTACGAATCACACTTGTTTAACTTCAATAGTAACAATTAAGTTGGATCGTCTGCTAAACACCAAGTCCCTGTGGGATCGATATTCAGCTCGTAAGAGCCACTTTATTACTTGCACGACCGTGTATACTTGTGTGTGCCTATATAGCAACAGTAATAGCCTTCCCTTCATCAATGCTTTAGAGCATTCAAAGTCTATAAACACAAATACACGATTAATTAATTATTTACTCTCGATTTTAGGCCTTGGAAATTTTAATTAATCATTTACTCTCGATTTCAGGCCTTGGAAATTTAACCCACTAATTCTTCCCTTATCCAAAGTCTGTAGCATTCCCCAAGGGACAATTAACTATTAACTAGTCTCACAATATTCATAAAATCAACACCCAAAGGGTTTCTAATCAAGATTACCCCTTTTTAGCCATTTGTATGTCTAAAGGTCTAATCTTAAATGGAACCCAAGGTTCGCCATTAGCTTTAATAATATTAAGAACTAGTAATTCATGCTAGGAATCATAAAAACACATCCTAGGATCAATAGTAGGTGAAATTACACCTACCTATCGGGTTTTCCCCAAGTTTCATGCTTTAAGGGCTCAAACTAAAGAATTCCACCATTAATCTTCCCCCTAAAGTTCTAATAATGATTAGTGATTGTTAAATAAAGGGGTTTAGGAGTTACTTTCCTCAAATGAAGGAGAACACCCTAGTTTTTGAGAAAGACACCTCCTTGAGATCTTGAACAAAATAGGAGTATGGGGGGGGGGGGGAAATAACACAGAAAATTGAAATAAATACAGGTAATCTGTCCCTTCTCTCATCATGATGAGTCGCGTCTCATCATGGTGAGTCACTACGATGAGGATTGCCTCACCATGGTGACTCATCATGATGAGAGGCCACTTCTTTGAAACAAATGGAAATTTCCATAACATCAGAAACTCACCCCAAACTACTCATTTCACAACACACTTAATTTTCTAGATATTATGGATTAATCCCGATGCGGCAACTACCATAACTTGAGTTCTATGAACCCAATTCCCATTTCAGAACTTCGTACAAGACCCTAAGATAGTTGAATGTCCATAAATGTATACCACACTATCATAAAACTAACCATGAGAATGCAACTGCCTCTAAAGCATGGAGCACTAGATTTTCATCAAAGCTCACCCTAGCCTGAGATTTTATCAACTCTTATATTAGGGACTTTTGTAGCCAAGTACTTATGCCCTTACTTTACTATAATGATGAAATAGGTCATTACATCAGATACCAATTAAATAATCATTTGTCCTTGAATGATAATAAGTGGAAATCATGAGAAAATAAGGATTACCTGAATCAGTGAACAAGTGTGGATACTTGGTTCGTATGTCCGCTTCAGTCTCCCAAGTGGCCTCCTCAATAGGACGGATCTTCTGCTAGACATGTATAGATGCAATCTCCTTAGTACTCAATTTTCGAACATCTTTTTCAAGAATAGCAATAGTCTTCTCTTCATAAAAGAGGTTTTCATCCAACAGGATCGAATCCCAGCAAATAATATAGTCACATCCATGTGGTACTTCTTAATTATGGTCACATGAAATATGGGATGAAATCCCAATAAAATTGGAGGCAACGCTAATTTATAGCCTACCAGCCCCACACTCTGAAGTATCTTAAAGGGTCCAATGTATCACAGACTCAACTTACCATGCTTCCCAAACCATATAACACCCTTCATGGGTGAAACTTTGAGCAATCCTTGCGTACCTTCTGTGAAATACATGTCTCTCACCTTCCTATACGCATACTCTTTTTGTTGTCTTTGAGCTGCTAGGAGCTTCTCTTGGATGAACTTCACCCTTTCTATAGAGTCTCTCAAAATGTCGGTACTCCATAGCCTTACCTTCAATAAGTCAAACCAACTAATGGGAGATCTGCATCTCCTCCCAAATAATGCCTCAAACAGAGCCATATGTATGCTCGAGCAATAACTGTTATTATAAGAGAATTCACCCAATGATAAATACTGGTCCCAATGACCCCCAAAGCCCATCACACACGTGTGAAGCATGTCTTCCAACACCTAAATCATATGCTTATATTGATCGTTAGTTTGAGGATGAACAGTTGTACTCAGGTCAACCTAGTACCCAACTCGTCATGCAACTTCTGGAAAAAGTTAAAGGTAAATTGAATACTCCTATCAGAAATAATAGAGATAGGAACCCCATGCAGTCGAACAACTTCCTTAAGATAGATCTTGGCTAATTTAGCTGCATTGTAAGTCACCTAGACAAGAATGAAGTGCGCAGACTTCGTCAATCTATCCATAATAACCCTTACTGAGTCATACTTTCCCAAGGTCTTGGGAAGGCCAATCACAAAATCCATAGTTATTCTCTCCCACTTCCATTCAGCAATGGACATCCTCTGAATAGTGCCACTAGGCTTCTGATGCTTATATTTAACTTGTTGTCAGTTCTGACACTTAGCCATAAAATCGACCATGTCCCTCTTCATTCGACCCCACTAATAATGTTGCTTCAAATCACGATTCATGTTGGTCACACCAGGATGTATAGAATACTTGGAATAATGATCCTCAACTAGAATTATAAGGATCAACTCAACAACACAGGGCACACAAACTCACCCTTCAATTCACAGAACCCCTTCATCATCAATCATGGCCTCTTTAGCCTCATCTCGTAAAACTTTATCACGAATCTTACTCAACTGCACATCATTATATGGCTTTCCCTTAATTTAATCAAGAAATTAGGACCTTGCCTCAGACATGCCAATAATCTACCCCTCTCTGACACTTCCGGCCTCATGAAGATGTTAGCTAGAGTCTGAATTTCTCTGGCTAACAAACATCTAGAAGCATTCCAATAGGCCAAGCTACCCATACTTCAGTCTTTCTGCTCAATGCATCAACTACCATATTAACCTTACCTGGATGGTACAAAGTTGTAATATCATAATCCTTGAGCAACTCTATCCACCTTCATTGTCTTAAGTTCAAGTCTTTCTAAGTGAAAACATGTTGCAAGATATGGTGGTCTGTGAACACATCACAACGCACCCTATACAAATAATGTCTCCAAATCTTAAGAACAAACACCAGATCAAAAAACTCTAAGTCATGAGTAGGATAGTTATTCTCATGAACTTTTAGTTTACTCGATTCATTAGCAATAACATTCCTCTCCTGCATCAACACAACACCTAAACCAGACTACGAGGTATCACAATACACAATAAAATCCTTACCTTCTACCGGGAAGGCAAAAATCAAGGCAGTAGTCAACAAAGTTTTGAACTTTTAGAAGCTCTCTGCATATTCATCTGACCAAAAAAAATGTGCCTTGTTTGAGTCAAGCGGGTCACATGGGTAGCAATGGATGCAAAACCTTTCACAAATCTCCGGTAGTAGCTAGAGAACCCCACGAAGCTACAAACCTCAGTCACAAAAGTGGGCCTAGCCTAATTCTTAACTGCCTCAATTTTCTGTGAGTCTACCATCATCACTTCTTTCGAAACCACATGCCCCAAGAAGGACACAAAAGATAACCAAAATTCATATTTTGAGAATTTTGCATACAGTTCCTTTTGCTTTAACAACCCCAACACAATCCTAAGATGATTTTCATACTCCTTATCACTATTAGAATACACTAGGATATCATCAATAAACACAATAATGAATGAGCCTAGATAGGGATTAAAAATCCTATTTATCAAACTGATAAAAGTAGTCCAGGCATTAGTCCGCCCAAAATATACACAAGAAACCCGTAGTATCTGTACTTGGTTCAGAAAGCAGTTTTAGGAATATCAAAAGGCCGAATTTTCAATTGGTGGTATCCAAACCTCGGATCAATCTTAAATAAGACTGATGCACCTTGGAACTGGTCGAACAAGTTGTCAATATGAGAGAGAGGATAATGCTTATGGATTGTAACTTTGTTAAGTTGCTGGTAGTGTATGCACATGTAGAGTACCATACTTTCTCGTTACTAAAAACACTAGAGCACCCCATGGGAAGGAACTCGGACAAATTAATCATTTACTCATTAACTTGTATAACTGATCCTTAAGCTCTCTCAATTAAGCTAGCATTATTATATAGGAGGGAAGAGAAATAAATATGGGGTGTGTACTCAGGTCTAAGTCAATATAAAAGTCAATGTCTCGATCGGGGGGGATGCTAGGCAAATCCGTAGGGAATACCTCTTGGAACTTGTACACCAAGAAATGACTTGATAGTTGGGACCTCTGAACTAGAGTCCCAAAGATGAGCCAAGAAAGCCAAACACCCTCTTCCCATCAAACTCTGAGAATGAAGGAATGATACAAACTTCATAGGAGTAGGACTATAGTTACCCTCCCACTCTAGTCAATCCAACCCAAGCATAGACACAATCACTGTCTTAGCTTGATAGTCCAATATAGCATGGTGCGGAGCCAAACAAATCATCCACTGGATGATGTCAAAATCCACCATGTCCATAATCGCCAAATTAGCAAAAGTTTTTTTCCCCATAAATATAACATGACAAGCACGAAAAACCCTTTTAACCACCACAGATTCACCCATCGGGGTAGATATATTAACAGGAAAATCAATCAACTAAAGAATCATGTCAAACCCCTCAGCAAAGCTAGCGTACGTATAATCATTGTGCCCAACGCCTCTGCCTCTTGTCTACCTAAAAGAGCATAGAAGTGGTTCTTACCAACTGCTTCTCTAATGCCCTTATTAGGTTGATTACCTCCTCTGCCATTACCACCACCCGAGTTAGGCTGTGTGCCCCCTACCAGCTGTGTGACCAACCTGCCCGCCCTATGGACGATATCTATCATACCCATTACCTCTACCTACCAAAGTCAGAGCTCTAGGAGCCTACTTTTGTACTGTCTGTCGATAATGAGGATAATTCCTATTTATGTGACCAATCTCATCGCACTCATATCATGCATGATCAAAGGTAGATCGCTATGCCAGAGCAGACGAAGTGAGGTAACCACCAAATTTGACAAAGGTTGACTGGTCATTGATGGAACCCCAATAAAAACCTATATCATGAACTAAATGGGGAACACAGGGTATCCTCGTGAATCCTAACCCCTGGAATACTGACCATTAAAATTGTCCTCAAATCGGGGTCTTTTTAAAGCACTCTTTGCACAATTCTCTTGCTTTACAACCTCAACCTTCTTTGCAAACTTAATAACCTACTGAAAAGACTTATCGAAGTATGCTACTTGTAGATCCAGAATTTGAAGCTCATCGTTTAAATCTTTCATAAAACGGCAGATCTGTTCTTCCTCTTTATTGATCAACTATGAAAAGTAATGATCCAAAGCATGAAAGTGTGCCTCACACACTACAACTGAAGAATTTCCCTGCTCAATGTTAGAAAACTCATCCCTTTATCTGTCCTTTATAATAGGCAAAACATACTTCTCTAGAAACACTTGGTAGAAATGACTCCAAGTCATAAGGAGTGCCCTAGTAGGCCTGCACTCCATGAATTCCCTAAACTACATTTTTGCATCCCCTTGCAACTGAAAAGAAATAAATTTAACACAATACCTCTCAACAATACCCATCATATGCAGTCACTCATGGTAGTCAATGATGAATTCATAAGAATCCTCAGACTCTAACCTATGAAATACCGGAGGTTTCATCTTCAACAACTTGCAGAAAAGATCATGCACGTCGCCGGTCATCACCGAACCTATCACTAGATGTAAAAAGATACTCGCTTCTGAAGACTCATCCATGTGAGGAGCCACAACTGCAGCATGCTAGGTTATCGGATGATGCATAGTGGGCACTGCAGGAGTAGTCCCATTCCCTGCCAGTCCACTTAGAAAACTCAGAACTTGTTACATCATATCAGATGACATTATAACTGGTGTTTCATCTCCTTAAAAGGGTGCCACCCCTATCCCCTGAACTGATGTTGCTTCATCCCCTACAACTTAAGGAAGTCCTCATATTGGGGAGGATGCACTGACCTTTCCCGAACTGAAGATGCAGCCCTGACACCATCCATGGAGGTTGCTCCCCTCCTTTCCTAGCTCTGCCTCTCACCCTTTCTCAGTTGCAAACCACTGCTTCAACAACTAGTTTTGGCACCTCTTCTCTAGCCTCTGAAGTATGTGTTGTCACTATCTGTAAGAATAAGAATGAAAAAATCATATACCAATTTGGATCAGTAGATACCAATTGGAATCAGTAATAGCACAAAGGGAGAAATAAGTTAAGTTTCCTTAAAGTCATGTAGCCTCCTGAAGAAAAGTACAAACGTCTTCGTACTGTTCCATAAGAATCTACTAGACACCTTCTTGTATGACAAGATCAATGAACTTGGGTCTGTGATACGAACTTTCTCACAACCTAACTGGCCGTGAGTGGTACCCATACTAACCCTTTAGTGGGAGAACCAACTAACCCGAACCATAACCTTATTACTTCATCAAATTTTAAGAGAGAATCATATAAAAGAACTTAAAACCATAAGAAAAGTCAAAACTGATATAAATAGTATGGAAAATTTGACTAACTAGAACAATCCCCAAGAAATGAAAGTTACCATACAAGAACTCTATTCATAATAATATCTAAGGTATCCAAGAGAAATCAAAATAAATAAATATGTTGTTTTATCCGAAAGAAGGACAATGACTCAAGGAGGATCGACGGTAGCTTGAGATGCAGTACTCACCCTTGGTTCATAGTATCAACTGCCTAGTCAAGATGAGGTCGCGTCTGATCCTATGGAACACGGTCTGCACTCAACAAAAGAAGAGTACATGGTAGTATCAATATAAAACACTATGTACTCGTACGTATCACAGGTATATAACCAAATCAAATAACAAGTAAAAGGCACTTCAATACTTAGCATGTAATTCAGTTAACAAATTCTTATCTCAAGTCAAGTTAACAACAGTAATATTAAGTTCACATCAGTCACTGAATACCACCACAAGAATGTAAAATTCACTTTCAATAGCACAACACATGGAATCTATGTCCATCTATCTCTCATGAATGCAACTATTACCTCTAATCTTATCTCAATCCATAATACCATCTCACCATAACTAACCATGAAACAAAATGCAATAATAAAAGAAAGGATGTACATACATTCTATATGGTCTTATTCTGCTCAACTAGTCATGACCTGTAGAGGACATACCAGGGTCTATGTACCTTCCAGAACTATTTGCCATCAGTGCAATATCAATCCATACTGGCTCATAGTACGAATCCCAAAATAAGTAACAATATCAACCTGTACCTACATGGTACCCGATCCCAAAATAAGTACCAGTGTCAATTAACCTATGGTTCTCTGTCCTATCTCTTAGGATGCAACACAGTACACTTACATCATTTTAAGTTCATAATTCAATTCATGTATGTCTTGTTTATCCATTCAAGCACAACATGAAAACACTCATCATTCAAACATGTCTAAAGACCAATCACAAGTCAGATAACTCAATCACATATATGTACTAAAATAAGTCTCAACTCCAATTTAAACTGTAACCTACCTCGATTGTTTAATTCTCAACCTCAATCTACTTTTTCCCTTCCTTAATGCTTCATAGAGTTCAAAGTTTATAAACACAAATACAAGAGTAATTAATCATTTACTCTCCATTTTAGGCCTTAGGAATTTAACCCACTAATTCTACCCTTATCTGAGGTCTGTAGTATTCCGTAAGGGTCAATTAACCATTAAGTAGTCTCACAACATTCACAAAATCAACACCCAAAGGAAACTCTGAAAAATGATCCCTCCTTATACTGCTTGTCGTTCGTTAGCTACTCTAGTTCTCACGTTTCTAATCAAGTTAACCCCTTTTTAGCCATTTTTATCCTAAAGGTCTCATCTTTATGAAACCTAAGGTTCCTTATTAGCCTTAATCATGTTAAGAACTAGAAATTCATGGTAAGAATCATAAAAACACATTCTAGGATCAATTCTAGGTGAAATTACACCTACCCATAGGGTTTTCCCCCAGCTTCATTCTTTTAGGGTTCAAACTCAAGAATTCCACCAATAATCTTCCCTCTAAAAGTCTTACAATGGTTAATGATTGTTAAATGAAGGGGTTTAGGAGTTACTTACCTCAAATGAAGGAAAACACCCTAGTTTTTAAGAAAGATGCCACTTGGAGCTCTAGAAAAAATAGGAGTTTGTGGGGAAATAACATAGAAAATTAAATAAGTATAGGTAATTTGTCCTATCTCTCATCACGGCAACCCGAGTCTCATCATGGCAAGTCGCTATGACGAGGATTGACTCTCCACAGCGACTCATCATGATGATAGGACACTTTGATTTAATGAAATGCAATTTCAAAACATCAAAAACTTACCCTAAACCTCTCTTTTCACAACACACTTTATTTTCTAGACATTATGGATTAATCTTGACGCGGTAACTACCAGAACTTGAGTTCTATGAACCTAATTCTATTCTAGAACTTCCTATGGGACCCGACAATAGTCTACCATCCATAAACGTACACCACACCATCATTGAACTAACCATGAGACCTCAAATGCCTATAAAGCACGGAATACTAGATTTTCATCAAAGCTCACCCTAGCCTAAGATTTTATCAACTCTCATCTTAGGGAATTTTCTAGCCGTGTACTTATACGTTTACTTTACTATAATAATGAAACAGGTCATTACAAGCAGTCTTTGGAATGTCCGCTACCCTAATCCTCAAGTGGTAATGCCCTGATCTCAAATCTATCATAGAAAACACTATTACACCCTATCGCTTGTCAAACAAGTCATCAATATGCGGCATCGGATACATGTTCTTGGTAATCACCTTATTTAGTTGCCTATAGTCAATACACATACGCAAGGAACTATCTTTCTTCTTCATGAACAGAATAGGAGCACCCCACAGAGAAACACTAGGAATAATAAACCCCTTACTCAGAAGATCCTGAAGTTGCTCCTTATGCTCCAACAACTTAGTAGGTGCCACCTAAAATGGAGGAATAAAAATGGGTTAACTGTCTGACTTAACATCAATGCCAAAGTCAATGTCACGATCAACCGGATGACCCATTAAATCAGTAGGAAATATATTTGAATACTCTCAAACCATAGGAACTAACTCAAGTGAAGGATTGTCGGCACTATTATCACAAAGATAAGTAAGATAAGCCAAACACCCTTTACTACCAACTGTCTCCCACATAGAAATGATATAACTCCCCTTGATATGTGACTATTGGTAGATTCTACACTATCAGAGGGATACTAGGCATATGCAAGGTGATAGTCTTTGCAAAGCAATCCAAGACCATATGATAAGGAGATAGGCAATCCATGCCTAGACTCACGTCAAAATATACCCAATCTAAGAAACAAGGTCTACCCAAGTGTCATACCCAAAGATAGTCACCGTACAAGACCAATACATATGATCCTCTACTAATAAATCACCTATGGGAGTAGCTATGCATAGGCACATGCAATGACTCACGCAATAACTCCAAATGAGTAGCATAGTAAGCAGACACATATGAAAATGTAGACCTCGGATTAAATAATGTAGAAGTTGGCTGATGACAAACAGAAATCATTCATATGATGATAGCATCTGAAGCCTTGGCCTCTGGTCTACCCATAAAAGCATACATGTGGCTCTGTGCCACGACCACTTATCTTGCCCGACTGAGAAGTACCTCTAACACACAAGGGACCACCCCTACTGCCCTGTGCACCACCTTTATCCAGTGGCACTAGATCCCTCAGGGCCTGAACCAACTAACCATGTTGCCTACCATGCCTGAACCTAGGACAATCCCTAGAAAAGTGTCCCAACTTGTCGCACTCATAACAACCCCTACCAGATATACCATGTTGTGATGACCCAACTAAATTAAGCTGGCCACCATGGCCTGAATACCCATAATGTTTAACCCACAAATTCTGACCTGAACCCTGGTTTTCCTAACAACTCTAACCTGAATAATCACTCTCTAAAACTTGTGGTGCTTCTTGAATGGTCCTCCTAGACTGATAATGCTGATGGTATCATCTACCGAAAAAACTCTACCTTTGGACTGGGCAGCACTAAAACCACCCTGATAACGGGGCCTCTTATCGCATCTACTATAAGCCTCATGATGTATACCCTCAATAGTCTACGCATGATCAACAACTGTAAGGAACATATCTCCTAATTCCACAAGCTTCTCTATAGCCAAATGGAGGGGTATAATTAACCCCCTGACAAATTGGTGAACTCGCTCAGGATCTATCTGCATAATCATAGCACCATGCCTTGCTAACTTATAGAATCATAACTCGTACTTAGAAACTAACATAGAACCCTGCTAAAGGCCAGTGAACTCATCTCTCAACCTCTCTCTCATGCTGTGAGGTAAATACTTCTCCAAGGAAGCCTTGGAGAACTGAGCACAAGTTATCGGAGGTGACCCTGCTAGTCTGCACTCAAGATAAGCTATCCACCACTGCTTAGCTGACCCTCCATATGAAATTTGGTGTAATCAAACCCATGAAACTCAACTAAGCCAAGGTTATGCAACCTCTCCTGGCAACTCACTAGAAACTCATGGGCATCCACTCCTAAAGAACTTGAAAACCTTGGAGGACCCAATCTGATAAACCTACCTAGAATCTTCTGCTCCTCAAAAGACATAGTTGGCCTAGCTATGATAGGTTGAGCAACAACAAAAACTAGCAATACCTCTAAATGGGGAGCCGCAGCAGTAAGCGGCACTCCTGAACCCTGTGTCGCTGTCTGAGCTAAAGTATGTGACTTATCCCTCACTTGTGAATCACTTGGAGTTCCAAGCAAAGTCCCCACCTGTGATATATCCTCAAAAAACCAAGGATGTTGACCAAAGTATCCTAAATGACCATCATGGCTACAAATCCCATTGGAGGCTAGGCTAGCCCCACACCCTTCAACTGATGTTGAACATCGTCAATATCTTCCTCTGGCTCAAGTGATGGTGCCCTATCATGGGGTCGACCTGGTGCTAAAGCTTATGCCCTACCTCGACCTCTATGTTGTCCTCTGCCTTAACTCCTGGCTGGAGACCTAGCTGCAGGTGGAGGAGCCTTTCCCTTGCCCGCTAATGAGCTCATCCAAACAACCTAATAAAGAATGAAACAAATAAAATTTAGAAATTGATAGAGTCAAGAACGCACTATAAGGAAGCAAAAAGGTAGGATTTTATAAAGAATTCCTTATAGCTTCCCGCAGATATGATATGGATGTCATCATATTGATCCGCAAGACTCTATAAGACACTTACTCTTGTACTGGTAAGACTAGTGAACCTGAAGCACTGATACCATAATGTTATGACCTGAAATTGGGCCATGATGGCACATACTATAACCCCTAATAGGCAAGCCAAAACCCAAGACAAATGCTGAAAGTAAAGCCTAACAATAAATAATGCAAAAACAGAATAATGAGAAGAACATGCCCCAAGTATTGATATATACATGACGGTACAAAATATACAATACAGGCCTTAAGGAAATAAAGAAAGACAATACATACATAACGAACCAACCACAAACCTGGTGTCACCGATATAAGAGCCTTTAAAGTACGAGAATAAGGCTATTCAAAGATACAACTATCTATCAATATACAAAATAAAGACAATAAGTCCAAGAAGGAAAGCAGTAAATCTTCGGACACCAAAAGCTCACCACAATCCAAACAATGATAGTCCATAAACGAACAGAGAATCAACAAAGGTGACTCGTACTAAGCGCTGCATCAGAAAAAGATGCAGAAGTGTAGTATGAGTACCAATATATGGGGTACTGTGTAGGCATCATAGTCCGGCTGATCTCAGAAGATAGGATATAATATGAGGGATATGAAAGTAAAATGTAAACTGGTAACTAACCTAGAGTTCTCAAATATAACAAGGATAAGGTACATATAATAATAATAATAATAACATACGCAATATTGATATACAGAGAAATATGTCATGGATATGGGATGATCCAATGCAATATATGGCCAATGCAGAAAAGTAAAACCCAGAATGATCTATCAGGACGCCAGAGCTCATCAACATATGTAATAAAGTAAATAACCTGGAATTTATCCCTCGAGACACTCAAGATTGTACCTCAAACTCATCAATAGAAAACTAAACAAAGAAAAAGGTCTAGAAACGTCCCTTGTATAAAAAGTGATACAATCTTTCCAACTCAGAAATCAGTGATAAATCAATGCACTCCTCTCTGTGACGTAAAATCCATAGTAAAAGTGGTACAATCTCTTTTTAAATCAAAAAGCCAATATATTTTTCTCCAAGTCATTACATGGTTCATGTATGTATATGTATGAATGTATGTGTGACATGACAAGTATATATATATATATATAAACACCAAAAAGGGTAAAACTACCCTTTAAACAAGTCGCACTAACCTGAAGCCCATCTAGTCCAAAACCGCAACCTCGAGCCCACAATCTCATAACGTAAAGAGTAATATGGGAAAATAGGTGATAAGCATAAACCAAATGATAATAGACTACTCTACCATTAAATCCTCCGATAGCATAACTAAGAATTCACTACTATAACCTTAACGCTAACAAGTAACCTAGGATAAGGATTACAAAGAAAAACTAGTCTAACTCCCCGAAATAGGTCGTTTTATTAAAAAAGTCATCATACCCTAATTCTACTTAGCAAAATTCACCTTAACATTCATGAAACTTATAAATATACTATATAATCGAGTTAAGTCAAGAGTGGAAACCTTAACCTACCGTGAAGCCAAACGTCAACTATGAACCATCATCGGGAGTCTTCCCTTTCTACTTAGGTTATAAACCTTAATTAGTTTAGCTAAATGCTTGATATTAGTTTATGAAACTTATTTTAGGTTAATGTTTGCTATTATTTTAATAACCATTAAGATATAATAATTATTATTAACAATATAAATTATAATTATTAATAACCATTAAATTAAAAAAATTATTATCAATATAAATTAGTTAATCTAATAAATTTGTTAATGAGTCTAATTTATAATTGAATCTTTATATTTTTGTAGATGAATCATCATTTATGGATGTATGATATGTACTATGAAACTGGTGGGGCTATTAAATCTAAATTTTATGCCTGAGTTAGAGGTTTTATCGAGCATGCAATGTCACTACACAACTTTTAATGTCATGGTGGGATGGTTAGGTGTCCTTGATGATAGGGCTGAACACAATAGGGTGCATGAAATGGTCAATGATGTTTTTTGAGTTCAAAATGGGATGGTGTCACGCTCCAAACTAGGGGAGGCGCGTCTGGCACTGGATACCTTATTCGACTGAGTTAACCACTAAAACAAACTAGTTGACTAAACTGTCGGCCCAAAAAGTCGGGCAGCATAACATCTGAAATACCAAGCCTAGACCGTTAAGGTCATAATTAGAATGAAAACAAGCCATATAGACAAAGGTAGACAAGCCAAAAATAATGAAGTACTAGCTGGCCGACGAGGCCGCAACTGAAGACATACATATATATACATACATGCCAAACTTATGGGGCTGGAGACTGGAAGGTGCAAAAAGAAACCCAGAATACGATATCCACAATAGCCTCTAAAAGTGTCATAAGCATTGGTCAGGACAAGACCCCGACTATACCCAAACTGTATAACAAAAGTAAACATCCTCTAATAGCCCCAGGAAGAATTGGAGCTTACCAACTCACAATTGAACCCCAAATCCTAGCGGAGGGGTCGATTAGAATCCCTACATAGACCGGCATGCACGAAACAAAAATGCAGTGTCCCAGGCAATGAGATGTCAGTATGAATAAAAATATACTGGTATGTAGGGGAGAGAGTAGAATCATAAATAGCTTCTATAAAAAGAGTAATAAAGATGCCACCTGAAACTAAAACTCTGATAGCCTTTATGGCCGAGATCCGACCTTATATAAATTAAATATGCATGGTATACTCGTGTAATCATATGTCATGAATACATATATATATATATATATGCAAATACATATCATACCCAACCAAGTGCTAGCAATGGTGGTGTCTTCTGGTAGCTAACCGGCATCATAATTGCCAAGTTGTGGCCATCTGTGTCTCATACTTATAAATATAAGCAATAGGCCCCATATCTCCCGATTATAGCTCGAGAGTAGAATGCATAGCATATCATGTCATGGATTATAATGCACATATGTCATCATAATTAGGTTTCCAATCTTGCCCGTTGGTACTCTTATTCTCATAATCTCGTAATCACTTTCGTATAATATGTAAAAGCCTCATAGAACCTCATGTGCTTTTATAATAAACATGAACACTTAACTTGACTTTAGAAAGGTAACTTAAACCTGATGATGTTCATAAAGAGCTTAAGGTGCTTCACTTAGTTTCTATATATGGTTCCCTAATAGTTTGGAAAAGAAGGTATTTCAAAAACCAAGTCCTTTAGTTGTTTAAACATACGAATTACATTTGAAAGTTTTGGAAATCGACGTATTATTTTAAAGTTTTTCGAAAATTATTTTAGCAAGGAAGGAGGGCTGGTTGTCAATTCTTAATGTCCCTTTGCAATCATTTTTAAGTCACAACACCCAAAGAAGAATAAGAACTCCTACATATAGACATATAATTAAGGAAGCCGATAAAATGACATATAGATGTTGAATACCCTATATAATCGAACAAGTGGAATATCACCATAATGATACCATGAAAATACTTCAGCTACAATCCCAATGTCTTTCACAAAAGGTCTTTCTAGCAATAGAATATTAAAATATCTCATTTGATGATTTAGGAATTTTCTAAAATTCGTGCTCAAAGGAAGGACAATGCTTAGCCTTAACATACCTTTCCAACGAATGTACAAATGCCCGTAGATCCTTCATATAAGTTGTTCCTTATTCCCTAAGCTTTTCAAACACTATATATACGTGGCTTATACGCACCTAAGAACAGTTCATAATTAAGCTTAAATTAGTAGATTTGCCATAGGATCATAACTTGACAAAATGTTCGTAGAACTTTATAAAAACGATCATAAAGGAGCCTCGAGATGGTCACCTTAGCAAACCAAGTGTGAAGCTTAAAGGCCCACCAAGAAATACCAAGTCCTATCTTCTGAAACTAGCTCAAAATGTGGCTTATAAAAGGGGGAAATGGTTGTCACGCATAGAGATCACGTTTCTAGACACGGGGGCAAACTTCAGCGATAGAAATCACCAAAAATGCACCTTGATCACTCAAGAACTGTCTTGTAACCCTCTCCTATGTTTCTCTCTATTTCAGAACTGTTTATAGAATGTTTTCACGACATAAAATGTCAATAGATATATATATTCTAATCTTGACCCGGTTCGCGACCCTGTTTCAGCACAGACAGTCTGCGGTCAAATAGTCATAACTTTTTACTCCAAGATCGGTTTGATGTGAGATTTTGTGTGTTGGAAACTAGACTCGTAGACCTTCTATTTGATAGGTCAGGGGCCTTATAACTCTTCATATATTTGGAGAAAATATTCAAGACATTTGTCCCAAAGTTCAGAAAATTTATTAAAGAAACCTACGATAACTTTTGCAGACTTTTATTTCACAACTTGCTTGACTTCAAAAATTAACATATGACCTTTGAGAGATTATAATACCTCATAACACATCCTTCTTAGCATATTATATTCTCTTAGTCTTGCTGTTGCTTCCAAGCGCACACGCAAGTGTACGTGATTGTGCAAGTAATAAAGTGGCTCCTGTAAGCCAAATATCGATCCCATAGGGACTTGGTGTTTAGCAGACGATCCAACTTAATTACTACTATTGAAGTTAAACAAGTGCAATTTGTAACTAAGAAGAGTTTGAGTTTTGCTTTTGTAAACTAAATACTAGAAATAACAACAATATGATATTTGGATTGTAATGATATATGGAGAGATCCAGGGTTGAGGCATTTACTTTACATTCATGCTTAACTATAGTTTATAGCCGGTGTTGATGTTTATCGTGATTGTTGATCTACGGGGTTGATATTACAACTTGGAAATAGTTATCCTCTAAGTCATCTACACAAATTAATCTCACAACTACATCTTTGAGCGGGAATGTGAGTCTTTAATTTCAATGCATTAAACTATCTTCCCATTTCATCAACCAAGAGGGTCGTTTAGGTATATCGTTATCCTAACTGCAAATCAGCCTTTACAATTATTATCTAACAATTAAAGACATAATCCACACTCCCTACATTCTTCATTCCGTCCATTCACTCCTATGGTCAATTCATTTCAAGACTTAGATTTATCCTAAAGTTCATGACGCTTTAGAATAGTAAAACAAGAACGCAAGAACAATCACATGACTTGATAAACATATAAACCAACTATGAAATCATAATTAAGCAATCATGTTATAGCCTCAACCCTAGAAATATGGTGTTTATCCACTCATATTCTTACAAATAATCACCATAAATGAATTCATAAAGTAAAACTACAAGAAATAAAAGTTAAAGAACAAAGAACCCTAGTTTTGGCTCTTTGATGTCTTATTTTCTCTCCAATTCTTGTCTTCTTCCAAATATGTGTGTAAATTTAGCTAAGTAATCCTTTTATAGTGTTATAGGTCTTCCATAGTCTGTCCCATAATAAACGTAAGCATTTACAACTTTTCCCCCAACTTAAACCAAGTTTAAACCTGATTTTGAACGTTTGAGGGGGTCGCATCACGTGGCCAAAATAGTGGACCTCCGCCTTGGGGGTGCAGCAAATGGACTCCTCCCCTTCCTTGGGGGGTGTGGTGCATGGAATCCTCCCAAGACTTGGGGGTGCGGCGCATGGCCCCCTCCAAACGTGAAGGTTCATCCGCTTTTCGCTCTCTTCTCCTCGTGCACTTGTTCCTTGATTCCCCTCTTCTTGTGGCTTATTTGTAGGATTAATTTAACTTCCATAGATTCTAAAATGGTCTCCTACATCAATTTATAACACACATAAGTCCATACAACACACTAGAGCTCATCAAAATACACTAGAATAAGCATAGCTCAAGCTAGCAAAGCTAGTTTTCTCGTCTAAACTCTATTTGATCATTTTAATCTTGACTTGTTCCCAATGCACCTTAAACACTTTAAAAATGTACTTTATCAACCAAATACACACATACACACTATATACCTCAATATCACATAAAGTTATCCTCAAAACTAAACTAAACGCGCATAGATAATGACACTTAGGTGTATAAATACGCCTAAGATCACCACCCCACACTTATAGCCTTGTTCATCATCGAACAACTCTTTACATTAATAACAATCAAGTAATACTCTAACATCCCTATTAAGACTAAGACACTCAAGCTAGAACTACAACAACCACATGAAATAACAAGTTCTACATTCGGCATGCCATATTACAACTAGAATCATATGAACACTACTACAAGACTCCCTAGCCTCAAGAATTGACTCTACTCAGTTGGAAAACTCATGCACATTACTCAACAAAGAGATCATATAAGTCACCTATCTATCATCAAACAAGTGCCCTCACCATAAGAGAGTTACCAATGTTCTCTCACACCTATGAAAATTATCAGAAGAATGGGTGTACGAATCAAATTTTGCTCACTGTCATAAAGAATTCACATGTCACATAAGATAAACCATAGGCTTGCCCGTAGTGAAGTACTCCACTAATATCAGAATGTCAAAGCTCAAGATCAAGTAGGACTTTAAGGATTGTAATGTAGGCTAAGGGACGGGTAGGAATTATTTGGTCAAGAATAGTGACTATTTTCCCTAAGCTCTTTTAAACATCATATTTTACATCAAACATCTCTAACCAACCTATTTTTCACCACCATTATCTCCCAACTCTCTTCCCACCCCCCATTTTTTTAAGCTAGCTTACACATTTTTAGTAGGGAGTATTTGCTATCAACACATGATTCACTTTTCTTTTCATTACATTACTCCCTACCAACCAAAACATAAACATTTTCAACACACCAAAAGATATTTCCTTGGGGCTTCAATTTCACTTTTTCCTTATTCAATTTTTACACTCCTTAACATCTTCATTTCTCAACTAAAGCGCTTAAGAGTTTTGGATCAAATTGCAGGAAATTGAAAGAAAAGGAATAAGCTATATATGAGACTACCAAAGAATAGGCTAAAGGTTCAACGGGGCTAACTAAGGTCATGCACAAAGGGTAGATAAAGAGAGTATAAAACATGGCTATCAAAGAGATACCTATATCATCTCCTAAACTCAACATCTTTATTTTGCTTTGCAAACGCACGGGGAAAGTTCTAGACACCTCAATGTAACATGGAATATAACAAAAAACCTCACTCACACATGGCATATGTTCAAATCAAGAAGGATACCACTAGAATCTCAACCAAGCAATTGCAAGAATTTACATTTAAGCCAACATCACACAAGAGTCAGATAAATGAGCCTAGGTGTCTCACAGTATTCATTCACTTCTTCCAATCATGCCATAAAATTTAACACCAACTTGCAACAAATACTCATGTGTAGCATCTAGCAAGAACATCTCTATTTATTTCTAATGACAAAATTTTAAATTTACTAATAAAAATAAAAAAAGGATACTAGGTTCAAAGGACTCCCCCTCGGAAAAGAAACGAAAAGAAAAACCGAGGGGTGGGTGAAGTGTGCTTCTACTAAACAGACCAGACACAAAAACTAAAAACAAACAAAGATAAAATATTTTTGTCATTTTTTTCAATTTAATCAAAAACATGTAAATTAAGAAGAATAGAAATTCTATAGCGCACTGATGTGCCGCCATTTTACGGCACTTTCGACTCCTTTTAACTAAGAACAATCGTACGTTTTCAAGCAACCATCGTTGTTTTTGATGTGTTTATGTTGGATTTTCAGGAAATGGAGACAAACATGAAAACGGACAGAAATACGGGCAAAACGACGTTCTGGATAAGAGTGACGGTCCGTGTGACGGACCGTCAAGCTCGTGACGGACCATCAAGCCCAAGGTGTCAAGATGGGGCAGCACCACTGCCTAGTGGTGACGGCCACCATGACGGGCCGTCAAGGTGGTGACGGTCCGTCGCCCAAGGCGTCACACCTAGGCAGTCCGCTACGCGGAATCCTAACGTTTTTGGGATTTGTTTCCTAGACTCCTATAAATACCCTATGTTAGGTTTATTTTACATGTCAAGCTTTTTACAATAGTTCTCCCAATAGTTTTAGGAGAGAATTTGAGAGCAAGAAACACGTTTTCCTTGTCTTGAAAACGTGTTCTTGATTTGTTCTTGGGATCTTTGTTTTCTTGTTCTTGGAATAATTGAAGATTGTTTTCACCATATTGTAAGGATCTCTTTTCTTTATTATGAATATGACTTTCTTCTATTCTTCTACAAGCATGATTAACTAAATCTCCCACAACTAGGGTTGTGGAAGCCATGGCTAAAGTAGTGATATAGATTCCGGGTAGCGACAGGTTCAATATATATGTGGTCACGTTGTTAATCATTCATTATTTAACATTTTCTAGTGGTTGCAAACATTAGAACATGCCTAGGTTTAATTTCTTGAGTAAAGAGATTAAAATCGGGAAACTTGATTAACGACGAGGATTCGAGACTACTAACTCTCGTCTTATGATTAATGTTGTAACTAGATTAATCTACTTGATGTTTAGGATTGAAATCTAAAAGCACACCTTTTCAAGTTCGAGAGAATTGAAAAGTAAATTCGTCTATTTGGTTGAGAAACGTTTAGACGATACCATTAATTCAATCACATCGTGACACGCATATAGAAAGAACCCGGTTAAGCTTAGAGTCGACATTGTTACCAACGCCATGGTAAACACTTCCCTAGTTCATTCTCCTACTAATTATTTCTCATACATTATTGATGCGTTTTGTTTACACATTGTTCACACAAAACCCCCCTTTTATTTATCGAAAACTATTGACCATTAGTTAACTAATTCACTAAAGACTTAACTTTCACCATATTCTCTGTGGGATCGACCCCAACCTCTGTTGGGTTCTATATTTGACAACGATCGCTTACGCTTCGTAATTGGGGTGGTACTTTGAGCGTTATCAAATTTTGGCGCCGTTGCCGAGGAATACGGTTGTTTATTAAGTCCGGTGTGTTTATTTGACTCTTAGTCATATTTCCTGCTTTTACGTTTATTTATTGTTTTTGTTTTTGACAGGGTACATAGTTGTGCATGCCAAGTACCCGGCGCTCGGGTGAATCAATAGTACCTTACGACCCCGAGCTTGCTAGAAAATTAAGGCGGAATATGGCTGCACAACAAGAGGCAGCAAGGCTCGCTGCAGAAATGCAGGCCCAACAAAATCTGAATGCTGGTGGTCTGCAGGACGATGTTATGCTGAATGATGAGGATATCGACTTGGATGGAGTTGGCGCTACGGGCGCCATTGCTCTTCCACCGCTAGCGCCCGGAGCCAAGTTCAACATCACTAGCACGATGATCCAGCTGTTGAACTTAAGAGGAGTGTTCCGTGGTGCCGCTGGGGATGATCCAAACCAGCACCTGATGAATTTCATGGGCATCTGCAAGTCGTTTGAGTTACCTGGAGTGAGTCAGACAGCGATCAGGCTCCGGTTGTTTCCGTTGTCTCTGTCTAATGAGGCAGCATTGTGGTTGACAGAGCTGACCCCCGACTCTATCGCAACTTGGGGAGAGTTGAAAGGAGCTTTCCTAGAAAGGTTCTTTCCTTCCTCTAGGATGATACAGTTGAGGGATGAGATTAGCAATTTCAGACAGCAACCTCACGAAGCATTACACGAGACCTGGTTGCGATTTAAAAAGAAGATATCACAATGCCCTAACCATCAGTTGAACGACGAATTTTTGATGCAAACATTCTACAGGGAACTGAATTTGGCTACCAAGCCAACGTTGGACAACGCAGCAGGGGGAGCGTTTATGGGTAGCACTTTTGCCGATGCCACAACTATTTTGGATAGGCTCACCAAAACCAACAGGGCCTGGCATACACGTGATTCAGAGGTAGCAGCTAGCACTTATGCAGTTGGTATGTCAGCTGAGGAGCGCAGAAAAGACAAGGAGCGCGACCAAGACATGGTGCATCTGAAAACGCAGTTGGACTTACTGACCAAGCACTTGTTCTCAGGAGGTATGGAGAAGGTAAAAGTTGTGGGTTCTCAAGGTAGAGCAGCAGAGTTGGAAACTGAGGAGGCAAATTACTTGGGGGGTTTCCAGGCCAATGGCCAAGGAAACCAAGGTCGAACCTATCAGAAGGACAACTACTATAAGAAAGCTGGCTACAATCGCGATCAAGGAAACTGGAGGAATAACATCGATAGAGTTGGGTTGTATGTACCACCTGGTAATCGGGACAAAGCTAGCAATGAGGCAGGGACTTCCAAGCTAGAGAACATGATGGCGAAGATGCTGCTAAAGGTAGAATCGACTGACTCTGGGGTGAAGGAGATAAGGACTGAGTTATCGGCCATGAGTCAAATAGTGGAGTCGCATTCCACTTCGATTAAGCAATTGGAACAGCAAGTGGGCTTAATCTCAGCATCTCTAAACCCAAGAAAGACAGGTACCTTGCCGAGTAACACGATTCAAAATCCGAGGAATGACGCGAGCTGTATGGCGATCACTACAAGAAGCGACAAAATATTACCGGAATCACATCCGGTAATTCAGACTCAAGTTGAGGGTGATGACGCCAACGACAAGGAAGTCGAGGAGGCTACTCTAAAGCCCGCGGAGAAAAGCAAGGAAGCTGAAAAGCTTCCAACTATGATACCTTGACCACCACCTCCTTTCCCACAACGCCTGAAGAAGAAAGCGGAAGATGGTAAGTTCCTGAATTTCCTGACCATGCTCAAGCAAATATCAATAAACATCCCATTGGTGGAAGCGCTTGAACAAATGCCCGGTTATGCCAAGTTCATGAAGGACTTGATTACAAAGAAAAGGTCGGTAAGTTTTGAACCGGAAGACAACCTCCACCACTGCAGTGCTATTTCCTCAAGGTCGTTAGTAGACAAAAAGGAAGATCCAGGTGCGTTTACTGTTCCCTGTACTATAGGGAAACTCGGCTTCGGAAGAGCCTTGTGTGATCTTGGTGCTAGCATCAACCTGATGCCGCTAGCAGTCTATAAACAATTGGGTTTGGGAGCTCCTAAATCAACGTCCATGAGAGTGTTGATGGCTGACCGTTCGGTAAAGCGGCCCGTGGGAATATTGTCTGATGTGCTAGTAAAGATCGGTAAGCTTATCTTCCCAGCTGACTTTGTGATCTTGGATTGCGAAGTGGATTTTAAAGTTCCCATAATTTTGGGACGACCATTGCTAGCCACGGCAAGAGTATTGGTTGACATGGAAAGAAACGAACTGACCTTCAAGCTAAACAATGAAGTTGTCAAGTTCGATGTGTCTAAATTGATGAAGCAACCAAGTGACATGAGGGTGGTCGCGGTCGTCAATGTTATTGAGGAAGCTCCTGCGGAGGTGCATCTTGAAGAGAAGGGTTTGGTCGAGACTCTAGCTATTGTGAGAAGGATGCTGCAAGAAGGGAAACGTGTAGAGGAAGGCGGTGAAAATAGATCAAGGAAACGAAAACACCGCAAGAGAATCTGCAAAGAAAGAGCGAAAAAGTTGTCGCGACTAGCTGCGGAGCTGATGAAAGAAGAAGCTGGAACGCAACAGAAGGGTGTCACGTGCACACACTCCATCGAGTTCTCCTGTTTTGGAGACCCTGGCGGTCTCCAACATCATTCCAGAATCTGAGTCCTATCGACTTCACATGTATTCCTTTCTCTCACAGTTTTTAGCTTTCATATGGATGCATTGGGGACAATGCATGAGTCTAAGTTGAGGGTGTGGAGAAACCTGTGAGTCACCACCGAGGGTTTTTGTTGCCGTGTTTCTTTTCCCTCCGGTGTGCTATCTAGTAGAACCGGCATGTTTAGGTTGTTATTAGGTTGTTATTTTTAAATTTCTTTTTAGTGTCTATAGTGATGAGCATGGCGTTTTCTTGACTAAAACGAAGCCCCTTTAAAAAATTTCTGGTTTTGTACTTATGTTGAAACGATTGACTGTCTGGATCTTTAGATGTCATTGTGTGAATATGATAGAATGAGTATGCTTAAGCCGAGCGGTTGTTTGATAGTTGGTAGCGATATAGTTTCTTGGTGCCAAGAGTGTGTGAGATTATTGTTATAAATTCTTACTCTGTGCATGCATCTAGAATTTGCCCGGTCTATTTTGTTAAGTTCGAAGTTTGGTTGCTTAGGAAAGGATCACAGGCCCTTTTTGTATGCAGTCCACTTAACCTAAAAGACCATCCAAATATAAATAATCCCTTTGATCCCTGTTTGAGCCATAATTGATCTTATTCTTTCAATAACCTGTCACCGTTCCTGTTTAACGTGAATCCCTATTTTGGCCCTGGTCCTTCCTTGGACATCGTGCACCTCAACTCAGGCAATCAGCCAAAGTTGAGGGTGGCTACTATAGAGGTAAACTCTGTTTTGGCCCTGGTCCTCCCCGTGGACATCGTGCACCTCAACCCAGGCAATCAGCCTAAGTTGAGGGTGGCTATTATAGAGGTGAATGATAAGAAAAAGAGGATGGAGAAGATTGGTTGTGAATAGAATGAAAATTCGGGTGTGTGCCTAAGAAAAGAAAAAAAAAGATGAAAAAGATCGAAAAAGTAATAAAAAGAATTGTCAAAATAAAGAGGCCGCACCTGTAGCTAAAGAGAAGGAAATAAAAAGGTGAATAAGGATGGACAAAGTAAAGTTATGTGCTAATAAGACGTCGATGGTTCCAAGGAGGGCTTAGTCACTAACCCCTAAATGTATCCTACCTGCACCTGAAGCCTCATTACAAGCCTAAACAAGTCCTGTAGTGATCCTGAGCGGCTTTCTGAAGAACTGAAATAAAATAGTAAGGGCAAGCCTATGGTATAGCATGTGCATTGTTCGAAATCGTTTGTGAGTGTGAGCGCTTACCTAGTCCCAAATCTTGTGTGGGACTTCTTTGTGGTGAGGGCACCAAGATTTCTGTATTGTCTATTGATTGTTAGGATAGTTGCGCATGTGTATGTAGAATGTTCTATCATATCGGAATGACATGTTTAGATCCATGCAAGTTAGTGTTTCATACATTTGTGTGCTACGAGGGAGCTTGAATTAAAATTGAATAAGATATTGAATGACCATGAGTTGCTAGAGACACGAGTTTGTTTTCTTAGTTGAGTCGTCGTGTTGTTTTTCTTTTATGTTATGTTGCTTGAGGACAAGCGAACGTCTAAGTTGAGGGTGTTGATGTGCCGCCATTTTACGGCACTTTCAACTCCTTTTAACTAAGAACAATCGTACGTTTTCAAGCAACCGTCGTCGTTTTTGATGTGTTTATGTTGGATTTTCAGGAAATGGAGACAAACATGGAAACGGAAGGAAATACGGGAAAAACGACGTTCTGGATAAGAGTGACGGTCCGTGTGACGGACCGTCAAGCTCGTGACGGACCATCAAGCCCAAGGCGTCAAGATGGGGCAGCACCACTGCCTAGTGGTGACGGCCACCGTGACGGGCCGTCAAGGTGGTGACGGTCCGTCGCCCAAGGCGTCACACCTAGGCAGTCCGCTATGCGGAATCCTAACGTTTTTGGGATTTGTTTCCTAGACTCCTATAAATACCCTATGTTAGGTTTATTTTACATGTCAAGCTTTTTACAATAGTTCTCCCAATAGTTTTAGGAGAGGATTTGAGAGCAAGAAACACGTTTTCCTTGTCTTGAAAACGTGTTCTTGATTTGTTCTTAGGATCTTTGTTTTCTTGTTCTTGGAATAATTGAAGATTGTTTTCACCATATTGTAAGGATATCTTTTCTTTATTATGAATATGACTTTCTTCTATTCTTCTACAAGCATGATTAACTAAACCTCCCACAACTAGGGTTGTGGGAGCCATGGCTAAAGTAGCGATATAGATTCCGGGTAGCGACGGGTTCAATATATATGTGGTCAAGTTGTTAATCATTCATTATTTAACGTTTTCTAGTGGTTGCAAACATTAGAACATGCCTAGGTTTAATTTGCTTGAGTAAAGAGATTAAAACCGGGAAACGTTGATTAACGACGAGGATTCGAGACTACTAAACTCTCGTCTTATGATTAATGCTGTAACTGATTAATCTACTTGATGTTTAGGATTGAAATCTAAAAGCACACCTTTTCAAGTTCGAGAGAATTGAAAAGTAAATTCGCTATTTGGTTGAGAAACGTTTAGACGATACCAATTTAATTCAATCACATTGTGACACGCATATAGAAAGAACCCGGTTAAGCTTAGAGTCGACATTGTTACCAACGCCATGGTAAACACTTCCCTAGTTCATTCTCCTACTAATTATTTCTCATACATTATTGATGCGTTTTGTTTACACATTGTTCACACAAAACCCCCCCTTTATTTACCGGAAAGTATTGACCATTAGTCAACTAATTCACTAAAGACTTAACTTTCACCATATTCTCTGTGGGATCGACCCCAACCTCTGTTGGGTTCTATATTTGACAACGATCGCTTACGCTTCGTAATTGGGGTGGTACTTTGAGAGTTATCAAATTTTGACGTTCTCGATAAGAGTGACGGTCCGTGTGACAGACCGTCAAGCTCGTGACGGACCGTCAAGCCCAAGGCGTCAAGATGGGGCAGCACCACTGCCTAGTGGTGACGGCCACCGTGACGGGCCGTCAAGGTGGTGACGGTCCGTCGCCCAAGGCGTCACACCTAGGCAGTCCGCTACGCGGAATCCTAACGTTTTTGGGATTTGTTTCCTATACTCCTATAAATACCCTATGTTAGGTTTATTTTATTTGTCAAGCTTTTTACAATAGTTCTCCCAATAGTTTTAGGAGAGAATTTGAGAGCAAGAAACACGTTTTCCTTGTCTTGAAAACGTGTTCTTGATTTGTTCTTGGGATCTTTGTTTTCTTGTTCTTGGAATAATTGAAGATTGTTTTCACCATATTGTAAGGATCTCTTTTCTTTATTATGAATATGACTTTCTTCTATTCTTCTACAAGCATGATTAACTAAACCTCCAACAACTAGGGTTGTGGGAGCCATGGCTAAAGTAGCGATATAGATTCCGGGTAGCGACGGGTTCAATATATATGTGGTCACGTTGTTAATCATTCATTATTTAACGTTTTCTAGTGGTTGCAAACATTAGAACATGCCTAGGTTTAATTTGCTTGAGTAAAGAGATTAAAACCAGGAAACTTGATTAACGATGAGGATTCGAGACTACTAACTCTCGTCTTATGATTAATGCTGTAACTAGATTAATCTACTTGATGTTTAGGATTGAAATCTAAAAGCACACCTTTTCAAGTTCGAGAGAATTGAAAAGTAAATTCGTCTATTTGTTTGAGAAACGTTTAGACGATACCATTAATTTAATCACATCGTGACACGCATATAGAAAGAACCCGGTTAAGCTTAGAGTCGACATTGTTACCAACGCCATGGTAAACAGTTCCCTAGTTCATTCTCCAACTAATTATTTCTCATACATTATTGATGCGTTTTGTTTACACATTGTTCACACAAAACCCCCCCTTTATTTACCGGAAACTATTGACCATTAGTCAACTAATTCACTAAAGACTTAACTTTCACCATATTCTCTGTGGGATCGACCCCAACCTCTGTTGGGTTCTATATTTGACAACGATCGCTTACGCTTCGTAATTGGGGTGGTACTTTGAGCGTTATCAAATTTTGACGTTCTGGATAAAAGTGACGGTCCGTGTGATGGACCATCAAGCTCGTGATGGATCGTCAAGCCCAAGGCGTCAAGATGGGGCATCACCTCTGCCTAGTGGTGACGGCCACCGTGACGGGCCGTCAAGGTGGTGATGGTCCGTCGCCCAAGGCATCACACCTAGGCAGTCCGCTACGCGAAATCCTAACGTTTTTGGGATTTGTTTCCTAGACTCCTATAAATACCCTATGTTAGGTTTATTTTACATGTCAAGCTTTTTACAATAGTTCTCCCAATAGTTTTAGGAGAGGATTTGAGAGCAAGAAACACGTTTTCCTTGTCTTGAAAACGTGTTCTTGATTTGTTCTTGGGATCTTTGTTTTCTTGTTCTTGGAATAATTGAAGATTGTTTTCACCATATTGTAAGGATCTCTTTTCTTTATTATGAATATGACTTTCTTCTATTCTTCTACAAGCATGATTAACTAAACCTCCCACAACTAGGGTTGTGGGAGCCATGGCTAAAGTAGCGATATAGATTCCGGGTAGCGAAGGGTTCAATATATATGTGGTCACGTTGTTAATCATTCATTATTTAACGTTTTCTAGTGGTTGCAAACATTAGAACATGCCTAGGTTTAATTTGCTTGAGTAAAGAGATTAAAACCGGGAAACTTGATTAACGACGAGGATTCGAGACTACTAACTCTCGTCTTATGATTAATGCTGTAACTAGATTAATCTACTTGATGTTTAGGATTGAAATCTAAAAGCACACCTTTTCAAGTTCGAGAGAAATTGAAAAGTAAATTCGTCTATTTGGTTGAGAAACGTTTAGACGATACATTAATTCAATCACATTGTGACACGCATATAGAAAGAACCCGGTTAAGCTTAGAGTCGACATTGTTACCAACGCCATGGTAAACACTTCCCTAGTTCATTCTCCTACTAATTATTTCTCATACATTATTGATGCGTTTTGTTTACACATTGTTCACACAAAACCCCCCCTTTATTTACCGGAAAGTATTGACCATTAGTCAACTAATTCACTAAAGACTTAACTTTCACCATATTCTTTGTGGGATCGACCCCAACCTCTGTTGGGTTTTATATTTGACAACGATCGCTTACGCTTCGTAATTGGGGTGGTACTTTGAGCGTTATCACGCACTTCTCCCTAAAAAAATCGAAAGATTCTCACCCCACACTTAGAATCATACTTTTTCCCCAAAGTATAAATTAAAAGTAAAGATAGAAATACTCCCTAAGGCCTTTAGGCGTAGCTAACAACATCAAGTCCATCAGAGGACCCCACACTTAGTGTTTTTCATTCTCCTTAGCTAAGATCTCAGGTACTCAGGCTTCCCTTCAACATGTTGACACAATACAAAACCAAAACCAAAGGTGATACTAAAGAAAAACTATAAAGAATAAAAATACTACCTTAGCTTGGGTTGCCTCCCAAGCAACGCCTGATTTAATGTCGCGGCATAAATCACATCACAACTCTTATTCCCATTCTCTCATCCTCTTTCTCCAACTTAGAGCCCATCTTCTCTTTCTTTTCTGGGCTTTTGTGTGCTCGCACTCGAGGTCTGTGACCTTTCTTACACCTACCTTTTCAGGATTCCATTCAATTCTTTCAGGGTCAGGCTTAATTGTCAATTTGGGCAACTTTACGAGAGAGTCCGATGAGGTTATTGGAGGTACACTCTTATCCACCCCCACACTCATCTACTTCCATCACTGTGATCATTCATAGATCTTTGTAGTGTGAGGGTGTGTTGAGTGCTCTATATATTCTGAAGACCACCTCTTCATCATTCAATCTCATCTTGAGCGTTCCCTCTCTAACATCAATCAATGTTCCACTAGTATCCAAGAATGAATGTCCCAATATGATTGATACCCTATCATCTTCTTCATAATCAAGAACAATAAAGTCAGCATGAAACCAAAAGAAGTACCTCACCTCACTTATGAAAAAGTTATTGGAGTTGGGCTCCAAACAATGAGAGTTTGCTTTTTATCTTTCTCAGAGCGGTCTGATCAAATAGGGGATCAGACCACTCCTGGTGTTTTAACTAGTCATTAATGGTCAGCTGAATTAGTACCCTTTCGGTATGTGTTGCGAACACTTTCATTTTTAGCGTCTCATCTTCTCTAGAGAAGCAGAACTCGAACAGATAGAACAGATGGTCCAACTACATAACTTTTTCTTTTTCATTACTTCTATGGTCGTGCCTCGTGGCATGGAAGCACCCATACTATTCAAATGGTTCGTCAGTAGAGATGTTCCCACAGGTTCCCTTTTTTCCAATGGTACTATAATTCCTATTCCTATCCCTTCATTCCTTCTTTTGGTCTATCTATATTCTAGGAAATTCATACGCTCTGCGGACGGAGCAAAAAGTGGAGTCTTAGTCATAACAAGCTGCCCTATTCTATTACCAGACATAATTGGTAGAAGCTCATCCAAAACTAGAGCTAGAAACGCTTTATTTCATTTCGTTCCCGTTCTTCATTTCCTTCTTCACGAATCCAAGAGGGACTTCTCATATTTAGAATCTTTCTGCTTTGTGCTCCGTTTACTATTCTTTCGTACTTTCTTCTTTTTACCATGCGATAGGTCAGCGAAGCCTGAGCAGGCACGGAGAAGAAAAGGCCAAACACTTCGGCCTAACGGGAATGAGCAACAACGAAATGAGAAGATAAGCTGCCTCGGGCACCCCCATTTAGAAAGAAGGGTCAAAGATTTTGGGCCTGTAGATTTCCCCATCCTCCCTTCATCGGGCGGTGCTTGTGTGGAGGGTGCGCCACCTGAAATCGGGCTTGAAGCTCTCACCTTACCAATAAGCCTAGAGCTGATGGTTGTTGGTCACGATTACTATCAAAAAGCTCCTATGAAGATGAATATTTCACATGGAGGATTGTGCATCTTTATGTTGGGTGTCTTCTGTTGTGCGACCCGACGACTTATGTGCGACCTGTGGCCCACACCTCCTATTTGTTCAGGGCGGGTGGCATGAACTCTGATTCGATTCGGGTATTCAATCCCACCGTTGAGATGCTCAGTTGACTCCTTAACCTTGATAGGAAGATGGCTTATTCAATAATTCATACATAAGGGTAAGGAACTTTGGATGAACTAATGCGAATGGGTGTAAGCCTCGCTGCTCAGAAACACCCAGTGCTGACCACACTGAGAGACATGAAAGTGCAGGTAACGCCAGTTGGCAAAGTGGCGTTAAGCATCCCTAGCAGTACGAAAAGAGGGGTCATGATGATATCATCTACGTCTGTACCACTTCTCATGGAGTAGATGGCGCATTCAACCAAGTCTTTGACCAGGGAACTCCCACTACCACTGGCAGGCTAGCCGAGCCATGAGCACGATGGGAACGGGCTTCCCAAGAAGTCAGCTTGGGCTGGGGTCAGCATAGAATAAAGGGGAGGGCTCTAATCTTGTGTTGGCTTTGCCAACTTATTGGGTTGCGAGCGGAGAAAATCGGATGTAGGGATTCGGGTCGGGGCGCAGCGTAACTAAGAGAGCCATTCCATTTAGGATGGGCGGTCTGGTGTCTGAGCCGATTGATCAGAAGACGACTACTTCACTTATTATTTTAGTATTAGCTGCCTATCCCAGAATGGAATGGATGGAATATAAAGAACGCGAAGTGCTAGAGCTACAGAGTCAGTTTTTTTGTGGGATAGGCTTGTGAAGAAGCAAGCTTATCCCTGCCCCGTCCGGCAGCTGCTAGGTTTCCCCATCTCTTCTAAACTTCCCTCAGTCTTCGGCCTGAGCTGTATGAGGCAAGAACTCATCCCACGTATGGTTCAGAGGCCGACCCAGCAGTAAGGGTGCGACTTAGGTCAACTAACACAAAAAAGATACAGTTCACTCAACAATTACCTTTGAGTTCCGAACTCTATATGGGGAAGGAGCGTTGTTGTTTGCGAAGTCTTGATCATTTACATGGACCCAATTTTCATTCTATTTGTGGGAATTTGATGATCTATAAACCATCCCTAATGAGTGATCGGCTTATGTTTGAGCATGATGAATCACTTCGTGCCGACCTATTGCCAATCCACTTTCCGACCTCATATGAGAATGGAAAACTGGAGCATTTTATCCATCGGTGGATGAAGAATCGCGAACATAATAATTTCTGATTGACTATGTTCCCAGAAAAAAGATACTTTCGAGAAAGGACGAGCACGACTGAAGTGGCTATACATACAAATCTATTTATGGATCTATATGCTTCAATTGGAACTAGAAGTTCCAGAACAGGTGGCTGATATACCACAATAATAAAACTTCCTTTAAAAAATTTTTATTCGAATCAGATTTATGTTGGCTTCGTTGGAAGTCTCGCGTAGTTTGTTATGTCAGCTCCAAAAGGATAAGTTGTGTTTGAATTGATAAAGTTCTGTGGAGTTCATAATTGCATAAAAGAAGTCAAAGTAGTGGTTGCGGTGCATTGAGGAACTTCTTTGACGGTCCCCGTACGCCGGCCTGCCGGCCTGCTCTGAAGAATTCATGATTTATATATATTTTAGGTCGGTGATAAGGAGTGCGACATAAGGATTGATTTCACTGTATCCATCGTAGCCCACCCCATCTACCTATTGTCGGAGGTCAATTGTTGCTTCCTCTCTCGAGATTGCAATCCCTATCGATTCAGGAAGGAATGAGTAATGGGTCGAGAAATCAAGCATCGGCCCTCTTGGATCCGGTAGGAGCAGGAGTAGGTAAGTTAGTATCGATCCGGTGAAGAAAAGAGAATTTTGTTGATAGAGACGTTAGATCTGGAGGAAGCATCTGGTCACATATCCCAAAACCTTCACGGGCAAGGAACGGACTCACTTACCCTACTTCTAAAGATAGATAGAAAAGGTTAGGGAGTCCCAACTGTTGAGGTGGCTTAGTGAGAGGTGAGATCAATAACAACAAAAGCAGTGGAAGATCCTGCAGTAGTATATTAGGTTGTTTACGGTGGAATAGATTCAAGCGTCCGGGCCAGTAGATCCACAGCAAATAGGCGTTGACTTAGTTGCTTTTGCAGTTTATTTTAATCCCGATGTTGATCCGATGCAACTTACCGGTGATAGTCGCAACACCAGGAGCTTTCAAGGGAGGGGGCCAGAATCTCTAGTTTTATTCTGGAATCAAAACAAAAAATGTAACTAAATAGGCAGCAAGACGTTCAGATGAAACCCGAAGACCAGGAAGAATAAATAAGCTAAGGGAGGGGCTTCTTCCTTCAACAGAGGTAATGCTTATTCTTCTCCTTCCTGTCTTGAATAAGGCAAGGATTTTCCCTATTCCCTATCAAAATTTCAGTAGAAAAATGAATCCGTCTCAAATCAAAAGAAGAAGACTATGCACCTTCAACTAATTCAAGCAATTCAGTCAGTAGGAAAGTCATATCACTGAACATTGGATTATATACAACCTCGTGAACATTACAACCAATCAATCGAGAGTCTTCTAGCATTATTATCTGTGATAACCTTCATGACCTTGATAGTTCCATCTTCAATGACATCTCGAATGAAGTGGAATCTGACATCAATGTGTTTAGTGCTCTCATGAAATCTTTGATTTTTAATCAAATGAATAGCACTTTGACTATCACATCTAAGAGTTGATTCCAGCTAAACCAAACTCAACTCTATCACTAAGCCTTTCAACCAGATAGCTTCTTTCACTGCCTCCGCTGCTACCATATACTCTGCCTCTGATGTAGACAAAGCGACAATCGACTGTAAAGTCAATTTTCAACTAACGACACTGCTAACGAGAGTAAAGATGTATCCAGTTGTGGACCTCCTTCTATCAAGATCCCCTGTATAGTCAGAATCTACATAACCAAGAACTGAAATACCTTCACTTTTTCAAAAGGTTAGACCAATATCATAAGCTCCTTTGAGATATCTCAATATCCACTTGACTACTTCCCAGTGCCTCCTTCCTGGGTTGGCTATGTACATGTTTACCACACTTATAGATTGAGAAATATCTGGACATGTGCACACCATAGCATACATAATTCTACCAACTACGCTAGTATAAGGAACCTTTGACATATGCTCCACCTCATCCTCATACTGAGGTATTTGTAACTCTGAAAGCTTAAAATGAGAAGCTAATGGAGTACTTACAGGTTTGCACAAATGCATATTGAATCTCTCAAGAACCTTTCTGATGTACCTCTTTTGAGAAAGAAGGACAACACTGTCTCCTCGTGAAATCTTCATACTAAGGATTTTCTTTGCATCTCCCAAATCCTTCAGTCAAATTCCTTGCTCAACAGTTTCTTCAAAATATTTCTCTGTGATATTGTTAGCAGCAATAAGCATATCCATCAACATACAATAGTAAATAAATTATTGAGTTATCAGACATCTTCTTGTGATACACACAGCTATCAAATGCACTCCTTGACAATCCATGTTTAGTCATGAATGCATCAAACTTCTTGTACCACTGTCTAGGGGATTGCTTCAAACCATACAAAGACTTCTCCAATTGGCATACATGACTTCTTTTCCTTCAGCTAGGAAACCTTCAGGATGATCCGTATAGATTATCTTTTCTAGATCATCATGTAAGAAAGCAGTTTTGACATCAAGTTGTTGAAGCTTCAAGTGAAATTGTGCAACCAATGCTAGTAGCACGCGAATTGAGTTATGTTTCACGAATGGAGAGAAAATCTCATTGTAGTTAATTCCCTCCTTCTAAATGAAACCCTTTGCAACCAATCTTGCCTTGAACCTAGCATCTTCCACTTCCGGAATTCCCTCTTTCTTTTTGTAGACCCATTTACATCCAACTATCCTCTTCCCCTTTGGTCTTTCAACTAAGACCCATGTCTGATTCTATTGAAGAGACTCCATGTCTTCCGTCATGGAAAATCACCATTATGCATCATCCTTTCAAGAAGTTGCTTCAATATACGAGGAGGACTCAAGATCCTTAATTTCTTGTTTTGCCGCTACGAACGCATATGTAATCAAATTTGCTTGCTCTATAAGGAATTCTTATATCCGTGTATGCCTTTTGTCCCTTCCCCTTGAAATTGTGTAAGGTTCATTGACAGTAAGTTCTTCAATATCTTCATTTTTTGACTCAACAACTTGAGTCTCTTGATCCTTTTCCTTAGCAAGCTCCACCAGGAGCTCCACCTACTCGTTATTCCCATTTTCTGATAACTCTATAGAAACTTTACGAGGATCTAGTATAGAGAATTCATCAAAGGTAACATCTCTACTAACTACAAATTTGAGTAAAGACAAACACCAAAGCTTGTACCCTTTTACTTCATCCACATACCCTACGAATATGGCATTTTTAGCCCTTGGTTCAAGCTTTCCTTCATTAACATGATAATAAGTTGGACACCCATATACTCATAAGTATGAATAGTTAGAGGGTTCACCTAATCATACCTCATTCATAGTCTTAAAGTCAATCGTTGATGTTGGAGATTGATTAACTATATGAGAAGCAGTGTGAACTACTTCAGCCCAAAACACTTTCAACATTTTGGCTTGTAGGAACATACAACGAGCCTTTTTAAGAAGAGTTTTGTTCATCCTCTCAGCAACTTCATTCTGCTGTGGGGTGTGCCTGACCATCTTATGTCTTGAGATGACATAAACCTTGCAGAAACCATTAAACTCTTCATTGTAAAACTCCAAGCCATTGTATGTGCAAAGATACTTGATTTTCCGCTCCATTTGATTCTCAACCAATATCGTCTACTTTTTAAATGCTTCAAAAGCATCACTTTTTGCCTTCAATAAACACACCCAAACCTTTCGTGAAAAATCATCAATGAATGTGAGAAAATACCTCTTTTCACCCTTTGATGGAAGTTTAAAGGGACCCCATAAATCTGAATGGATGTAGCCTTGCACCACTATCATCTTGTATTTGCAAGTGTTGAAGCTGATCTTTTTCTACTTCACTAGAATACAGTGCTCACAAAATTTAAGTGTGTTGATCTTCTCACCATTCTAAAGGTTATGGTTGCTCAGCATCTTCAGTCCTCGTGTGCTCATATGACCCAGTTTCATGTGCCATAATCTTGCCTTATCATCATTGGATAACTGCACTGTAGATTCATTAACAGAGATAACAATGGTGCTTCCTGCTAGTGTGTAAAGGACAACCTCTAGCTTGGCCTTCAGCATGAATAAAGCACCTTTAGTCACTTTCACAGTTCCTCATTCGCTCATGTACTTGTAGCCTTGTTTATCCATAGCACCCATGGATATCAGGAACATGATGGACTTCTATAATAGTCCTCACGATTCCATCATGGCAGCAAATCTGAACTGATTCAATGCCAACTAATTTACAAGTTGCATTATTGCCCATTACTACGGTTCCTCCACTATTCTCATAGTTGCTGAACCAATCTCTTTGGAATGTCATATAGAGAGTACAACCAGAATCTAGCACCCATATGTTGCCATAGACTCCACTATTACATCATATTGTAAGTTCATATTCATTATTATAATTGTGCACTTGTCAACAATGGATACACTCGCCTTTTCTTTGGATTTTGACATTGGGCAATCACGTTTAAAGTGCCCCTTCTTGTGTGTCGTGATCCAACCTACCAGGCCGTGCAAGCACCTACTCTATGCACCTAGATAGACAAACCCTTACCACCCGTCCAATAGGTAAATGCAAAAAAGAGAAAACAAATCATGAGATAACCTTTTTGATATACGAAAAACCTTTACAACATCCTTTGTATGATGATTACAAAACAATAGTTTTACAATTTAAAACACCCTCCCTAGGATCTAGTCTAAACAGGTACAAGATCTACTACAAGGTTTATATATAGAGAGAAGTAAAAGAGACACAACTTCCATCATGGAATCGAAGGACAGAAGTTGCTGCAGACCACCATCGTCATGTACCTATGAAACATCACCAACCCTGCAACCAGACTATACCCAAAAAGGGTATAGCAAGAGTAGATTCAGTACAACCACATGTACTGGTAGGCATCATCGGTCTACCCAAATCCACACGTACAATCATATAAGGAAACCGAGAAAGCATGTAACAATAGTATAGTCCTATCATCAACCATTTACCTTTACCAGACCCGATCTCAATCGATCGTCTACTCACACCCCTTACCTTGCCCCTTTCTATTCCTTCTGCTGCCAACTCCCTCCTTCTCATGTCTTCTGAATCACGCTAAGCTTAGACTTCCCAAGTCACACTAACCTTAGACTTCCCAAGTCACACTAACCTTAGACTTCCCAAGTCACACTAACCTTAGACTTCCCAAGTCACACTAACCTTAGACTTCCCAAGTCACACTAACCATAGACTTCCCAAGTCACACAACCTTAGCCCAAGTCTAAATCCAACTCTGACTGCCTCACTTTTATCCTAGTCAACCCCCATGACTATGCATCCAAAAACGACCCAGTCCCTTTCATTCCAGACCCACTACACCCAGGTAACTACATTCAATTACCCGGACCCGTCCCGGATCCCTAGACAATGCTTCCCAGGATATCACCCGCTAGTCACACAATGTCAGACTCCCAGTCATTTCCCTAGTTTATCAACCATATGTAAACCACTCCACAACCATGATTAGCAGTCCACAACAAACAACCATTATACCCCATTACATATCTCGGACCCACCCTGGATCCCATCTAGACAACACCTAAGTGTCAGATAAGCAACCCAGTCTACACCAAGACCAACTCGTAAAGCAATGCAACAACCCAGCCTCTCAAGGACCAATATACACAACCATATTTCAAATTCACAACCCGGTTCACTCATGGAACCAATACCAACTACAATAATGCAAACAATATCAATGTAACAATGCAGTAAATAAATCCATACCATGCATGGTACCCGAGCCAATCGTTAGTATATCCCATACCAGGCGTGGTACCCGAGCCAATCGTTAGTATATCCCATACCAGGCGTGGTACCCAAGCCAATCGTTAGTGTTATCCCGTACCAGGCATGGTACCCGAGCCAATCGAGTGTCAATCAATCCACAGTCATAATAATGAACAATCAACTTGTAAACCAACAAGCAAACACACAGTTCAATTCACCAGAATGTAAAACAGGACCCTTAGACATTCCTAAACAATTCCCTAAGCAATGCATCTTATACAAATACTTAGCTAAAAGTACACAAATATACAACATTCATAGGAATCATTAACCATCACCTACCCTCCTTTCCGGGTATATAACTTAGCCTCGACCTCCGTCCGAAGACTAAACACACTCACCCTTTATTTACATATAATGAACGGTTTCCCTTTTTAGCATAATTTAACAACCACATTGATTTCAGGACTTAAATAGATAATAACAATATGAAGTATCATCCCTTAGCCCTTAGCAAAACCAACGACTACTTATCATGCCCTCCGCATTCTCGAAACCTCACCTAGGAGTTTCCCATTTTCGTACCCATTTAGTTATCCTTGAAATTCTTGGTTCCCCAAAGTTTCTCGACATCCCAAACCCTGAGTCCTATCATTTTAGCATACCAAGATAACATAAACAACCCAAAAATAAATGCCATCCACCCACAATTCAATCCAACCAATCCCTAGCTCACTCATAACCAATACCGAATCCACCAGATCCGTGCTCAAAAGCCTAATCATGGATTATCCTTTTCCACTATACAATAAGTACAGAATGTAAGCAGGTCTATCTACTCAAATGAAAACCTAGCCTACCTGGGCACCAAGCAGCTGCAAGGATGTGTTTCTGGCTCCATGAAGGAGCTCCCGACTAGATAATGATCCTGGAATCTGTTGTTTTGCATCCCTCCAGCCATGACCCCTCTTCCTCATGGTTCCCTAGCCTTGGAGCATCATGGGAGGGTTTTTATAGAAACCCTCGTATGTTTTCCAACTGAGGAGGAGAGCATCTTTTATTAAATCCCATCTAGAGGATTTTGCCTCCCGTCCCTCCGCTATGGCGGTTAACCCTTCGCTATGGCAGTCCCGCTAAAGAGGAATAATTACCGCTACAGCGGAGTGACTTCAGCCTGGATTATTTTTAAAAATTAAAAAATTTCCACTACGTCACCCTACTTAAACAAATGTACTTTAAATTAGTTCCTGAAATAATTTGACCTCGCGATTCTTAAAGTAATGATGGGTCCGGTCATTATAACTGATACTAATTTACCCATCGTTCATCCCTGAATGATCCTGAAATAATAAAAAGACGAGGGAGACTAACTCGGGACTTTCACCGTTGTGAGTGACCGCGTAATTAATGAACCTACGCAAGTTGCCAAACCTTCCCTTAATTAGTATAACCGACAAGAGAGTAAATATTTAATATCATCCCATTCTGACGAGGAATTTATGAGCCTCTCAAGGAAAATTACACATGTTCCCATTTCGAGCACCCAAGAAATCCAGGGCCTCGTGTCATGTCGGGACGGAAGAATTTGAAAAGATGCGGGAGAACCTTTCATTACCAAAAACGTATTTTCCACCTGCTATAGCGGACAATATACTTCTATAGCGGTTCTGCTATAGCGGACTATCGACCGCTATAGCGGTTGACAGCAGAATGAAATAGGGGAGAAACGGACTTGACCCCCATTCTCCCTACATTCCCTTCAAAAATACTACATTCTCTCTCGATCACTCCGCTTCCGATGTCAAAATTCTCAGGTAATAATCACAACTACTCACTTCTTTACTTTCTTGCATAATTTTTGGACATGTTTATGGTAGAAAATTAGGAACTTTGGTGTATATTGAAGTGGGTTTTGGAACTTGAGCCTTTGGTTGGATTTTTGTTGAATTCCGAAGCATGGATGCTTCCCTACGTTTACAATGCCTCCAAGGCATTCTGGGCATAAGGATTACACTATTATTGGCCAAAAAGGGGCCAAAACGGGGTGGAATGTAAAGGGTTGTTCTTGAACAAAAGTGGTGATTTGGAAGATTTGTAGGGGTTATAATGCCCAATTGTTTTTAGAAAGTGGTAATGGGGGACTTTGGGTAGGTAGATCTTAACTTGAGATGTCAAAAATAGAATTTTAGACCAAGGGGCGCCATTGTTGCACCCCTTGAAGCTTCGGGGATGATGAATACCGCTATAGCGCTTGGGCTCTGCTATAGTGGTTCCGCTACAGCGAAAGGCCGCAAACCAGTAGCTTCCCAAGTTTACACTTAGAAAAAATATCTCCCCTTTTCTAAATCCCTTAGACCTTATTGAGTTCTAATTCGATTTTCTTGCCATATTACAGGTTATACTTCCAATGGCTGGAAGACAACAATTGCCGATGTATTTCTACGAGCGTTTCCCTGACGAAGCTAGCTGAGAGAGGTTCCTGGATTATTGGAGACTGGGCATTTGTTACGATAGAGGGTTCAAGCTGATAGGGGTGGTTGGAGAAGCAGCTGCCTTCCACCGCAAGATTAGAGATTTGGGTTGAGATTCCTTGTTGGTAGCTCCTCCTCCCGCACAAACAAGCTGGATGCAGGAGTTCTATGTCATTCTTCCTATAGTCCATTGGGATGAGCCCAACCCCACCATCCGTATCCGAGGAGTGGACGTCCCCGTGGATATCCATATAATTAATGGTGTGCTTGAAGAGCCTCGCATCTCTAATGAGGCCTACGAGGCTAAGTTCCGGCTCTGGGATATTACTTGGTTGAGGGACACTCTGGTGGATGAGACGTGTAGGGATAAGGTCTACTGGGTCAGCCCCGAGGGTGTCACTAGTACTTACTTTTCTACGGAGGCTAGGATGTGGCTCAACTTAGTGTCTCGGAGGATCCGCCCATCAGGTAACAAGACCGACGTGGCCTATGCTCGGGCCCTGATGATTGCTTATGCCATGCAAGACATTATCATGAATGTGGGGGAGCAAATCATCTCTGAGTGGAAGGAATTCTACCGGGGTCATAGAAAGGGCCCCTATCTTCCAAGCTTAATATCTGAGTTGTGCAGGTGGGTTAGGGTGCCTGAGAACCACACTGACTTGGAGGTGGTTATGGATGACCTCTTTGACCCTGTCCGAGTGAAGGCAGTCTCCAAGAAGAAGAGAAAGGTGGAAGAAGCAGGAAGCAATCAGCCAGTTGAGGACGCCGACGATGATGATGATGATGATGACACTTCTGCCCCTCCCCAGCCTCAGCCCCCAATCACTAGCACCCAGCTAAAGGAGACCTTAGCCGTAGTCCGAAGGTTCATGGAGGGCCCTACCGCTTGAGGTACAGCCCCGCTCCCTACTGCCCAGGACTTTGTTGCACTCTGAAGGGAGTTAGAGGAGGAGAAGAAGAAAAGGCACTCCCGGGACCGTATGTTTGCCCGAATGTGGAAGACTATCAAGGTCATTTTCTCTTGCATTGCCCAGGGCCAAGAGCTCCCCACTCTGGAGCCCAAGGACAGGCAGGAGTTCCCTGTCCTGAGTGATGATGAGGCTTAGGACCTCCCCTCCCCCCTTTACTTTCAAACATACAGATTTTTGGGTTCTGCCCCTATTTGGGGATTGTTAGACAATATTCCCCTTTCCTTCTCCCCCTTTTATTATCGCACATGGATGCTTGTTTTAGACAATTTCCCTTATATGCATACTATGATAGTTAAAATCATTGATTTCCTATTTTACCTAGTAATTCGAGGCTTAATTCCTGCTTTTAAATCATCCCGGGAATGAATGAAAAACAGGGAAAAACAGGGTGAGGTTTCTGCCTCACGCACTTCCGCTATGGCGGTTGCAACTCTGCCATAGCGGTACCGCTGTAGTGATAAAATTTCTTCTATAGCAGGATCACCGTGGCGGTACAGTTCTGCTATGGCGGTCCTGACTGTGACAACCCAGAAAAATTGAATTTTTCAGCAAGTGTACCCTTTCCCTTTCCCGGCTATCATTGTCTAATCCCGTCGATCCCCCCATGGTCTTAGACTACCCCCAAGACCAATCCTGGCAATGCATATACTGAAACACAGCATCAAATCACAAAAATTATCAATCACAACAGATTTTAAAAGGATAATTGTTCCCAACAATACCTTCCCGCTGTTACACACGAATAGCTCCCTTGTTCTCATGGTTCCCAACCAAGTCCCGACCGTCTTGAAACCAAAGTTTCCCTACAGTCACAATTTCCATTCCCTTATCATCCTGACCAATGATAATTACCTTTCAGGACATGATATAATTTTAGTCACTAAAATTAACAGCTATGCACAGACCCAAGACACACTACCTTCAACTTTTGACCCTCTGCAGACTCATCATTCATTGCAAGGCAACCAAGTTCACACAATTCAAATAGGTCTTACAAACACAGTAATACACAATATTTTCACTTCAGGCCACAGCAAAAATTAAGTCACATAAATTCACCTTTTATTCCTATTCATGGATGACCATTAGCCGGTTATCCATGTATTACCACAGCCTCTCAGGCTAGATAACAATTGGAACCTTTCTGGTTCAAATTTTCCTTGCTTGTCTTATTGCAACCAGAGTACAACAGCCCCCCTTTACTTTTTTGAGATACCAATTGGGATCGAGCGATACCAATTGGACTCAACCCATACAAGCAAGTGAATGAACCGCACGAAAATAAATGAAGTAAGAGAGATGTTTCCTAGAATGCTTTGTAGCCTCCCAAAGATTATATGTGGACGTCAACACACCAATATGCAGGACTCTATTTGAAATTTTTCTCTTGTACTGGGAGACCGGTAACCTAGGCTCTGATACCATCTGTCATGACCCAACCTATCGGGCCATGCGGGAACCTACTCTATACACCTAGATAGAAGAACCCTTACCACCCGTACAATAGGTAAATACGGAAAAGAGAAAACAAATCATGAGATAATCTTTTTGATAGAAAAACCTTTACAACATCCTTTGTATGATGATTACAAAACAACAGTTTTACAATTTAAAACACCCTCCCTAAGATCTAGTCTAAACAGGTACAAGAGCTACTACAAGGTTTATATATAGAGAGAAGTAAAAGAGACACAACTTCCGTCATGTAATCGAAGGACAGAAGCTGCTGCAGACCACCATGGTCATGTACCTATGAAACATCATCAACCCTGCAACCAGACTATACCCAAAAAGGGTATAGCAAGAGTAGAGTCAGTACAACCACACGTACCATCATATAAGGAAATCGAGAAAGCATGTAATAATAGTATTGCCCTATCCTCTACCATTTACTTTTACCAGACCTAATCTCAACCGATCGTCTACTCACACCCCTTACCTCGCCCCTTTCTATTCCTTCCGCTGCCAACTCCCTCCTTCTTACATCTTCCGAATCACGCTAAGCTTAGACTTCTCAAGTCACACTAACCTTAGACTTTCCAAGTCACACTAACCTTAGACTTCCGAAGTCACACTAACCTTAGACTTCCCAAGTCACACTAACCTTAGACTTCCCAAGTCACACAACCTTAGCCCAAGTCTAAATCCAACTCTAACTGCCTCACCTTTATCCTAGTCAACCCCCCATGACTATGCATATAGAAACAACCCAGTCCTGTCATTCCAGACCCATTACACCCATGGCACTACATATAATTACCCGGACCCATCCCGGATCCCTAGACAATTCTTCCCACAATATCACCCATTAGTCACATAATGTCAGACTCCCAATCATTTCCCTAGTTTATCAACCACATGTAAACCACTCCATAACCATGCTCAGCAATCCACAACAAACAACCATTATACCCCATTACATATCCCGGACCCACTCTGGATCCCCTCTAAATAACACCTAAGTGTCAGATAAACAACCCGATCTACATCAAGACTAACTCGTAAAGCAATGTAACAACCCGACCTCTCAAGGACCAATATACACAACCACATTTCAAGTTCACAACCCGGTTCACTCATGGAACCAATACCAACTACAATAATGCAAACAATATCAATGCAACAATACAGTAAATAAACCCGTACCAGGCGTGGTACCCGAGCTAACCATTAGTATATCATGTACCAGGCGTGGTACCCGAGCCAACCGTTTGTGTTATCTCATACCAGGCGTGGTACCCGAGCCAACCAAATGTCAATCAATCCACAGTCACAATAATGAACAATCAACTTGTAAAACAATAAGCAAACACACAGTTCAATTCACCAGACTGTAAAGGACCCTTAGACATTCCTAAACAATTCCCTAAGCAATGCGTCTTATACAAATACTTAGCTAAGAGAACACAAACATACAACATTCACATGAATCATTAACCATCACCTACCCTCCTTCCCGAGTATATAACTTAGCCTCGATGTCCGTTTGAAAACTAAACACACTCACCTTTTATTTACATATAATGAACGGTTTCCCTTTTTAGCATAATTTAATAACCATATTGATTTCGTAACTTACATAGATAATAACAATACAAATTACCATCCCTTAGCCCTTGGCAAAACCAACGACTACTCATCATGCCCTCTGCAGTCCCAAAACTTCACCTAGGAGTTTCCCACTTTCGTACCATTTAGTTATCCTTGAAATTCCCGGTACTCCAAACCTTCTCGACATCCCAAACCCTGAGTCCTATCATTTTATCATACCAAGACAACATAAACAGCCCAAAAATAAATGCCATCTACCCAAAATTCAATCCAACCAATCCCTAGCTCACTCATAATTAATATCGAATCCACCAGACTCTGTGCCCAAAAGCCTAATAATGGATTCTCCTTTTCCACTATACAATAAGTACAGAATATAAGCTGGTCTATCTACTCAAATGAAAACCTAGCCTACTTGGGCACCAAGCAGCTGTAAGGATGTCTTTCTGGCTCCGTGAAGGCTCTCCCGGCTGGATAATGATCCTGGAATCTACTGTTCCATGTCCCTCCAGCCATGACCCCTCCTCCTCATGGTTCCCTAACCTTAGAGCAGCATGGGATGGTTTCTGGAGAAACCCTCATATGTTTTCCAACTGAGGAGAAGAGCATCTTTTATTAAATCCCGTCCTGAGACTTCTGCCTCCCGTCACTCCGCTATGGCGGTTAACCCTCTGCTATGGCAGTCCCGCTATAGCAGAATAATTACCTCTATAGTGGAGTAACGTTATCTTGGATTATTTTTAAAAGAAATTTTCCACTATGTCACCCAAAGTAAAAAAACATACTTTAAATTAGTTCTCGAAATAATTTGACCAGGCGATTCATAAAGTAACGATGGGTCCGGTCATTACATTGTGGTAGCCCCAACACTCTGCATTCTTCTTGTTCATGCAAGACTTCAATTTGTGCTTCGATTTGCTCCTTCCCTGTTAGCTAGTACGACCTCTCACAAAGAGCCCACTAGCTTCATTATTTCTTTCCTTCAAAATACCTTCACATATATCAAGAGTTAAGTGCTTGCCGCACTTGCTCAAGGGTGATAGGCTCCTTGTTATACATCATTGAATTCTCAATATCACGATATTTTGAAGTCAATGAAAATAGCAAAGCACATGTAAGTGTCTCCTCATTCTTTTTAATTTCGACAGTCTATAAGTCCATGACAAGTTTATTGAATGCATCTAGATGGTCTTGCAACAAAGTACTTGACTCCATCTTAAATGTGTGAAAACGTCATTGTAACAACATTTTTCTTATCACTGATCGGTCCTGGTAAAGCCTTTGCAGCTTATCCCATAACTTTTTGGCCGTCTATTCACTACTTGTACTCACTTCACAGAGCATGTTAGGTGCAAGAGACAGTTGGATTACACTTAATTCATCCTCTTGAATCTTCTCCTTGTCAAAATCCGATGTGCCATCGAGGTACTTTCTGTCAATAGCATAGATTGAACCTTCCCTCTGCAGTAACACCATTATCTAGATCTTCTAGATATTAAAGTTGTTGTGCCCACTAAATCTATCAATTTTAAACTTTATGGAACTCATCATTACTTGTTCTTCCTCTTCTACTATAGATAGTATTTGGAAATAAAGAAAACCAAAGTAATTCTTTTCTGATGTGAAAGTTCAGACTATGCTGCAACCACAAAGCATACTCAGATAGAACCTTGGCTCTGATACCAATTGTTAGCACAAATGTGAAACAAAGAGCAAAAGAAAGAACACAAGATTTAACGTGATTTGGATCAGAATGATCCTACATCCACCAGAGAACAATTGTCTTTATATTAACAAAAAAAAGGAGATATCTCAAGTACACCTAGGAGAATTGTTCTCTCAACTCTCTACTCTTACAATGTATTTCTCTATAATTTTGGGGATGGTTTCAACAATGAAGAGTGGTCATCCTTTTATAAATTGTCAAACTTAAGTTCCAAGCACAAAATAAGAAAAGGAAAAATAAATAAAAATTTATCCTCCACAAATATTTGCTAGCTCTCTAAGTTCATTTCCTAGCCAAGTGATTTGGCACATGAGATTTTCTTCCACATGGGTTAGACCCCACAAAAAACTAAACCAACCCTTTCAAAGTGTGCGCGCCTCTCCGATGGTAATGTGAGTGGTTAAAGGAGTTGTAGTTAATTATTAAGGATGGTAGATACATCTTTCAATCACGTGGTTGAGTCTTTTAAAGCATTTTCCAGGATAAATTTTGGTCCAATTTTTGTCCCCTGTGATCCTTTAAATGTGCAACTTTTAATGTAGATCTAGGGTTTTCTAATCTTGGGACTACTGGTGAAAGGGTTGAAGAAAATAAAGGGACTAAACATAATGAAAGAGCTGGAAAAGGGTAGATATGAAGCCACATATGACACTGAAAATGAAGTTGCCAGTGATGGACCAATATATTGACTATGGAAGTGATGTTCATGAGGAGTGGAGAGTTGTGAAACAAGATGTAAGGGAATACAATAAACAAAATAGGAGTAAGAACAAGAAAGAGGTACCTAACGGATTTCATGGTGAGGCAGGAGTTGATGAAGGTTATGATGACATTGATTAAAAAAATGAAGAGTAGATTAGGAGGTGATGATGATGAGCCATACTATGACATCTCTGATGCAGATAATTTTAATAGTGAAGAAGAAGTTGAAGTAAGTGATGATGATGGAGAGAACAGTTTAGGCCCTTTAAGGGCAAGAAGAAAAAAAAGCAGGGTAGTCTATGACCCATCATGTCAAATTATTATGTGGCAATGTGGCATAGTCCTTGAAAATGTAGAGGAGTTTAGAGAGGTTGTGACTAAGCATGCTTTAAAGAAAGTGGTTGAGTTGGACAAGTATGTTAATGAGAGTAATAAAGTTTGGGACAAATGAAAAAGTGATTATCCATGGTTGTTATATACTAGCAAGGAAGGGAGAAGTGATAATTTAAGTATCAAGACATACAATCCTAGACACAAGTTTCTCAGGACAAACATTAATTTTCTTTGCAATTCAAAAATTTTGTCAAATCATTATAGTGATAGGATAATATCACAATCTCAAATTTTAATGGTTGAAAAATACAAAATCTTGTGAGAAAAGAATTGGTGTCTATGTTGGAAAGGCAATATGCTTAAATACAAGGAAACTTGTCTTGGAACAAACTATAGAAATGTGCAGCTCCAAACAAATTCTGGCAGCAACTGAAGGTGGAAGATGTCGAGGATGGGAAGAAAGAATTTGTGAGTTTCTATATTTGCTTTGCTGGTATGAAGAAGGGTTTTATGGAGGGTTGTGGAAAGTGTATAGGGTTGGATGGTTGCTTCTTAAAGGGCAATTGCTTGTAGCAGTTGTCAAAGATGAAAACAATCAAATGTTTCTAGTGGCATGGGTTATTGTTGGAACTGAGAAAAAGCAGACATGGAGATGGTTATTAAGAATTTTGAAGGATGACAAAAATGTGGGAGACGGTCATGAAGTCACTATCATTAGTGATATGCAAAAGGTATATGATTTCAATCTTTATTTACTATCAGATTGCTGACTTTTTCTGTCTCTATCTTAATTTTTATCTTTGCTAATTTTTGGTTTCTGTATCTAACTTAACTTTTTTATTCTTACTTTGCAAAGCCTAATAGCAGTTGTTAAAGAGATTTTACCTGAATTTGAGAACAGAAAGTGTGCTAGGCATATTCTGTCAAACTGGGCAAAAAAATGGAGAGGGGTTGGGAGGAGAAAATTTTTTTAGAGTTGTGTTAGGGCAACATTTGAAGCTGAGTTGAAAGACAAGTTAGATGAGCTGAGAAAGTCGGGTTCAGGAATTGTTTAAGACCTTATAACTTACAACAAGGAAAGATGTTGCAAAACTTATTTCAAGTGCTTCTTCAAATGTGATAGTGTTGATAATAACATGGCAGAAAATTTCAATGCATGGATTTAAGGCCCTAGACACAAAACTATTATCTCAATGCTAGAGGAAATTAGAGTCAAAGTTATGACTAGAATCACAAAAATGAGAGCATTTATTGATACTTGGGTGGAAGATATATATCCAATAGAAATGATGGTATTCAATAATAATGTGGAGAGGTCAATGAGGCGCGGGTTGAAGTGGAATGAAGATGCCCGATATGAGATACAAGAAGGTCTTTTTTGCTATGTTGTTAAATGGGAATCTGCCTACTCTAGCTGCAGATCATGGAGACTAAAAGGTTTTCCAAGTGCACATCCTATTGTAGCTATGCATCATATAAAAATAGACATATCTGAGGCCATTGTTAATGGGTATAGGAAAGATACATATTTGAAAGAATAATCAAACTTCATTCAGCCAGTTTCCAACATGAAAATTTGGCCAAAATCATCTAATCCTGAGGTAGATCCACCTCCAGTTAGAAAATGCCTGGTAGGCCAAGCAGAAACAAAAGAAAAGAAATTGCCAAAGTTAAAAGGGCTGGAAAGTTATCAAAGAGGGGGATATCAATGACATGCTCACTTTGCAAGTCAAGTTCTCACAATAAAAGAGGTTGTCCAAATAAGTCTAAAGCCACAAACATGTCATTTAATTCATTATATTTTTGATGCATTCTTTAGTGTTCTTTTATTAAGCAAGCATCGGGTGTCATTCTACCAATTTGATAAAAGCTGGAATGGTCTACTTCAAATAATTTTAGTCATTTTCTTTAGATTTGTGAATTCAGTACGCGAGAATATATTTTCATAATGAAGAACTGATGACCATATTGATAGAATACTGATTTTGATGATATGACAAAGGGACCTTGTTCGTGGACCTAGTACACACATCATTGTTCTGGTTTATTGTTTGACTGTACAGCTGAAAACTGTACTATCTTGCCAGTCATACAGTAGAAGCAGTTGGACAGCAGCCAATAGCAGGCGCCTAGGTTTTGTTTTGTCTTCTATATAAGAAGCAATCCCAAAAACAAAACCTAGTTTTTGCAAATCAAAAAGGTGTTATCTTTAAGCAAAAGTCGTTGCCTCATTAAGTGTCTCAACAACAGAGGACCTGATCCAAGAATGTCTATTTGTATTAAGTGTTGTTGAGTCCTTGTAAAATTCTAAATTGAAAACCTACTCTTCTAAGTTAGAAGTTATGTGTAGGTGTGCTTAAAGCTCATGTTCTTCTCTTTGAGTGTCTAGACAGCTACAGCTAGTTGTTAGACTTATTATAATAGAGTTATTGTAATATACACATGACAAGAGTTTGTTGTAAAGGTTGAGGGTTAAGAGTTTAATCCTAGAGTTACAAGAGTCTGTAATTCTGAAGTTGCTTGGTTAGTGGATTGGTTGGTAATGCCTACGGGGTAGGTCGTGGTTTTTCTTCCCTTGAGCAAGGAAGTTTCCGCGTAATATCTTGTGTTGCTTTAATTTGCACTTTAGTACTCTTGTTTGTTATTTCATTATTGTTCTGCTGTCGAGGACCTGGTCCCTTGACTATTGTCAGTCCATCCAAACCTTCAATTAGTATCAGAGCGGGTACTTCCTAAATGGTTAACACCTAGGAAGGATCTTGCTTCAATGGCAGCTCCGCCTAGTTTGGAAGAAGGACAATCAACAACAAGACCTCATCGTTTCAATGGTGAGTTTTACGGCTGGTGGAAAACTCATATGCATGACTTCATTATGGAAGAAGACAGCGAGCTTTGGTATGTCATTCTTGACAAACCCCATGTGCCAATGAAAGAACTCAAAGTAGGAGAAATTACCACCTCAGTGCTGAAGAGAAGAAAATAATATGACGAAGATGACAGAAAGAAGATTGAGAATAGATACAGAGCTAAGAAGTTGTTGGTATGTGGGATAGGACTTGATGAGTACAATAGGATGTCTGCGTGTGAATCAGCTAAAGAGATATGGGAATGCCTTCAGACTGCTCATGAAGGAATTAGCCAGGTGAAGGAATCCAAAGTCGACATGCTCACTACTCAATATGAAACCTTCACCATGAAGGAAGGAGAAACTATTCAGGAAATGCATACCAGGTTCACCTTGATCACTAACGAGTTGTACTATCTTGGAGAAGTGATAAAGCCTAGTAAATAGGTTCGTAAAATTCTCAGCATCCTTCCTAAGGCATGGGAAAGCAAAGTTGATGCTATTACTGAGGCTCGTGACCTTAAGACACTCACCATGGACGAGTTGATAGGTAATCTTAAGACTCATGAACTAAAAAGGCAACAAGATCCAGGAAGAAAGGAGCTCAAAAAGGAGAAAACATTGGCTCTCAAAGCTAGCAAAGGTGATTCTAGTGAAGATGATGATGATGTGGCCTATATTACTAGAAAATTCCAAAAGGCCTTCATAAGAAGTGAAGGATTTTCAAGGAGAGGAAACACCAGTAGGTCAGCTGGTCCAAATGATTTATGTCACATGTGGAAAACTAGGTCACTTCATCAAGGACTGTCTGCAGCATAAGGGATAACCTAAAGATTACGCTCGAAATGCAGCTGATAAAGGGAAAAGAAAGGACCGGGTCCTCGATAAGGCCAAAAGAAGAGCAGTTGCTGATCAGTTTGTTAATCAAGTTCTGGGCGTATGAGGAGATTCCTCAAGCAATTCAGACATCTCTGAACAACCTAAAGATGCCTTAATGATGGTGATTAAAGATGAAGAATAAGTGTTTGACTCTCTTTTTGCTCTCATGTCTAAGTCAGAGGATGAAGATGATGAAGAGGTAACTTACTTAGATATTAAAGAAAATCTTCATGATTATTCACTAAAAGAACTAAAATCCCTTGCAACTGTCTTGATTGATACCTTCTGTGAGCTTACTAAAGAAAAAGACACACTTAAGAAAACTATTAATGACTCTGAAAGTGAGAAAATAGCGTTGTGTGTTCAATTAAGTGCCTTTGAAGAACAATGGTGTACCCTGGTATCTAAAAATGCTAATTTACATATAAAGCTAAAAGAATCCTCACACCATGGTATAAAACAAAAAGGTGAAGGCATAGTCTTCAGTTCGAACTTAAGGAAAAGCTTTAAAATGCTCAGCTTAGCCTGACTGCTTCTCTTGAGAAAAACTCTACTCTTGAGCAAGACCTGGTCCGCATAAAATATGAACTTGAGAGATCTCTCAAATGGACAGCTTTCTCTCAAGCCTTAGCCCACCTAACAAATCAAAAGTCTGCTAGTGGTCATGGGATAAGCTATAAAAAATCTATCTTCTCAGGAAATTTCCACCACAAGTTCGACTCTATGGCTAACAACCTAATATGCATTCACTGTGGCAGAAATGGGCATGACAAGAACATGTGTCAGGCTAGACTTCTAGCCGAAAGAAATTTTCGTGTATATTTCAAAAATAGGGAACGTAAAGGAACATCTGGTCCCAAGTCTAAGAAAAACAAGCTACCTTCCTGGACCAACAAAGCCCTGATATCCCCATTGTCTGCCTACTGGGAACTCAGTTCCCAAATCTAACAAATGATATTCTTTCAAGATGAAGTGAGAGGTAGTAGCTAAGGATGGTTTATAGATAGTGGTTGTTCGAAGTATATGACAGGAAGAACAGATGATTTTCTCTCACTTAAGGAAATCAATGGAGGAAGTGTTTTCATTTGGTGATGGAAAGAAAGGACACATTCTTGGTGTTAGTAAGATTGGTAAATCCTTATCCCATGCAATATAAAAGGTGTACTACGTGAAGGGGCTAAAATATAGTCTACTCAGTGTTTCCCAAATTTGTGACAAGGAAAATGAAGTGAGGTTTCTCTCAAAATGTTGCACAGTCACAAGTCTTAGAACTGGGAAGGTTCTTCTAGTAGCTAGACGGTGGAAGAATATCTATTTTGTTGATCTAGACTTAGTCTCCGGGTCTGATCTCTCCTGCTTGAGTGGTCAAGATGAAGAATCTAAACTCTGGCACAGAAGACTAGGGCATGTAAGTTCATCTCTGTTAAACAAAAAGATTACTAAGAACCTGTTCTGCGGACTGCCCAAAATGAAGCTTTCAGAAGGAAAGTTTTGTGGTGCATGTGTTAGAGGCAAGCAAGTCAAATCTAGCTTTAAGCCCAAGAAACAAGTGAGTACTCCGAGGGTACTAGAACTTCTTCGTATGAATCTCTGTGGTCCAGTGCGTGTTCCCAGCATAAGTGGCAAAAGATACATCTTCGTGATCGTGGATGACTTTTCCAAATTCACCAGGACCTTTTTTCTCAAGACAAAGGACAAAACTCTTTCTATCTTTATCACTTTTGCTAAGCAGATTCAGGTAAAGCTTCAGGGAACTATAAGAGGGATCAGATCTGATCATGGTACTGAATTTGAGAACTCTGGATTCGATGAATATTGTGCTAAAAATGGTGTCAGTCACAACTTCTCTGCTCCACGAACTCCTCAATAGAATGGAGTGGTAGAGAGAAAGAATCGAACTCTTGTGGAGTGTGCAAGAACCATGTTAGTTAAGGGCAATGTTTCTCAACAATTCTGGGCAGAAGCAGTAAACATTGTATGATATGTGTAGAACAGATGTTTAATCAGGTCTATGTTGGACAAGACTCCATATGAAGTGATGTTTAATCGAAAGCCCAAACTAAGTTACTTTCATACCTTTGGATATAGATGCTTTATCCTCAACAATGGCAAAGAGACACTCGGAAAGTTTGATCCAACAAACGATGAAGGAACCTTTCTTGGATACTCATCTACTAGCAAGGCATACAGAGTCTTAAACAAAAGGACTCAGTGCATTGAAGAAAGCGTTCATGTGTTGTTTGACGAGTCTAAAATTCTTGCAAGAAACTCATCACTAAATGATGAGGAAATTGATGAGCTGCTTCAACTTCAAAAGGACGAGTCTTCGACATTAAAGTATGGAGAGAAAACAAGGGAGGACAAAGCTCTTGATGACTCTCAATCCAAAGAATCCTTACCTGTAGAGACAGCTCAAGAATCAGCTGAGCCCCATCCTGATGAGACTCCACTTGAAAACATTTCCCCACATGTAGTACCTGGTCCCAGTCAAGGAGAGTCATCTGTGACCAGACCCAACTGGAAGCATCAAAGCTCTCACTCTCTAGACAATCTCATCTCTCCTCTAAATTCAGGTATGCACACTTGTTCAATGTCCAGAAATTCTCTTACCTTCGCGGCATTCATCTCCCAGGTTAAACCAAAGAACATCAAAGAGGCTCTCAAAGATGAAGAATGGATCAATGCCATGCAGGAAGAACTCCATCAATTAAACAGGAAGGAAGTATGGCACCTGGTCCCCAAACCATATGACAGGACCATAATTGGAACAAGATGGGTTTTTAGAAACAAAAAAGATGAAGATGGTGTCACAACCAGAAACAAAGTTAGGATGGTTGTTCAAGGATATTATTAGGAAAAAGACATCGACTATGAGGAAACATTTGCTCCAGTAGCACGTTTAGAGTCCATCGGTATTCTTATAGCCTTAGCAGCTCATATGGAGATCAAGCTCTTTCAGATGGATGTCAAAAGTGCATTTCTGAATGGATATCTGAAAGAGGAGGTGTATGTCAAGCAGCCTCCTGGGTTTGAGGATGTTGATTGTCCCTTTCATATGTTCAATCTATACAAAGACTTGTACGGATTGAAACAAGCCCCATGGACATAGTATGAAAGGCTATCCAAATCCTTGCTGGAAAATGGCTTTAAGAGAGGAAAAATTGATAACACTCTCTTCCTGAAGGTCAAGGGCAAAAATCTTCTCATAGTTTAAGTCTACGTTGATGACATTATTTTTGGGTCCACTTTGGACTCACTATGCATTGAGTTTGCTAAACTCATGAGTGGAGAATTCGAAATGAGCATGATGGGAGAATTAACCTTCTTTATCGATTTACAGATAAATCAAGAGATAAGAGGAATAATGATAAGTCAGCAGAAATATATAAGGGATCTGTTAAAGAAGTACAGCATGGAAGATGAAAAACCTATTGATACTCCCATTGGCACTTCATCCAAATTGGACAATGATTAACCTGGTCCTTGTGTGAATGAAACTATGTATAGGGGAATTATTGGATCCTTGATGTACCTCACTACTAGTAGGCCTGATATAGTGTTCAGTGTAGGGATGTGCGCCAGATTTCAATCGTGTCCTAAAGAGTCCCATCTCAAGGCTGCTAAGAGAATTCTCAAATATCTCAAGGGAACTCCAGACCTGGTCCTCTATTATCCCTCAGGTGACAACTTTGAACTAATTGGATATGCAGATGTTGATTATGCAGGGTACCTGGTTTACAGAAAAAGCACTTCAGGCATGGCTCACTTTCTTGGTTCTTCACTGATCTCTTGGGGTACAAGGAAGCAAAATTCAGTGACCCTTTCCACAGCTGAAGCAGAGTATGTAGCTTTTGCATCCTATTGTGATCAACTACTATGGATCAAGCAACAACTTGAAGATTTTGGAATCAAAATGATTGTGTGTCTCTTATGTGTGACGACAGAAGTGTTGTTAGCATGGCCAAAAATCTGGTTCAACACAATCAAACCAAGCACATAGACATTCGTCACCATTTCTTGAGAGATAATGTAGAGAAGGGAGTTATCTGCATGAAGTTCTATAGCATGGAGGATCAAATAGCAGACATTTTCACTAAGCCACTAAGCAGGGACCAGTTCCACAGAAATTGCCTGCATTTTGGACTGATGAGGCCAAATTAATCTTCCTCCTTTCACTGTGATTCTACTTATTAGCTAGGAAATTAATTGCAGGTATATGGGAATGAATATATGTGTCAGATCTAACTCAGTCTCATATCCTTGCAGGTATACACTCTTAGTGAGAAAGGGAGCTGGCTAAGAAGAAAGGAGGACAGGCAAAACATATTCAAATATGGCAGCATATACAGGGACCTGGTCTATGTAAAGGTTAGTCACACTCTAATTGCTGATCGAAGTTTTTGTTTAAAATTGAAATATGTATTTGCCACGTCAACTTCTTGTTCCTGCTTTTTCCTAAATGGTAGTCTAATTAGAGACTCCAATCGTCACCTCTTTCTTAACTGACACGTCAGGTCCTTTCAATCACACCCTTTCATTCCTATTTAAGGGTCATCTTTCCAAACATGTCCCCTAGTTTGCAATTCTCTCTCAGCCAAAATTCCTAAAACCTTAAATCTCCCAAATCTTTAAATCTTCTACCTCTCAAATATGTCTCAACCCAACACTCCCCCTCTCTCCCCTTCATTTCTCTCTCTCATGCATCCACTGTTCGCGTCGAAACCACTCCGTTGATGGAGGACTTGAGAAATCCTCTGGCAATTTCTCCCATGTAGGCTCCTCTCTTTGACTCACTTGGACCCTCTCCGCCAAAGGATTCCTCACAACTAGGTGCCTCTCCTAATCTCTTGACACCTTCAGCCTTATTTCCAGATTTGGGATATGACAAGTCACTCTTAGTGGATTCCTATCTAAATGAGTCGGAGGATGCATCTGCTTCGGATGAAAATGAAACCCCTCTCCTGGTAAAGGATACTTCTCAGGGACCTGGTATAGTTGAGTCTCCAGCAAAAACCTCTGATGTTCATGTCTCAGTGGAAGAGGCAGTGCTTTTCAAAGCAGTAGTTGAGACGCTCTGTGAGAGTGGGTTGCCTCAGGAAAAAGGAAATTCGTCGAACATATTGGATGCAAGTGCCTAATTGGTTGCCATGATGGAAGAAGGAGATATTGTCGTCAATCGCTCTGAGTTTGCAGATGATCCACATCAGGTCTCTTAAATGATTGTATCATTTGAACATCCTCCCAAGTTTGACGGAACGTCTGTGTCCCATATTGCTAGTTCCCTCCAGGATAATTTAGAAACTGTCCTTCGGGGATGAGTGTTTGATCCCGAAGCGATTACACTACCTTTCATGGAGGACCTGGTCTCTATGATCAAGTTTTAGAAATGGTTCCATCTCATGGATCAGTCTCTCCCCCGATTGCATGCCGCTGAGGTAACAGAATTTTTCACTGAAATGAAGTTTTCCTCTAACACCACTAGTCAAATCTCAAAAGTGAAAGGATTGAACATAAAGTTGAATGAGTCATTGCTAGGCAGAATACTGGAGGTACCCACTGAACGGATTCGGTCCCTAGAAATGTTATCTGCTTCTCGGTAATTTTTAGTTCTGGCCATGAAATTGGAAAGTGACAAGTTTGCGAGCCTGTTGAAAAAGCAGATGAAGAGTGACTACCAGTTGGTCTTTGAGTTCGTGAACAAAGTGCTGCTTCCACGCACAGAAAAGAGGAATGTTGCATCAAAAGTTGATATGGTTGCTATGGAAATTATCTTTTCCTTTCAGCCACTTAGTCTTCCTGCTATCATGTTGAGGCACATGGATAAGGTTGTTAATAAGAAGAACGGGAAGCATGGACTTTTATATGGGTTTCTGCTGAATCGAGTGTTCGAATACTTCAATGTTCCTCTTGATGAGGGTATGGCAGGGTCCAAAAAGCACATGTTTTCTGACACCACCTTGGAAGAATGTGAGATTATCCCGCGGAGGGGTGGGGTACAGGTTGTAAGACGCCCTGTTGTCTCTGATATCATCTCTGCATAAGAACATGCCACCGACGAGGTAGCAAATCTGACGGTCTTATTGGCACAAAGGGATACAGAGATAGCCCAACTGAAGTCAGCTCTGCAACAGGCCTCTTTTTCGGCACCCACTGAGGGACCAAGTGTGGTGGAGGCGCTGAAGGATGAGAATGCTCGTCTTACCTCCAAAGTGGTTAACTTGATTGAGCGTCTCATCACAGCCTATGATGCAGCCAATGAACGTTTCACTCTTCTTCTCAAATCCCTTCCTAAACCATCCTCTTAATCCAGTTGTCACCCATGTTCTTGTGTCCCTGTCCTCTCAGTTTTCTGACAATAGGCTTATGCAAGTTTTAATTTTTCTTAACTTCTTCTGTAATGGTGTATGACTATCCTTAATGAATGCAACTATTTTGTCTACATTTTGCCTACTCCTTATTCTACTATGTTCCTTTGCTTATTCAAGTTATTGTTGCCCCAGTGGCCATGAGTTAATCTGATTACTATGTTCTTACCTGGTTTATTACTTAATCTTTTCAATGATTCCAAAAGAGGGAAAATAGTGACAGGGGGAACAGGTATGGGGAACATGTACAGGCACAATGACAGGGGGAACAGGTACAGGAACAGGTAGCATAGTGATAGGGGGAAGAGGTGGATAGAAAATGAATCAGCGTTTGTCATCATCAAAAAGGGGGAAATTGATAGAGTTGGGGAATAAGTATCCTAGTATTAATTATTCTGGGATTAGTTATCCCAAGATTGTTATATGCCCCCCTCAATGTGAAATAAAAATAACACTACAATCCCGGGATAAGTTATTCCGCGGTTTTATCTCAACCAAACATGGAATAAACTCATCCTAAAATTAATCCCATGATTAGTTATCCCTTATCCCTCATACCAAACGAGCCCTAAATATATTATTGATGATCTTGAATAAACTTCCAAACGAGAAATACTTGAAGGCATTGATGCAGTAGAGTTTGTGATACCGTAGTGAGGCTTCCAAGTTGATAATAGTTCCTTTTCTATAGGTAATGTGATTTCTTATAGTATCTTCTTTACTCTTTTCTTTAATCAATGTGTATTTAGACTGTCACTTAGTATAATTCTCTATTTGTTAGTGTAATGCAACACAAAAAAGAAAAAGGGAGTTGAGACAGAAAGTGGCACTACAAGCTAAAGGAGGTACAAGTGCTTACAAGAGGCCAAGATTTGTAGGAAATGGTGTATTTGTTTCTCAAACTGGTTATACTTGTGTCAATGTAAGTTTCAAAAACAATGATTATGTCTTGAGAACTGACCTTTATCTTTTTTTCTTAACTTTCAGCAAGGCATGCTTGCAAGTAGAAGAGTGACTAATCTTACTGAAGTAAGAAACTCCTCACATGTTACGGGTGGCATAGGATGCAAGCCCAGCAAGGCTTTAAAGTGGAAAGGAAAAAATACGGTAACTCCAAGACAACTTCAAATACATAGTGTGCATGTTGAATCGAAACCAAATCTAAAGTTGAAGCTGCACAAAGTGCTGCACTCAAGAAAACTTAGATTTGTGGAGTTTAACTAGTCTAATTTGTTATGTTTTTTTTGGTAACTGCTGGTGGATATTAATCAGTGTGTTTTGACTTAGATTTGTGGAGCTTGTTATGTTTTTCGGTAAATGCTGGTGGATATTAATTAATAAGTGAATGTTTTGGTTGGTAAATGTGTGCAAAGCTTTTGTAATGTAAACAGTTGGCATTTAAGGGTTTAAAAACTTTGGTTTTATTGTTAGCTTGGGGCCATGTTGAAATGCAAATCATTTTCTTCGATTGAAATTTCTTTTATGTGTCTTTGGTTCCAATGTTCTTAATTATTGTGATTTATAGAGTAGTATTTCTTTATGTAGTTTTTAAATATATAAATTTTATCTAAAAAATTTAAAGTTTCTATAATCCAATTCACGGTTAAAATTTAAAAATTTAAATCTTGAACTTCGAATTGGGGTGCATTAATTGGGGCAGGGGGAGTAATAAAGAAGACATTGAAAATTAAAAAATAAATTAGAAATACCAAATGTTGTATTTTTATGGAGGAAGGGAAATATGGAGGAGAGAAATACAAGAAGGAGGAAGAAAAAAGAAATAAATGAAAAATGGGGTTTTTATAAATTCACAAATATGATGTGGCACTACATATACATTCTCACGCGCTCTAAGCAATTTGACTTCACTACTTTCTGTGCCAAGTGGCAGGTTGAGGGGGTAAAGGCCAGTAAAAAGTCAAGTACATGGGGTAATTAGGGTCAGGCATAGTTTAGGGAATCTATAAAAAACACGTCAAGTTTAGAGGAATTTCTAGACATTCTCTCGATATTTATACCCTAGGCTAAGGATTAAAGTAATATGTTTGAGTTGTTGGAGGCTACTCTTTATGAATCAAGCATGCTATATTTAATAGTACATCTGTACATGCTCTGCGCATAATGTTTTGGATAGTGATCTTGCTACTATCCTGTAGATATTCTCCCCTTATTTAATCCCTGCCAAATTTTCGAAAATTGGAGTCAATTGTACCTATATTAGTTGAAGTTTGACTGAGGCACTCTTTGGTTGAAATCGTACCAAACCGCATGAAAATGAATTTTTATCCATGGTTGTCTAGTATTAAGAAAAGAAAATAATGTGTGTTGGTATAGCACTTTCTTAGTGAAGTGGGTGAAAATGATGACAAATCATAGTAGGGACGAAAAAAATAATGTGATGTGATTTCTTAGCCCTCCGTTAATAAACAAATAGGACGGAAAAAGTGTGTGATGATCTACCATGCTTTAGTGTACAGAAAATGTATATTTGGAGAAAGAAAGTGTTCATGTCTTGTAGGATTAGAAATGTATCCATCCAAACGTTTTTTGCAGAAAAAAAATTATATTTGCAGAAAAAAAATTATATTTGCAGAAAGCCATAGGAGTAACTTTTTTATTGAATCAAAATCTGAAGTCTGATCAACAGGGTAAATTAAGGAAATTAAATTGGGCCGTCATATTTAGTTGACATGTTTATGAGTATCGGCATCGCCCACAATTTGAAGAGAGGAGATATAATTGTGTCTAGAGTTCATCTTTAGTTGTTGGAGGAGATGTTGTGGAAGTCTTGATAGGGTAGGAGGGTTCAATTGCTATACCACACAATCCCTCTTTGGCGTGAATTCCACGTTGCATCCTAATGTATCCTTTCTCTCCCCATTCAGCTCCCCATGAGTTCTTCACTATCCAGAATTTGGTTCCATCAACAGTTGTACCATAGCCCACAATTGCCACACCATGGTCCAATTCAGTCCCACAATCTCTGGTGAACACCCCCTGGATGTATGCCAGTGATCTATTTTTAATCATAAGTTGATTGTAGTAGTAATAACCTATATAACATGCACGTATTTACCTCAGAATAGAACTGGAAATCAGAACCTGAAGCATCTATTGCTACAGAAACAGGTTGATTGGCGGCAGCTTTAAGCAATGCATCCTCATCATTAGGGGGAACATCCTCATGTCCGTCGATTGATACAGCAGGAGAATTCTCCTGTTAATTCTCAATAAATTAATTATGCACATGATATATTAGAAACAAATATATATATTCGAAAGAGATTTACCTTATGTATGTTACACTTTCCATCTTCAGCTCTGTAAGGATAGTTATCCTCTGTAGTGATACCTCCTTTCTTCTTAATAAAGTCAAATGCCAAATCCATCAACCCTCCATTGCATCCTTGGTTTTTACTAGTGTCACAGTCAACAAGTTCTTGCTCTGAAAGAGATATTAGTCTATTTGTTTTTATTTGATTTATTCCCTCCACTGCTACAACAGTTGAGAATGCCCAACAACTTCCTACAAATTATAAGTGTACAAGAATTTCCATAAGCAATCATATCCACATTAATTATCCTATTTTTGTAGTATTTTTTATATATATATATACACGAAGTTGATGGTTCAAATTCCAGTTGGCAGATCACCAAAGAACGCTAGGTGACACCACTGTACCGTTATTAAAAATTAACGAAAGAAAATATATATATTACCACACTGTCCTTGGTCTTTGACAGGAGTTACAGCGCCTTTCTTCCTCCAATCAACAGAAAGAGGGACGGTGTTCACATTAGCATACATGAAATTAGTTCCATGTCGAGTTCCTTGGAGCGTCCTGTAATGGTTAATCTTTGAACCAGCATAATAGCTTCTAAATTCAAGGTTAGTCATGTCTGCAAACTTGTTTAGTTTCAGCTTATAAGGCTTATCCTTCTTGTTGAAGTTGTGAACATAGTAAACATTGGCCTTAAACACATTGAACTTTTTGTGCTTCTCATCTAGGCTCCTTGACACTGTGTGATCGCTTCTCCACCTCTCGTACAATTCCCACAAACTTTCCTCCGTTTCCAACTCTTTCTCCTTGAAATCAAAAGCCTTCCCGAGCCCAAGAACCAAAGCTAAAAAGAAAAGAACTAGAAAGAACTTCATTTCCATAAGTTACAATTGACTTGATGATGAGTATTTAGAGATTTGCAGCTCTTTATAGAAGAATGTTGAAGGAGATAGATGTGGAGTTGGAAGAACAGTACAAGTGATCATAAATGATACTCCCTTACTAGTGATGTATTCCCTTATGGGCATAAACAAAACTCAACAATAATGGAGGGAGGTAAAGTCAAGATAGCTTATACACCAGCAAGGTGTTTTATATGTGCTGTTTGGTTATTACAAATTCAATATGGTTTTTAACAATAATGAAATTGTTTGCAACCAAACACGTTGTTGCTAGTATGTGATATTAAAAAGGATGACGAACGTTAGTTATATTGTTACAGATTTTGTCACAATTTGGGGTGGGGTTCTCTTTCCTTTCATAACTAACTAATATTTTCTTGAAAAATAAATTCCATTCTAACTTAGAAGGAAAAATAAAAAGTTGGGGTAAAATAATGTCTTTTTTTCGCGCAAAAGTGTGTGTTCAGGTCATTTGCACTACTTAAATTTAACTTCTATTCTGAGAGTGTAAAGATCATGTTATCTAAAAGATGATTATGAGTGTGCTTGGTAGGGAGGAAAATGTTTTTCTAATTTCTTGTGTTTAGTTGGTCAAAAAAATTGAAAAATATTTTTTTTAGGAAAACAAGTTCCTTGAAAATAAGGAAAATGACTTCTTTAATGAAAGCAGGGAAAACAAGTCCCTACTCTCACAACACCCCAATCCCACACTCACGCCACTCCACCCCCTACTCCCACCCCCACCCCTACTCTACATATTTTTTTAAAAATATGTTTTCTATTTCACCCCACCACCACCTCCACCCCAATTGTTTTTCAATTTTTTTTCTTAAAAAAGTAATTTAAAAAAAAAATTAATCGTTTTAATTTTATTTTTATACCCCACCCCCACCAACCCAACCCCCAACCCACAACCCACCCCACCTTACCCCCAAACCCTCCGTCCCCCAAACCCCACCCACCCCAAATTTTTAAAATAATTTCTTAAAATTTCTTTTGTACCCTACCCCCACCCGTCCAACCCCACTTTACCACCCCCTCCCCCTCCACCCCACTCAAATCTAGTTTTTTTTAAAAAAAAAGTATTTTTTTGGTACCCCACCTTACCCCCCCCCCCTCTCCTCCCCCCACCCCACCCTAACCCAATTTTTTAATTTTTTTTCATTTTCTTTGTACCCCATCCACCCCACCCACCACCTCCACTCCACCCAAAATCAATTTTTTTAATTTTTTTAAAAAAAGAAATTTACTCTTTTTTAAAAAAAAAAATCACTTTTTTTAAAAACAAAAAAATATTTTTTGTACCCCAGCCCCCCTCTCCCTCCCCACCTCCCATCACCTCCACCCCACCCAAAACACAATTTAAAAAAAAAATTACTTTTTTTTTAAAAAAAAAAGTAATATTTTTTGTACCCCCGACACCCCTCCCATCCCCCCCCCCCCCCCCCCCCAACTCCTAACCTACCCTGTAGAAAATATTTTTTACTCTCTGACTAAAAAAAAATTGAAAAATATATTCTCACTTATCAATCAAACAGTAGAAAATATTTTCCGAAAAATACCAAACATGAGAAAATAAGTAAGAAATCAACTTGTTTCTTATAAAACATTTTCCATGAAAAACATTTTTCTTCATACCAAACACACCCTATAGGTAAGTCCAAAAATAATATTGATAACTTGCTCAATAACAAGTTAAACTAAATCAATAATATAAAACTATTTACACTATTGGAGCATGTTTGGAAAGCCATCATTTAATTAGATTTGAGTATAATAAGTGTAATTATATACTTTTGATTTGTAATGGTCATAAATTGCCAGCAGGCTTCTCATTATCAAATTGCTGCTACAGTGCTACTGCTAGGCTTCTTCATTGTCAAAATGAAAGAAGAAATTGTTAGGCTTCCTCAATAAGTGAAAAGCTATTAAATTGTTAAGTCCAATTGATGGATTATGTTATACGTTATCAAAATGAAGAGTCACACACCTATTCACATAGAATAATTAATGAAGAATTACAAATTTAGCTTTACTATAGGTATATTTAATATAATTAAAAGAGTTAAAAGGAGTGACTTTTGAGGCTTTTTAACATGACAAATAAATGAGAAAAAAATAAAAAAAATATCAAAAAAAAGGGAAAAAAAGATAATGCAATTAGAAGTTATATAAAAGTGCCACATCACTTTATATGCATTATAACTTTATATTATATAAAAAAAAACTTTATATTATTTATAGATTTCATAACAGAATTATATCTTTAAAATAATCATTACATTAAAGAGACCGGTTACAAATCTCACGTGCAAATTCTTCTTTTGCATGGTAGCTGCTTACTGTACAAGAGAAGAGAAATGGCTTAAATTTCGTTTCATGAATTTAGGGGTGGCAAACAAACGGGTTGAGTTGAATATAAGTTGGTCAAAAATGAATTAAATAAAATGAATAAAATATTCGACTCGACCCATATTTATAATGAATAAAAATGGATAAACCCAATGGATAATATGAATATCCATGAATAACCATATTATAGTAGAGATTCTAACAAAATTCAATAAAGCAGCACCTACATTATGCCTTGTAGCTAAAAATAATTTAAAAGAAGACTAATAAACAATCAAAGAAGAAGTAATATTTACGTTTTTATATTTTTTAGTTTGATATGTAATGTTATAAATTTTATTTATGTGTACATGATGCTAAAAATAAAGGTCAAATTGAAATTGGGGATTATTTTTTTTAGCTGTATCCATTATGGGTGAGTAATTTTTTGAAAAAAAAAGTATCTTTAATCATGAGGTGGAAAATGAACTCAAGGCTACTAGAGTTGAAAAAAATAAGAATTAACTGGATATATATATATAGCTAGATAAAAAAAAGTAAGAAATTGGATATAAATAGCTAACTTAATACAATTTTTTAATAAAAAAATTTGGGTCTAGGTCTCGGGTCAGAATTCGAATTCCAGATTTGGACTCATTTTAGGTTTCGCGATAAAAAAAAATAAGATTAAAAATAAACAAAAATATATTATTTTTTTTCCTCATTCCAAAGACACCCCTTATAAGTATACTTTAGAAGTTACTATATCTTCACATACGTTAAGGAGAGTGTAATTGGTATGGATGCTCATGGATTGTCCATATTTTATGATGGATAATATAAGGGTAACTTATCTAAAATATACATCTTTGAAAGTTCGGATACATCACCCCAAGGCGTGATACATCGCCTCACCTCTGGATAATTATCTTTGATACATCGGGGCGATGTATCACGACCTGAAACGATGTATCACGACCTGAAGCGATGTATCAGAGTGTTTACATGTGGTATATTAAGTAATTAAAATAAAGTAGTGGGAGAGTTAGTAAATATGATAAGGAGGTATGTCTTTTTTGTAGTTTAACCTAATATAAGTTAGATTCATATTTGACCCACTTTTAAATAGTTGAATACCCAACCCATTTATAATGGGTTGGAACGAGCGGATAACCATTGATTTTATCAGTTTTGCCACTCCCACTCATGATCATTCACTAATTATCAAAGATGCAAAATTGTTTATTTTCTCGTTCTTTTTTTTGTTTGAAGAAGAGTGCAGTGGCCAGTGGGTAAAGATTCCAAAATTCACAATTGACGTTTTCTTCAAGTATAACCAAGTTGATCAAATTACGAATAATTTTTTCATTAATTAATTGTCTATTTATACAATGTGTATCTTATTTATTTCATGAAAAAGAACAAGAACACTATTTGGAAATTGGAGGTCTTAAATAAGAAAAAAAATTAATAGTGAGACATTTATAAACCTTGAATAACACATTAATTTTCTTGAATAAAGATTTCTCCAAAATAAGAATTAAACTCATGGTACATGGTTAAGCAATTGGTAAAAATATTTTGTCCATAAACATAAGATCTTGTTACTTCAATAATATTAGAAGTCAATCAAAAGAATATATGAAAATAAAATTGGAAGATCACTCAAATCTCACCTATTGCATTTACAAATAAATATCATTTAAATAACATATTGTAATTAAATTATATCATTTATATAATATTTATTACAAATAAATATCATTTAAATAATATATTATAATTAAATTACATCATTTTTAATACACCTAAAAATAAAATAATAAGTATATGAGTAGAACATACAATTTAAATTTAAGAAATAGCATTTTTGCTTAATACAAACTTATCTATTAAAAGTGATAATTACACTTCACATTAATGAAAAATGCAGTGAGTATTTTCTCTACCTAATAATAATTCAATAATACACAATTTAGTATATTTTCTAATGATATTATAGCTCAACATTAATTAGTGATATTAGTCAACATTCACGTTAATGCTGCATTTACAACCTTTACAAGCATATGTTTTCATTAAGAGGTAAGACAGTCTTCTTTTTAATTTATGTTGGTATATCATTATCAAATTACTGACTTGTATATTTTGTGTGTTTGTATTTTTTGACATATATCCAATCATCAAACTTTAACAAACAAGTCAGAGAACAAGGAAGGATCCATATTGATCTCATTCACAGAAAAGTTGTATATGTGATACTAGTTCACGCATATGTATGTCGAATTATGTAAAATAATATTTTTATAAACTAATTATCAATATGTATTTTGGAAACAAAAGTATTCTGCTCAATATGATTTTAGAGGAAAAAATATTCAGCATGCTTTTAGAGTTTGGATATAATTGCCTACATAATGTCATTATTTTTAGGCTTAAATTGCTGGTCAAAATATTGGGTAAAACATATATCAATTCCACATATATAGAATTTGGATGTATATATATGTCAATCCCCCTAAGAAAACAAAATGAGTTTATTTTTATGGGTTGCTAATCTAATTATGTCTTCTTTAGAGTCGTGGAAGGGAAGAGTTGTGTGGGTTTATCTTTTGAAGTCCAACTAAATATACTAATTCCACTATAATTAGATTTTTACTCAAATCTATTTAATTGAATTTAAAATTTAATCTAATTATATCAGCACATATTGTTTATTTGGATAATATGTTCGAATTTGGGATATTATCAAAAATCTTATGGATATAAATCCAAAAATATATAAATGTTTACGCTATGAAAAGTTGATCATCAGCCAATGTGTATGTAGTTTTTAATTGAATTTCAACGTACCGTCTGATTCATAAAATAGACCACGAAAATCTAATTTTAAACCTACTATAAGTTTCAATAATATTCTTTCATATAACTTAATATTGGTCAAAATAATAAATATATCCCATTTGATTACAAACTTAATTACTTTCCTAACATAATTTCTTAATTAAGGAAACTGCATCTTTTAAAATCCTCCTCAAGTACTATAAACCTTTGATTCTCCTATAAAACCTTAGGGGGGAAATCAATACTTTATGCATTGCACCTTACATCTTCAATATAATGGCAAAGTTGGAAGCATCATTTTGCAATACTTTTTCCCTCACCGCTTATGTTTGTGGTATGTCTTTTCTGCACTACATTATGTTTGTCCAAATAAACTGTATTATATATGTATATATAAATTGGTTGATTTTGCAGTTATCTTGGTGATTACGACCCACGTGCTCAAAGCAAATGGTAACGTATGTCCATCAGAAGTAGATGGCATGTAAAGGAAGTGATAAGACACATGACTGTGAGCCATACTGTAAATTTGCCTATGGAAAACAATATGCTTGTGCTGAGTGCATAGTGAAAAAGCTTGGTGAAGAACCCATTTGTACCTGTTTTTACAAGATTGACAAACCATGTTAATCATCCATTCATTACTACTCATCACACTTCTTGTTTAAACTGTCTGTTGATGTTGATTTATACCCAAAAAAAAAAGGAAGAAATAAAAGTGTTTATTTGTTGAGATCTCAAATGTGTGCCCAAAAGTCGTTTAAAGGCAAAGAGTGAATAATTACTTGTGTTTCATAATGTTAAAAATTATATCCTCCCAAAATTATATTCATGATTTCATCAAATTTTATCATTTGATCGCATATATAATGAAAGAAAGAAAGATTTTTAAAATTTTGGTGTAATACATCATCTCTTTAAGACCAAAATTGGAAGTTTAAATATTTCTAAGTATAAAAAGATGCGACTCTTTTGTGACGTATTAAAAAGAAAAAAGTATCAAGACTGATAATACTCTCACATGAAAAATGATATGGTATACAAAACTAAATCGAAAATCAAATTAAATCACAAATCGAGTCAAATCAGGAAAAAAAAACCGACTAGTGATTTGGTTTGACTTGATTTGGTATTGGAAAAAAAAATTTGACTATAATTGATAAGGTTAATGTGCTAACTACAATTGAGAGCCAAGACGGGTTCTGGTGGCAACAACGAGAGGGCCCTTACAACAAAATACGAATATTCAAATTTCCAAACTGTACATTGGGGCCAAGTAATAATTAATACACAAATTAAACATATATGAAACAAAGTCGATTAATTATTGTTACTTCCACTCGTTATTTCTCTATATTTTCCCCTTTTGAAAGTCTGTATGATGATTTTGGAAATGGAGAAAAGTATCTGAAACTTACTTTCGTTCTGTTCTTGTTTCAATTAGAAAATTTCAATATATGCGAATATATTCATAGTATTGAGTTCGTCCAAAATTGATTGTTAATATCTACCATTGTATAAATAAAAATCACATACATGTGATGTAAAGAGGAAAAAGAATTAGAAGCTAAAAGAGATATGACTTAAGTATCAGTAAGGAGAATTAGTGATGAGTAGCCTCTAAATTACGAATATAATGTTGGTTAGTACATTAAACTTATTTAATTAAACAAATGCACTAATTAAGGTTGCTACATCATTTTTCAGGTGATAATTTAATAAAATCAGGTCAAAATAATATTGTGTAACAAAACAAAGAAAAGTTACTTTTATCTAATGAACACAAAGCTTACTGACCACTCATTAAATTTACTCTAGCATATAATCACAAATATTTATTAATAAAAGAAACATGAAGATATATAATTCATTAACCTGGCACCTTAGAATATTCATATACTTTGTTTATTAACTATGCTTTGTTAATTTGGCAAAGATTTTATAAGAGTTGGTGCAGTTTTGATAGTTTTCATAAATTGTAAAGTTTTCATGTTTATGAAAAAAAAATACAACTTCAAAAAACTAAATCAACTTTAAATTAGTCTGATTTCAAATCATGTCCAAATGGGTAAAAAAGAATACTTAACATGTTATATACTTAAAAAGGAGAAATTGGCATCCGCAAAACTCTCTCAACTCAATATTTTTTCTGCAGTATTTATGTAGATTCTCGCTTGCGAGTTTGAATTGATTCATAAATTCTCAGCAAGTTCACATTGGTGAAAAAAAGGGAAGATATGTTTCTTTGATTTTCAACTAATGGGGTTATTTCTCAACACCGTTATGCAATAATTCACTAATTTTCTAAAATCTACATTGGTTGTTTAATCAGTCACAACAAGCTTTTATCGTATAACCTATATCACAAGAGAGAAAATTTTCCGAAGTAGGATCATCTTTTAGGTTTCTTAGAAAGTGAAAAATTCTTTCAAGTGAGACTCTCCAAGATCTTGCATAAATTGTGTAACAATTCAACCTCTCCTTTCTGAGTATTTATTTATTGTTGCATGATATGAAACTTCCTATATGCTTATATTTGTTTTGGACTTATGAGTGTATTAGGTTTGGGACCGAAGGGCTCAAGTGTTTCATCACATTTGAAGCAACTTGGACAATTGTGGACTTTTTATAATTCTAGTTTCTTTTTTGTCATCGTGAGGATGGGAGTCACAATCACGAAATTCTAGTATTTCTGATCACCGCGACCTCAAGGAAAGGAAACATGATTGTGCAAAGGAAAATAGCTTGGTCAAGTTTAGTCAAGCGTCTTACATGACCTCAAAGAGTAGGTCATGATCACATATGTCAGAACATCAATTACATCATGAAAGAGGGACTATAGAAGTATAAAAATTACTATGAACTTTCAACAACGCTTTTAACAAAGAATTTGGGGCTTTTGAGCACGAGTCTCTTGATCTTAGATCATAAAGAGTTAGATGATACTTCATTAGAAATGCATACTTTTAGCTATATTTTACCTTAGATCTGCTCTCTCTTCACCGGCTGCCGCTACTGCTACCAGAGCCCTACATTTGGGTAGCTGGAGCCAGCAAAAAATGTTGTCATAATAGATTTTTGATTTACTAAAATAAGAGCTTTTTTGCTCTCTCTCTCTCTCTCTGTCTCTCTCTCTGTCTCTCTCTCTCTCTCTCTGTCTCTCTCTCTCCAAAAATTCTCAGTGAAAAGGGTACGGTCTTTTCTTTGTGTGTTCAACAAAGACAAGCTCTTCAATAGACATCATCGACCAATCAAAAGGATTTTCTCTCTCTTCAATTTCAATAAAAAGATGCAGTTGATCAAAAGGGTTATCTCCCTCTTCAAGAAACTAGAAGCTCTACCTATGGCAGATCTTCACCGTTCTTCGACGAGATTCAATGGAGCTACTATTCTCATCGGATCCCCTTTGCTTTTAGGTTTTTTCTGCAGGATAACAACAGACATCAAACAAACCACCAGAGTCTTCGATAATAAAATTCCGGCGATCAATTCTAACACAGATATTGCCAAAATCCAACACAGTGACTAGGAAAATTGCTCAAATCCCAGTGATTTCTACCCCTTGAATCTTTATTTCCCTAGTGTCTGAGTTCTACTATCCTTTAATTCTTTCACTGTTTTTGCCTTTTCTGTTCAATGTTGCTTGTGTTTCCATTCTCCATCTACATTTTTCTCACTTGTTGGGTAGTACTTGTTTTATATTTCTTGGACAGTTCTGTCAACGTTTTCATTGCCTTTTCTATTTAATTTCTTTCTTGTGTTTAGTGGTAATTTAGACATAGATTGGGAAGTACAACCTTAAATTCATTTTTTTCACTTCTCTAATTTCCAGTAAAGTCTCTATTCTTCTTCTCCTATAGCATACCTTGCATCGTTGTTCTTTTTCTCTTCCTCTATTTTTTTTATTTAGAGTATAGTGTGGGTTCTTGATCGTTGTTTTAGGCTTGCAGCGTAGTCCAGTTTATTGATTGCTTGTAGTCTGATTTAGTATACTATATTGTCTTTTTGGTTATACGTTTGATTTTGTATCTCTTATATTCCCCTTTGTAGTTTACACTTTTTTGGTGGCTTTGGTAAATGATGATGGATTAAGGTCATGTCTTAGGTTGAGGGTGAGAGGTAGGAGTGGTAGGTGGGTTAAGGATTCCCCTAGGATGAAGGTAGGGTCTTGGAACATAGGGTCTTAGACGGGGAAGTTCATAAAGCTAGTGAATATTTTGAAAAAGAGGAAGATTAATATAGTGTGTGTTCAGGAGACCAAATGGGTAGGTACCAAGGCTTGGTATATGGACGGGTTTAAGTTGTGATACTCAAGAAGCTCGAAGGATAGGAATGAAGTAGGTATTCTAGTAGATGAGGACCTTAGGGAGCATGTGGTGGAAGTTAGAAGGATCACCGACAGGATGATGATGATAATGATTAAGCTAGTTTTTGGAGGGCTTACTTTGAACATTATTAGTGCTTACGCGTCGCACGTGGGCTTGGATGAGGAGGTCAAGAAGCAATTTTTGGGAGGATTTGGGGTATACCACATGCTGAGAAGATATTCATTGGCAGAGATTTCAATGGACACACTGGGGCAACTTTTAGTGGTTTTGACAGTGTGCATGGAGGCTCTAGTTTTGGGGATAGAAATGGTGGTGGAACCTCACTCCTAGATTTTGCTAAATTTTTCGAGTTGGTGATAGCTAACTCGTGCTTCGCAAAGAAGGAAGACCACTTGTTACCTTTCGTACCGCAGTGGCTAAAACTCAGATAGATTACTTACTCTTGAGAAATAGTAATAGAGGCCTTTGTAATGATTGCATGGTTATTCCGAGTGAGAACCTTACTACCCCACATAAGCTTTTGGAGATTAAGTGAGGGAGGAGGAAGAAGAATCTTTATGTCTGACCAAGGATTAAATGAGGTAGCTTGACACTTTCCCTCTCCCGAGAATTTGGGGGAGAAGTTGATGGCGATGAGGGCTTGGAGAAGTTATGGAGATGGAAATAGCATATGGGCTATGACAGCTAGTTGCATTAGGGAAGCAACTATAGAGGTGCTAGGAGTATCGAGGGGAAATTATGGTGGCCGCCGAGGGGATTGGTGGTGGAATGGAAAAGTCCAAGACAAAGTAAAAGATAAGAAGGCTTATTATGCAAAGTTAGTGGAATGCAGGGACAAGGAAAAAAGGCAGAAAAATAAGGATATTTATAAGGTGGCTAATACAGTGGCTAAGTTAGCGGTCACAACAGCTAAGACGACAGCTTTTGAGCGGCTGTATACTGAACTAGGGGGAAAAGTGGAGATAAAAAACTATACATACTCGCAAAAATAAGGGATAAGAAGGTCTGAGACCTGGATCAAGTGAAGTGAATCAAGTATGAGAAAGACAAGGTATTAGTGGAAGAGACACTCATCAAGCAAAGATGGAAAGCTTACTTCCACAAACTATTATACGAAGAAGGGGGCAGAGCCATTGTGCTGGGTGATTTGGAGAACTTTGAGATACATCGAGATTCTGGGTATTATAGGTGTATTAAGGTCAAAAAGGTGACATGCGCTATTAGTAGGATGAGCAGGGGTAGAGCGACCAGCCTGATGAGATTCTAGTGGAGTTTTGAAAGAGCAAGGACATGGTAGTATGGAGTAGTTTACTAGTTTGTTCAATGTCATTTTTAAGACGGCTAAGGTGCCCGAAGAATGGAGGTGGAGTACAATGGTTTCGTTGTACAAGAACAAGGGTGATATTCAAAATTATAACAATTATTGGGGTATCAAGTTATTAAGTCACACTATGAAAGTTTGAGAGAAAGTGGTGGAGATAAAGGTGAGAAGGGATGTGTCCATTTTCGAGATTCAGTTTGGGTTCATGCTGGATGATCTACCATGAAATCTATCCATCTTATGCGGAGAGTGATAGAGAAATATCAAGAAAGAAAGAGGGACTAGAATATGGTGTTCATTGACCTTGAAAAAGCCTATGACAAAGTCCTGAGGGAAGTCCTCTGGAGATTACTAGAGGATAGAGGTTTACCGGTAGCTTACACTAGGGTGATAAAGGACATATATGATGAAGCTAAAACGCGGTTAAAATGGTAGGAAAAAACTCGAAGCACTTTCCAGTGGAAATAGGGTTGCACCAAGGATCAACTCTTAGTCTGTTCTTTTTTGCCTTGGTGATGGACCAAGTGACATGGTATATTCAAGATGAGGTGCCCTGGTGTATGTTATTTGTGGATGACATAGTACTGATTGATGAGATGCGTGACAAAGTTAATGCTAGGTTGGAGATGTCGAGATAAACTCCAAAGGCTAAAGAGTTCAGGTTAAAAAGGACCAAAATAAAGTATTTGGAGTGCGAATTCAATAAAGGGTTGCATAAGGCAAGTGCTGAAATGAGACTCGACACATAGGCTATCCCCAAAAGAGACAGTTTTAGGTATCTTGGGGTTATAATCCAGGTAAGTGAGGACATCAATAATGATATCACACATCATATTAGTGCGACGTGGATGAAGTGGAGGCTTGCCTCTGGAGTCTTATGTGATAAAAAGATACCACCAAACTTAAAAGTAAGTTTTATAGAGTGATGGTTAGACTAATATTTCTGTATGGGGTATAGAGTTTGTCAGTCAAAAACTCCCATGTTTAGAAGATATATGTGGCATAGATGAGAATGTTGAGGTGGATGTTTGGGCATACTAGATGTGATAAGATTATGAATGAGGATATTTGAGATAAGGTGGGAGTGGCCTCCATGGTAAATAAGATGAGAGAAGCGAGATTGCAGTGGTTTGGACATGTAAAGAGGCAGGGTGCAGATGCCTCAGTGAGGAGGTGCGAGAGGTTAGATATAGTAGGAATGAGGAGAGGTAGGCTAAAAAAGTATTGGGGAGAGGTAATTAGACAAGACATGGGACAACTTCATGTTACTGAGGACATGACCTTATATAAGAGGGTGTGGAGTATGCATATTAGGATAGATGGTTAGTAAGGAATGAGTGTTGTTATGCTTTTTGAGGGGTTAGGTTTGTAGGTGTTTGTCATTGTACTAGTTGTAGTATCGTAGTCCTTGTTTGTGATATCTACCATAGTTTGTTATTTATTGTGTCTTGATTATCGCACTATTTGTTGTTGTTCTTGTTTCTCTCTTGTAGAATTTGCACTATTTCTCTTGTTAGTTGCTATAATCCTTTGTACTTGGAATTTCTACACTTGAGTCGAGGTTTTTTTTGGAAATAGCCTCTCTACCTCCATGAGGTAGTGGTAAGGTCTGCGTACACTTTATCCTCCTCAGGCCTCACTTATGGAATTTCACTGGGTATGTTGTTGTTGTTTGCCTTGTATTTTGATTACTTCACGTGTATTCAAAATGATTCCATTCATTCTATACGTAATATATGTGTTTTATTTGCAAGAGGTGATTTGGCGCATCAGAGATAATTTAAATCTAAAATGGATGAAAGAAGACTTTGAAGATTGAGTAGAATTTCAAGGCATAAAAGGGAATCAAGTCTAGGACCCAAGCACTAAGCGCAGATGAAAAGAATTGAAGAAGTAAAATTCGAGCAAGAAACACACTGATATGTCGTGCCAAGCATGTCAGTAAAATAATAGGGCAGCTTAAGAAGAAATCAAAGTGCAAGAAATTTGGCACTTTGTGCCACGCATTGGGTTTATACAAATGATAGGCATGTCTGAGAATTCCAAGTTATAAGAATCTCCATTGGCACTAGGTATACCCCATGACATGTTAGCACATTTTTAGGGTGACTTTGAGAGGAATCACTCGCTGAATATCAATATTGGCACGATAGTTTTGGTTCATTAAGGATGTTTTTGTCCAAGAAAATTCTAATATAAAATAAATACACCATAAACACATTTTTAAAAGGGGTTTGGATCAAAAAATTATGGTGATTGGGGACCTAGAGTCCAATAAAAATAGAACTTTTAGTATAAAAACTCCTTTGAAGGGGATGAAGGGAGTAAAAACTCCATGGATTTAGGTAATGTGAATGTTGGGGAGATAGATTATGATAAACTAACCCTTGGATAATATTTTAGACCTTAAAGAAGGGTAGAATTAAGTGGTTTGAATCCCCAAAGCTAATGTTTGAAGAGTAGATTATTGAATGCTCTTGTATTTTCTTATTTTAGACTTTGAGCATTTCGAAGCATTAAGAAAAGGAAAGGCTTACCCGAATTATCTTGTTGATCAAGTCTTCAATTGAGGTAGATTATGGTTTATGTGGAGTTAGACTTTAATTAGTCATGTGTATGTGTTATGGATTGATAAAGCATATTGATTGATCTTCGGACATAGTCTATGAGTAGTATTATTGACTTGACAATGCTTGTATGAATAAGTTATTTAATTGTTGAAGCCTGTCTTTAAGTGACTTGTGATTGTGATGTGCATTTGTAATATTCATTGTGTACTTGTTATTATTATCCTAAGAGATAACTGGAATAAGAACATACGAGGATATGTGATGAGAAAAGAGAATGTACATACTCTTTTGGTGATGAGTGGCTCAAGTCCGATGTGAGCTTACGAAAGAGTGATTATATTATGGATCGGGTATTATGCCAGTATGATACATGGACCTTAGACCGTTCCCTACATATCATAACTAGTTGGGCAAGATTAAAATCCTTTTAGCATGTGTATACAGATGAGTGACAATTCTGAGTATAGCCATGGTTCAGAGTGAGACTTGTGAAATAAGAGGCTATATAGTGGTGAATCAGTGTGGAGATAATTCCATGATTTTGTTGTGACTTTGTTATATTGCAGCATTCTATGATGACTAATGAGTCGTTTTGGTGACTTATATGTACTATGTTGTTTGGCATTGATATGTCTAGATTTTGGGCTAATTACTTGGCTGTTGTGACAACCTGATTATCTGAGCTTGAATATGTGTTGTTGTACCAGTATACTTTTTTTATTGATTCATGATATATACTTGTTACTAATTTGAGTTGACCTATGATACCTACCAGTACATAGTGTTTGTACTGGTGCTACTCTCGTATTTTTTTTGAGTGCAGATTGTGTTTCAAAGACTTCTATACCACCTCGTATCTAGCGTAGTTAGCAAACTAATCTGAGGGTGAGCTACTCCTATCCAGGCTATCATAAATCTTCTTAGTGATAGATGTCTATCTTTCCAGACATTGCTTCATTTATTAGTTATTTTTGGCTACTATTAGACATTGTTTAGTTGAAAACCTTATACAGTGACGTTCGGATCTTAGGGATGTATCAGTTAGTTTTTAATTTATTTATTTATTGATAGTTAAGAATTTCATTGTTATATCTTGAATTGCCTTATTACTGCTACATAAACTGGTTAAGGCTTAAGACATGATTCACCCACCAAGGGGTTAGTGTGATTGCCACTCACGACCATTTGGGTCATGATAAAGTTGATATCAGAACTTTAAATTTATCAATCTCGTCATACATATGTCTAGTAGAGCCTTGCAGAATGGTACAGAGATGTCTATACTACTCTTCGATAGGCTACAGGACACTAAGAAAACTCAATTCTTTCTTTCTTTTGTGTTATTACTTGATTCCAATTGGTATCTGGCGATCTAAATTAGTATTAAACCTCTTTATTCCTTTTTCTCATAGATGCTGAGGACACGTGTAGTAGAGGCTAGAGCAGAGGCACCGAGCCATCCACTGGGCTACAACTCGTGGAAGGGGATGAGGAAGAGGAGGTGGTAAAGGAAGGGGATGGGGAGCAGCGCCTTCTAGGGACACGGCTCCAACTGCTGGACAGGTTCAAGATAGGCATGAGTCCCCTACACCACTAGAGAACCATGTCGGAGTTGCAGAGAAGGCAGCGACACCAGTTTAGGAAAGTGTTGTGCCTGCTCCGGCGTCATCAAATGTGTTAGTGCAGGCATTGACTTTATTGAGCAGACTGGTAAGGATTGGGGTGGCACGCGTAGCTCTGATAGGTCAGACTCTGGGGGTCTAGCATGTTGTTATTATGGCTTCACAGATGGATGAGGTTTCTAAAATAGGGGTATTTTTGAGATCGATGACCGTATCGGTGATGACTAGAGAGGAACACAAGCTATTTTGGAGGTTCACCAAGATGAAATCTTTAGTTTTCTATGATATCAAAATTGAGGATACATATGCATTTATTATTGACTGTCATGAGAGGCTATACAAGATAGGGACAGTAGAGAGATATGGGGTGGAGTTTGATACTTTTCAGCTGCTAGGGGATGCAAAGTTGTGGTGGAGAGATTTTGTGGAGTGTAGGCCAGCTAGGTCGCCTCTGTTGACTTGAACTCAGTTTTACACCATCGTTTTAGAGAAATATGCTCTTTGTATCTTGTGATATAGAAGGTGTGATGAGTTCACTAGTATTAAGTAGGGCAGTTTATCTATTGCAGACTATGAGGCCCTGTTCCACTCATTGTCCAGGTATTCATTATAGTTGCTACCCACAGAGGAGGAGAGGATCTGTCGATTTGTAAAGGGGTTGAATGTGGGACTTCAGTTGTCTGCTCTTCAGATGATGTCTTCTGGAAAGACTTTTCAGGAGATGGTTGAGTGTGTCAGGAATATTGAGGTGGTGAAGCAAGATAATTATGCAAAGAGCGCTGAAAAAAGAGCTCGAAAGGGTGGTAGTTTTAGTGGCTCCTTTTCTAAGGGCCCAATGTCTCAGGGGTACTCTGGACGCCCCATTCAGTCAGCCATATAGTAATTAGCTGGAGGTCCGTCAGGGGCCATCCAACATTCTTAAGATCATAATGGGTATATTACTTCTGCGATTTTAACTCAGTAGCCTACTTTGGATAGGGCATGTTATGAGTGTGGTGAGGTTGGGAACATTCAGAGATGATGCCCCAGGTTTAGATAAACATACCAGGCGAACACAGGGACAAGGTGCTGCATTGGGCACTCTTAGATAGGACAATGCTATAGCAAGTACATTGCACCTATCATCAAACTTTAGAGAGAAAAAATCACCCCTCTCAATGATATAGGGTCCGCAACACACTACCCTGTCAAAGTTATGGGCAGTGCGGCGCGTTGGAGGGTTGTCTCACAAGAAATTTTTCCCACTTCATTTCATTAAAAATATTTTCATCCTACACTTTTTTGTACATTCATCCTTCATGACTTTCAACCATTTTCTATAAGGTAAAATTCTCAGAACAAGTCACTTTACTTCTCCCTCTTCTCTCCCCAACTCAAAAAATATGATTTCGAGAAACTACACTCATAAATTTAAACAAGGATTTTTCTCAAGGTTTTCTTCCGAGTTCTCCCTCCTCTCAAGGTATGTAAAGCTATATCTTCTCATGTTATTCCCTTATATTTCATTTTCCTAATTCAAATGAAGTCCATTAAAAGGTTAGAATTAGAAGAAAATCTTCATGTCTTGAAATTTCTTTGATTCTTTATGTTATTGCATGAAATCATTTCTCATGTACCCTATCTTTCATGATAAACCTATTATGGGTTATTTTTATGAGATTTCCTTTATGTATTTGGGAATATTAATAAATATGATGAACTCTCATACTATCTATCAAGTTTGATGATTTTCTTCAAAGGAATAACAAAATTATAATTCCATGATCCTTATGAACCCCAAACGATAAATCCTTTTCAAAAATACTTACATTATGAATTATGATGTGATTTTTTGTTACTTATGATTTATGATCTTATGATATGAACTCTAATGACTATGTCTTTTACATGATGATATGATCTCCACAATCATAAGTTATGCTAAAACGATATGAACATTACAAAAATACTTTCTCCATAAAGTTATGAAAATTCATAACTTATAAACCATGACATAACAAATGATGATACTACTTTTAATGAATCTTCAATTCATGAATGATTTAACTTTTGATCATGATCCTAAAGTGTCTAATCTATGAACTTGATCTTAAAGTGGCTAATTTATGCATATGAGTCGAAAGAGACTAAAATAAGAATGATATGAGTTTAAGGAAGTTAGATGGCTGACTGAGAAAGCATAAGTCTAAATAACGAATGTATGAAACTATGTTTGCCAATGTAGGTTATGGATCATATCGTTGATTCGGACAACTTTTTCATGTATCTCAAAAAAGCTTATTATGAATTCTTGCTAGAAAACCTCACATGTATGTTCTAAGTCCGTCAAGATATGAGATGACTTAGCTGATCATGCCAAGATCAAATTTCATGCGCTCACATGATGATTTATGTTGGTGCACCACTTACTCCCATAATGAACTAAAAGTGATTGAAAGTACTTAAATCCAAATAGTTATGATTCAAGCTTATGTTTCTCCTATGTCATGTTTGGTTGTTTCTGCTCTATGTATATGTATGTTATGGCTTCTCCTCACTATTTTACATACAATATATTTAATATACTTACGCCTTTTGGCGTTGTATTATTTTGTGATGTAGATTCAGGTACTCAGGTCAACGGTCAAGCGCATTGTTAGGTTCATCGCCTTCAGCTATTGGTGAGCCCTCCCTACTATCCGAGGGATTAGTCTAGATTTGATTATCATATTTTCACTTTGACAGAGGTATGACATGCCTTGTCCTGATAGATATTATTGTCTCAATTTTTGAGGCTTCATAGACAGTTAATTGTCAAATTCGTGTTATTTCAAATTTTGACCTTTGTGTCAATATGATTAAGAAACTTTAAGCTTTCTTATTAATAAATAAATTTATTTTTTAAGAATATCTCTCATATTTTACTTATATATTTTGCATATGCTAATTGAATGCTCATGTCACATGTTAAGCACGAGTTTGCTTGGGCTAACAATGACATTAGGTGTCGATCATGTTTAGGGTCTACGCTTGAGGCGTGACAGTCTATACTCGTGAGCATGATAAAATTCGACAAGCTATATGGAATGAACTACATGATCTTCTAAGCGATCAAATAGTATTTCAATATGCTTTTCAACAGCAAAAAGAAATTACAAAGGTCTGTTAAACTTTGGCATTACAAGAAGGCGAGGGAGTTTACTGTTTGTAAATATGAAAAACAATTGACGAGTTTACTGCAAACATTAAAAATAAAATTATCAATGGATACTTCATGAAAGGTGGTATTCTAATCATATGTAGATTATTAAAAAATACTACGAGACTCATAATTGTAATATGATATATCGTTAAGGTCATTTTAATTTGAATGTCAATATGATTGCATTTGTGCTAATTACAAAAATTAAAAATATGTCTAGATTTTTTTCTCCTGAGATCATTTAAACTTATATGTCAATATATTTTTTGCTTTGCTAATTATTGAGGTTAAAACTTCTCAAGTTCCCTATCAAAGATTGTCAAACAACCGTTTATAAAGTCTATGGAAAATCATAAGTTGGAAAAAGGCATATCTCGAATGCAAGCATACTTTCGAGAATATTTATAGCACATGGGAGGGTTCATTCTGCACATTATCGAGTTTACATGGCTGATTTACAACACTTCAAACATAGCATAATTGTTGAATGAAAATTCTACATGCGTGATGATGTGATTAAAAATATTTTTAATTATGTGTTCTGATACTTCAAGCATATGTTAATGATTTTATTCAATGTCGATCGATAATATTAATAGATGAAACTCATCTTTATAGTATATACGACATCAAGTTATTGATTGCAACTGAAATAAACGTGAATGAATAATATATTTTCGAAATTTGCAATTACAGCTAATGCGAGTATGGAGACATGGGCATATTTTTGAACCATTTGAAGAAGTATGTAGTGAAATAATGTATATGTATATATTTGTTATCTAATAGACATCATGACATACTAGCTAATATATTTAAATTACCTGAATGGCAAATGGCGTTTGTCTACCATCTCTATTGTTTAAGGCATTTGAAGATAAATTATCAAAAAAAAAATTAATGTACTCGATCAAATAAACTTATATATTAAGCTGCAATAAATTATCAAGAGAATAAGTTCAAAGAATGAATGTAACTAATTAGAGAGACTAATAAAAAAGTCTATAATTGGTTGATGAAGATTCTGATCAGAAAATGGACCTTACACAAGGTTGGTGGCAGAAAATAGGAATGCTTACTACAAATAACTCTGAATCATTTAGTTGCTTGTTGAAGTCTGCTAGAGGGGTATCAGTTACTGCAATGATAAGAATGATATTCAGACAGGTTGTAGAGTGATTTGTGAGTAGATCAACGTATGTGAAAGAGTTATTAGTATAAAAAGCAATATGAATACCAAGTTCATTTAAACAATTTGAGCATCATCAGGAAAAAATTGAAGCGCCGCACACTTACGCAATATGTTTAGAGAAATAATATATTTGAAGTCAAAACAAATGTGCACCAAGGTCATAAAAGTAATATTCACATAATTAAAAAAAAGTGTCAATATGGTAAGTGACAATCATATCATATTACATGTTCTCAGGTGATCAAAGTTTTGAGTATGCTGGGGTTGCTGTATAGGAGTACATTGCATCAAAATATAGTATGATGAACTACAAAATGATGTATACCAAACAGTTTAAATCACTTGATGATGAGTCATATTGATCGTCAAGTCTCATTTTTATAATTTTTAATAAAAAATATTTGCATAAAATACGTGTGCGAGCAAACACTCATTTTTTCAATTAAATAAATATTTCAAACATTGCATACTCTTTCAAGTTCTCTTTGTGCAAAAAATATGATCATAGTAAGCACAAGTGTAACCAAAAAATTCATAATGCCAGTACATCTCAGGTAGAAACACTTCTCATGGTGACAGTACCTCAAGGCATTAATTATTAAATATGCGTTATTTTTTAGTATTTTCTTTGTATGCATTACTAAGTATTTCTTTGTATGCTCTTTGTATGCATTATTAAATATTTCCTAGTGATTGATTGTATTTTATCTGTTTTAAAATTAAATTTTTTGTCAAAGTAATTTTTTTAGCTTTCAAAACAATTACTCATATAAAATGATAAAATACAATCAAATAAGAAAAAAATATACAATCTTAAGAAAATTTAATCTTTATCTATTTCTATCACCACATCTACTTCGTCTTCTTCATCACCCTTCTATTTTCTTCTTCGTCTTTATCACTGAATTAAGATTTCAATTCACACTAATTTTTTCATTAGTCTCACTTTTTATTTATTTTTTAATCAACTATTAAAGGTAATATTTCTATACATTATGAAATTATAAATTTTTATTCACCATGAATGTAATTATCACTTTTAAAATGTTAAAAATTTCTACTGTATAGTGCACATATCATGTGTTCTATGTATATTTTCATGGGTATTTTGACAGTACAATATATCAAATAAAGTTAACTTTTATTTGATCATCAATAAAAAATATCAGTCAAGAAAAGTACAAATTGAGGGTGCATAAATCTTATAATACACATAGTATGTATGCTATGTAGATTATCATGGGTACTTTGACAGTACAATGTGTTATATAAAATTAACTTTTTTTGACTCGTCAATCAAAAATGTCATTCAAAAAAGGTGTGCATTGTGTTGTTATTCATTAATGTATCAAATAAGTAGTATATAATGTATATAAATTGGATGACTAGTGGACAATAAAGTCAATTTAGTATGACATATTTGAGACAAATTATCGAAGGCAATCTTACTATTTCGTTCTCGCCTAAAATACATTCAAAGCAATAGGTAGGACATGGATAATATAGAGTAACGAAGATGAATTTGAATACTCAAATAACCTGAATGAGAGATACAATCAATATTATAATAACACAATAAAATCTGAGTTGAATTGACGCGTAACAGAGGCTGAAGGACTTGAACAAAATTTGAGGGCATTAGGACTTAAACATTCAAGAAGTCATGCTACATCAATGCCACATAGTTAAATTTTTCTCTAAATTATTTTTGCAAAATGTAACGACCCGTTAGGCCATTTTGAGCATTAGAACTCCTATTCCATAAAAGACTCTTCTCGATAATTTTAAATGAGAATTTTAAACTCTTTGTTTAACTATGATAAATTAATTGATGGGTAATTTTAAATAATTAATTTAATTGATGTTTAATGGGCCAAATCCATAATTTATTTAATTTTCTACACCACATGGCCCATGTGTAAAAGTAATTTAAGTTAATTGGGGTTGCTATTTGAGTCATAACTTATCTTGAGAATAAAAAAGTAAAGAGATAAGCCAAATATATTAAATACTACATCTTTCATAAATAAAATGTGGAACAGTTGAAATACCCCCAAGATTTGGTGTCATAAGTACAAGAGCTTCTACAATACGATACAAGTCTGAAACTAAAAAGACAAGTCTAAATGTAGATATCCTGTCAGAATGCTAAACGACAGAATAAATAAAAGATAGATGAAGGTGTGGACCATGGAATAGCCAAGCAGCCCACCATATTTCCAAGTAATTCAAGCTCGAACTCAAAAGGCTCCACGATATGTGCTAGTACTCGAAATTGAATCTGCATCATAAAAGAGTGCAGCAAGTGTAGTATGAGTACAAAATCATGTGTACCTAGTATGTATCATAGACCAATAATAAAGAAGTAGTGACAGGACTCATGTAAGAAATCATTCTCCAATTTACAAGTCTACACTATATTCAACAATCAAGTTTTCACTAACGCAAGGATAATCAATTACCACAAAATATTCAATAATCAATTAAGTACATAATCAAATAAGTATGAACAATGTAATGCGATGTAATGAAATGTAATGAGATGCCTCAAACACCCAGTAATCTCTCAGATATATACACGATACTCTTTGACAATACATCGAGAGTTCATGACCCATGGGAGACTCGCGAGGTCCATATCCAGCACGGACGGTCTCTACGTGCTATCACAAAATCAATCAATCCCCAACACGAACGATCTTCATGTGCCCAACTCATAATCATAGAACAATCGCAGCACGGACGATCTTCACATGCCCGACCTTCACTCACACTCAAATTCAATGCCAATGCATATGCATAATATCATTAAGATAGGAGATGATGATGCACCCCATTTAAATCAAATAACTGGCAGGAAATATATTCACCTGCACTATCACAAATATATGGGTTAAATGAAGAAACATGCACACACGAAAAATAATCAAGTCAATAATACATCAGCTAATGCCCATATACTTTGACATTCTCAAATAATATAGTAGTAAATTTTCTCTTTAATAACACCGATACTCGTACCAATGTCCGTCAGACTATGGGTATGAGACTCCTATCTTTCGCCCTTACCCATACTCTATTTTAAAAAAATTAATCTTTTATTAGCAAAACATCCTTCAATGAAGTTTAGAAAATCTTAACATACCTCAAATGTCGAACAATGTATCACGAACTTTAAGATTTTTTCTTTATCTTCTGCAAAGCTTTAGAACATTCTCAATCTATCAAATACGTAATATTAAGTGAAAGAGTCCAACTTTATCAAGTTTTCAACCTTGATTTCAATTAATAGGTTAAACCTCATGTTTTCTAGATTTCAGGTGTAGGACTAAGTCTCAATTTTCTTTGATTATCATATAGTACACCTAATATTCTATTACGTATATCAATATGTTAAAACTCAAATTATAATGTAATGACCATAAAAAAAATTCAAGATCGAAGCCAAATACACAGTAACATCGATCAAGAGGTGATTCATTCTGTATATCAATGTGATAACCATAATAACTTAACCAATCTGCCAAGACCCATTCCATATAACCTCTCTCCAATGATTACCTCATAACTAATCTATCATTAGCCTTCAATTACTTGGCCTAATTTCCACCCAAAACTTTATTTTTTGGCATCACTTAAATACTATACATAATTGGAGCTTTCCACCCAATAATATAAAAATAATAAAATACCCCTCTATCCAACGTACACCTAAATTTGTTTTATTCTTCCAGATCCCAAATCAATTTCTAACAATGTAACAATAATAAATTGGTTATCCATCATCTAAGACCAAATATATATAAAAAGATACAAGGGTTGGAGGCGTCATAGGTTACCTACATTCGTCTTCATTGTCGATGCCGAGGCGGTTTTCTCTCTTCATTTTTTTGTTCTCAAGATAAATTATGACTCAAATAGCAACCCCAATTAACTTAAATTACTTTTACACATGGGCCAAGTGGTATAGAAAATTAAATAAATTATGGACTTGGCCCATTAAACACCAATTAAATTAATTATTTAAAATTACCCATCAAATAATTTATCATAGTTAAACAAAGAGTTTAGAATTCTCATTTAAAATTATCGAGAAGAGTCTTTTATGGAATAGGAGTTCTAGTGCTCAAAATGATCTAACGGGTCATTACATCATCTATCACTTAAACAAACATTTGTCCTCGAACAGTAAAGAATAAAAAGTATCCGAATGCTCAAAAAATTTGAGAATATCTGATCCACATGTCTGTTTCAGTCTCCTAAGTAGCCTCCTCAACAAGACGATGCTTTCATTAAACCTTTACTTAAGCAATTTCCTTCAACCTCAGCTTCTGAATTTGCCTATCCAAGATGGTGATCAACTCCTTCTCAAAAGTCGAATTCTAATCAAGTAATACCGAATTTCATCGAATCACATGAGAACCATCCTGATGGTACTTCTTAAGCATCAAAATATGAAACACCAGGGTGAACTCCGACAAACTGGGTGGCAAAACCAACTCGTAAGCCATATCACCAATACGCTGAACAATCTCAAAAGGACCAATATACCTCTGGCTCAACTTGCCTTTATTCCCAAATCTCATCACACTTTCATGGGTGGAATCTTTAATAGAATCCTCTCCCCAACCATGTAATCTAAATCACGAACCTTTCAATCTTCATAACTACTTTGCATACTTTGAGCAGTGAGAAACCTATCCTGAATCAACTTTACCTTGTCCAATGAATCTCTCAAAAAAAAATCTGTGCCCCACGACCTAACTTCAAATTAATCAAATTAATCAATTGGAGATCGACATCTTCTACTATACAAAACCTTGAATACATCAAATCAATCGATCAGAGATCGACATCTCCTACCATATAAAACCTCGAATGGTGACTGTTGTATGTAAATTCTGCTAAAAGAGAAAATTGATTCCAATGACCATCAAAATTACTCACACATGCTCGCAGCATATCCTCAGGGACTTGAACAGGCCGCTCAAACTAACCATCAATCTGATTGTGGAAGGTTGAACTAAAATCCACCCGAGTACCCAACTCTTTCGGCATAGATTGCCAAAAATATTATGTAAATTGTGTGCCGCAATCTAAAATGATAGAAATGGATAACTCATGCAAGTGAACTATCTCCCAAATGTAGATTTTGGCTAAATTCTTTGAAATATAGATAGCCTAAATCGGTATGAAATGCATAGGCTAGTCATTTGATCCACGATGGCCTATATAGCATTAAAATTATCCAAGGTCTATGGCAATACTACCACAAAGTCTATAGCAATCCACTCAGGTTTGGGCATCATTTGAGTCACACCTCTAGAATTTTGGTGTTCATACTTCACTTGTTGACAATTCAAATACTAAGATACAAAGTCTACTATGTCCCTCTTCATCCAACACCATCAATATTGTTGCTTCAAGTCACTATATATCTTAGTGGACCTGAATAAACATAATACCTCAAACTATGGGCCTCCTCCATGATCAGCCTAGTCAACTCACTTGTCTGAGGTACACAAATACAAACCTTGATCCTCAAAACTCCTTCATCATTCAGAATAGCCTCCTTGTCTTTTCCTCGAAGCACACTGTCTTAAATCTTATATAAATTCACATCATCAAATGGTTGCACCTGAATCTGCTCTAATAAGGAAGACCTTGCCTCCATGTAAGTCAGAATTCTACCAGAGTCCAAAATATCAAGTCTCCAAAAGTTAGTGGCTAAAGATTGGACATCCGAGTATCTTTTAGCAGCTCTCTAGTCATTTATAATAGTTATTCTCAATCCCGCCTATCTTACTAATCCACACTCCAACATAGTTCACTTTTACAACAATAGTGTTATCATAGAAAATTTGATTTTTGATCCAAATCATACAAGTAGTTTTCTTTATCAATCAATTTTAGTTCGTTCCCATTCGAATGGAATAAAATCACTCACTTTTGTCACGATCCGAAACCGGGCCATAATGGCATCTACATAACTCCCCAGTAGATAAGCCTAACCCAAATATACGAAAGACAATAAATAATAATTAAACTAAAGAGCGGAAGATATAACGAATAAAGAGGGCCAATAGAATATATATATATACCATCGTACAAAATATACATAAGAAATCCCTAAAATGACCAACGAGACAAAACAGACTCGAGAACCAACCCGGACCTGGTGTCACTAGTACAAGAGCGACTAAAGTAAGGAGTAGCTATACAATAACCCCTGTCTATCCAAAATACAAAATATAGACAGTATGTACAAGAAAGAAAGCATGTAAAGTTTCCAAAAGCGTCGGGAGCTCACCGCGATTCGAACAGCAACGGGCCTCAAACGACAGGAGATCAACGAATGTGGCTCATACTAGGTGCTGCATCATAAAAAGAGATGCAGAGTGTAGTATGAGTACCAAGACAACGGGTATTAAGTAGGCATTGTCGCGCCCCATTTTTCTCGCGAAAGATGGGCCATCGACGTGATAACTCTTTTTGGATAGAAAAGAGTGAAGAGTCACCACCTAACGAATTTAAGGTGCGTTAGGGCACCATTTTAACTAACTACGACTAAATTAATTTAAGGTCTACGTCACCAAAAATTGGGTAAGGGTTCAATTTACCTCAAAAGGAAGGTGTTAAGCACCTTTCGAGGTCCACAAATGTGGGTCCCTGCCGGATTCGTTATTTGTGTGGGAATTAAGTGATAAACAAAGGGTCAACAGTTTTATTAGCCTATTGTTAACTAAGTAATTAAACAAATAAATCTTTATTTTAAGCAAGTAGATAAATTAGTTACTAATAGTCTAAGTGAGAAAAAAGATCATGCATATAAACCGCAATTAAAATAAATAATGAAACAAAAAGGAGATCAACGAGAAGATAGAATTAAGACAAGAATATAGAAAAAAAAAACTAATTACTAAGTGATTTAGATAACTACCCCAACCATATAATAAAACAAGAGCTAAACTTAGGTTAGTTTTAACCTATTCGGATCAGCGCCCGGCTTATTTACCGAAGACAATTTCAAAGTCTTTGTCATTTCTGCTCGGGTCAATTTTCATCATATCCGTCTATCTACCCACCTAAGTTGGTTATTAAGATTATTATTCCTAGGAGTGTACTAAAGAAATGAAAAATCTAGCGTACCTTAGTATGCCTACCCGTCCCAACTTAATGTCCAAGAGCCATTGGACTTACTAACTTGGATGTGGGTCTAGACAAATAAAATCTTAGGTTTCCTAATTAGACACGAGGTTAAGCGTCATACAGAACATACCAAGGACTTTTAAAACAAGTAGCAGATAATGGTCTCAAGTAGGCCTCACAATTCATACAATTAACATTTTATGTAGTGATACCTATGAGCATGATATCTAGGGATTGAGATAGGCAGGAATAAGATTGATTTAGACTTATAGGCATGATGACTAATTAATGCAGAAACTAATTTTAACATGCTGAAAATGATTTGAGCATGCTGAATTGAACTTAAACTGATTTTAAACATGCTGACGCAGATTATTTATTGGACATGATAATTAATTACATTACTGCTAAAACAAGTTTAAAACCTACAATCATAGTTATTAGCCTACATGCAGGAACAGATTTGGACAATTGATTACTTAAGACACTAAATAAAAATGATTTTTTTAATCCTATAACATGGTCACTAGTTAGTTTAAATGCTGAAATTGATTTTTAATTCTATAACATGATAACTAACGAATTAATATGCTAAAACGAATTCAGATCCTATAGGCATGGTATCTAAATGAATTAATGTACTGAAATAAATTTAAATCCTATAGGCATGCTATCTAAATGATTTAACATGTTGAAAGCTTATTTAGTCCTATAGGCATGGTAACTACTTAGTTTAAAAATGCTGAAACATACTGAACCAGGTTTAGCATTCTGAAACAACTTCTAACATGCTGAACTGATTTTAACATGATGAAATAATTTTAACATGCTGAAACAGTTTCAACGTGCTGAATCCTATAGGCATGATTTCTAGTCGTGGTATATGCACAAACTGAATTAACCCTATAGGCATGCTATATAAAATACACAAAACACTGATGCTGAAATCGATTTTTAAACTAGACACGGTTCTGATTTTATTTAAAAGATGAAGCTGATTTTAAACATGGTAACTAGCTTTGTTTTTTATATGCTGAAACTGATTTTTACAACTTAAAACATGGTAGCTAACTATCATAAATGTTGAAACATAATTAACTTATAAAAATGGCAACTAAACAGAACTGAAAACTGGTTTTAAGCCATAGAGCATGGTAATTAATTTTAAAGCTGAAACGAACTTAAACTTATAGGCATGTTTTCTAGGCGTTTTGAAACAACTAAGGCAAATAGCACGTAGTTTGCCCCTCCCCCATAGCATCCCCTTAAAGTATCTTATTTATCGTCGGAGTTTATACAATAATTATTACAGACCCAAATGAGTAAATATGAAAGCATAATAGAATTAGTAAAGTCTATGTTCTAAAAAAATCTCCCAGTCCCACGCAACTCTCCATTGTGCAAACCCATCTTCTAGTAGAGTACATGTCGAACATGTCAATGTAGGATTTGAAGGACCTTATTACAGCCCATAAGACCGCCCTTTGACATGTCAGAGTTCCTGAGGATCTCGGGGATCCTAGGCAGTTCTTATGTCAAGAGATGGGATGCGCTAAGGCCTCCGTACCTCACAAAATTCCACATAACAAGCCAAAGTAGAGCCAAATTTAATTGTATAAGCCAACAAAACTGCCAACATAAGACAACTAACTGGTTTGTGCTAACAGAAGTTTAATGCAAAAGAAATCAAACCAAACAGAAATATAAGTTCTAAGTTTACGTCCTATAAACATGCTTTTATAAACAACTTTTAGAATAATCATGGATAAACACAGATGATTACACATTCTTAAACTAAAAGTAAACATGCATATGAATTGCAATATACAGAGGTAGAACACTAACCAGTTATCCGCAAGTAACAAGAAAATATTCAAAGTCCTTATACTTAGCAATCAATACCACTTTAGCAACCAAGAAGAGAAGTTAAAAAAAATGAGAGTAGTAGTGTGTCAAAGTCTGAGGAATAATGAAAAGGGGGGGGGGACTGCTTATATAGTAGGTGAATTATAAATAAGACAAGGAAAGAGAATATTTATTTAATTAATTAAAGATTTTTCCTTAAGCAGATTGACAAGATCATATTAGGATTAGAGAAAATTTGGCCTAATTTACCATAAATATGTGAGTACTAAAATTACTTCAAAATAACAGAAGCAAGAATCAAGACAAAATCAAATAAATTATTGAATTTATCATAAACTTTCCCAAAATCAAGCAATTAAATCAATTAGGGGTAAAACAAGTCAACATTTTACCATATTTATCTAGGTACTAAGGCTGTTATAAAATTCGAAATGGGAAAGACAGAACAACCCAAGGGATGATGACATGTTGTGATCAATCAATTACCCAAGTTACCAAGAATAATCAAGTACCACAATTTAACTTTAATTAATGATATCCAAATTTATGAAGTGCATCAGGTCTCAAATCTGTCCAAATTCTAATTTCAAGAGGGAAGGGAGGGACAACCAAATCAAAGTTATCAAAATTTGCTAGCAATAAACAAGTAACAAGATTAATCATACAAGAAAGGGAAACTGAGATCATGCTCGAATCTGATCAATTACGACCAACAGTAATCAAATAATAAGCATAAAGAAAATAAATCATAGCAATTATTCTATTCACAGACAGGCCATATAAGGCTATCTTAGAACTAAGCATAGTTTTTTTTTCAAGTCACAACACTATATTCCAACAACTGGTAAACAAGCCATGGATTGATCATGTATAATACATTGGGGCAACAAAGGACAGCAACCAAACAAAGATAACTCATAAGTTTCAGGCTTGGAACAGCAACAGTGGTATCCAACATGCTTATATATCAATTTTACAAACAAGACAAATATGTAATCGAATTTTCAGAATTAATCTTAGGAGTAAAACTCACGTTTTACACATATGACCATCCACATGAGGCAGTTAACACGAAATCACAGAATTTACACACAAATTCACAGTCCAACTCTACCAATTTCATATCTAAAAATCAGATAACAAGAAGAAGAAGAAAAAGGAAAGGGATGAAATTGAAAATGATCAAACCCGAAGTGGATTCATGATAATATGGCGTGAGGTAAACCTTAACCTAAACCAAGATGAGGGGTTGATTATGACGGTCGATCGATCAACCAAAACTTGACTTGTGAAAAATAATAATGAGCCATGCGTAGTGTTCCTTTCATCGATCTCCTCTAGTATTCGCCGGAAAAGACACGGCCTTTGGGGTTTCGTGGAAACCAGTGGTGGAAACACTAGGGAGACGGAGCTTTGTTGTCGTTGGGGTATTTAGTGGGTTTTTGACTGGTGGTTCTCGGACTGATTTTACCGGTGGCGGCGAAATGGTGAAGGAGGGAAGGGATGATGGAGATGTGGTTTTGGGTTGGTTTCTTGGTCGAGATGAAGGTGGACGTTTGGTGGTGACGGGCGGAGGCGGTGATGTGGTTGGAGGAGATGAAGAGAGAGGCGGCTGGTGAGGGAGTGGGAAATGAGGCTTAGGGTTTGGGAGGGTTTGGTTAAAAATGAAAGAAGAGGAGTGGACTAATCTTGACCGTTGATCACATTTGATCAACGGTTGAGATTAAATCTGACGTGGGTCGGGACATGGAGCGGGTCAGGCAAATTTGAATAATTGGAATTGAAATGGAGCATTTAAAATTGAGTCCAAATTGACTCAATTATAGGCTAGAATTGAAATAAATTAGATAAAAGGAGGCTAGAGTTTAAATAAATTGGGAATGAAATTGAAATTGGGCTGCTATTTAATAAATAAAATACTACATATATAATTTAATAGGTAAAATAATAACTTACGATAATTATCAGACAAAAAAATATTATTTAAAATCCTAAATTTATGACATGTAATATTATACGAAATTTATGATAAAATAATAACAATAAGAAATGACTTATACATTTATAAATTATATACGAATTTAAAAAGTGTCAAGATGACGATAAAAGACGTGATTTATTTAGTAAATAAAAGCAATATGTGATGTGCCGCCATTCTACGGCACATTTGACGCCTCTAAACTAAGAACAATCGTAAGTTTTCAAGCAACCGTCGTCGTTTTTAATGTTTTATGTTATGTTTTCAGGAAAGAGAGACAAACATAGAAACGAAAGGAAATACGAGCAAAACGACGTTCTGGATAAGAGTGACGGCCAGTCACCAAGGTGACGGTCCGTCAGCCTGGCCGTCAACTTGAGGCAGCACCACTGCCTAGTGGTGACGGCCACCGTGACGGTCCGTCAAGCTTGTGACGGTCCGTCAGCCTGGCCGTCAAAGTGAGGCAGTACGCAACGCGGATTCCGAATGTTTTTTGGACTTTGTTTCCTGGACTCCTATAAATACCCTATGTTAGGTTTATTTTATTCATTCATTACCAAATAGTTTTAGGAGATTTTTGAGCAAGAATTTGAGAGGAAAACACTACAAAAACACGTTTTTCTTCCTCATCATCTTGTTCTTGATTGTTCTTGGGATCTTGGTTTTCTTGTTCTTGGATAATTGAAGCTTGTTTTCATTATATTGTAAGAATCTCTTTTCTTTATTATGAATATGATCTTCTTCTCTTTCCATAAAAGCATGATTAACTAACTTCCCACAACTAGGGTTGTGGGAGCCATGGCGAAAGTAGCGATATAGATTCCGGGTAGCGTCGGGTTCAATATTTATGATTGTCACGTTGTTAATCATTCATTATTAACGTTTTCTAGTGGTTGCAAACATTAGAACATGCCTAGGTTTAATTTGCTTGAGTAAAGAGATTACAATCGGGAAATTTGATTAACTACGAGGATTCGAGACTACCAACTCTCGTCTTATGATTAATGCTATAACTAGATTAATCTACTTGATGTTTAGGATTGAAATATAAAAGCACACCTTTTCAAGTTTGAGAGAATTGAAAAGGAAATTCGTCTATTTGGTTGAGAAACGTTTAGATGATACCATTAATTCAATCACATCGTGACATGCATATAGAAAGAACCCGGTTAAGCCTTAAATCGAAATTGTTACAACGCCATGGTGAACACTTCCCTAGTTCTCTCTCATATTGATTTTCACTCGTACATTATTATTTGTTTTTGTTCACAAATTGATCACACAAACCCCCCCTATTTACCGGAAACCATTGACTACTAGTCATCTAATTCACGAATGACCTAATTTGCACCTTATTCCCTGTGGGATCGACCCCAACCTCTGTTGGGTTCTATATTTGACGACGACCGCTTACGCTTCATAATTTGAGGTGTAGTTTGGGCGTTATCAAATTTTGGCGCCGTTGCCGGGGAATACGGTTGTTTATTAAGTTGGGTGTGTTTATTTGACTCTTAGTCATATTTCCTGCTTTTATTTTTGTTTGTTGTTTTTGTTTGTTACAGGGTACATAGTTGTGCATGCCAAGTACCCGACGCTCGGGTGAACCAATATTACCCTATGATCCCGAGCTTGCAAGAACGATAAGGCGTAACATGAATGAACAACGACAAGAGGCAGCGAGACTCGCTGCAGCTCAGCAAGCGCAACAACGTTTGAATGCTGGTGGTCTTGAGGTCGACATTGAGTTGAATGATGAGGAGGTCGACTTAGATGGAGTTGGTGCCACGGGCGCTATTGCGTTTCCTTCGCTAGCACCCGGGGCCAAGTTCAATATCACTAGCACAATGATTCAGCTGTTGAATTTGAGAGGAGTGTTCCGTGGTGTTGCTGGTGACGATCCAAACCGGCACCTGATGAATTTTGTGGTTATCTGCAAGTCGTTCGAATTGCCTGGAGTAAGTCAGACAGCGATCAGGCTCAGGTTGTTTTCATTGTCTCTGTTTGATGAGGCAGCGTTATGGTTGACAGAGCTAACCCCCGACTCTATCACAACCTGGGGAGAGTTGAAAGGAGCTTTCCTAGAAAGGTTCTTTCCTCCCTCTAGGATGATACAGTTGAGGGATGAAATTAGCAACTTCAGACAACAACCTCATGAGGCGTTACATGAGACTTGGTTGCGGTTCAAGAAAAAGCTGACACAATGCCCAAACCATCAGTTGACCGACAATTTCCTGATGCAGACATTTACAGAGCACTAAATTTGGCTACCAAGCCGACACTGGATAATGCAGTAGGTGGAGCGTTTATGGGTCTCACTTTTGCCGATGCCACAGCTATTTTGGACAGGCTCACCAAAACCAACAGGGCCTGGCATACACGTGATACAGAGGTAGCAGCTAGCACTTATGCAGTTGGTATATCAGCAGAGCAGCGCAGGAAGGAGGAAGAGCGGGGCTAAGATATGGCCCATCTGAAGACGCAAATGGACCTACTGACAAAGCATTTGTTGTCAGGAGGTATCGAAAAGGTGAAAGCTGTGGGTTCCCAAGGTAGAGCAGCAGAGTTTGAATCTGATGAGGAGGTGAATTATTTGGGTGGTTTCCAGGCCAACGGCCAAGGAAACCAAGGTCGGAACTATCAGAAGGACAACTACTATGAAAAAGCTGGCTACAGAGATCGTGATCAGGGGAACTGGAAGAATAACACTGATAGAGGTGGGTTGTATATACCACCTGGTAACCAAGAAAGAGCTAACACCAAGACAGAGACATCCAAACTAGAGAACATGATGGCTAAGATGTTGCTGAAGGTGGAATCTACCGACTCCGCGGTAAAGGAGATGAGGACGGAATTATCAACAATGAGTCAGGTAGTGGATTCACATTCCACCTCGATCAAGCAATTGGAATAGCAAGTGGGTCAAATCTCGGCATCTCTAAATCAAAAGAGGACAGGTACCTTGCCGAGTGACACCGTTTAAAATCCGAGGAAGGATGGGAGTTGTATGGCGATCACTACAAGAAGCGGTAAAATGTTACTAAAATCACATCCGGTAATTCAGACTCAAGGTGATGTTGTGGATGACAATGTGGCGGAGGATGCTACGCAAAGGCTCATGGATAAAAGCAAGGAAGTTAAAAAGCTTCCAACTATGATGCCTCGGCCACCACCTCCTTTCCCACAGCGTTTGAAGAAGAAAGCGGACGATAGCAAGTTCCTGAACTTCATGACCATGCTGAAGCAGATATCAGTCAACATCCCTCTGGTGGACGCTCTTGAACAAATGCCCGGATATGCCAAGTTCATGAAGGACTTGATTACCAAGAAGAGGTCAGTAGGCTTTGAACCAGAAGATAACCTCCACCACTGCAGTGCTATTTCTTCAAGATCATTAGTAGAAAAGAAGGAAGATCCAGGTGCTTTTACTGTTCCCTGTACTATTGGGAAATTCAACTTTGAAAAAGCCTTATGTGATCTTGGTGCTAGCATCAACTTGATGCTGCTAGCAGTATATAAACAATTGGGTTTGGGAGCGCCCAAACCAACTACCATGAGGGTGCTAATGGCTGACCGTTCAGTAAAACGACCAGTGGGAATATTGTCTGATGTGTTGGTCAAGGTTGGTAAGTTTATATTCCCGGCCGACTTTGTGATCTTAGATTGCGAAGTGGACTTTGAGGTTCCCATAATCTTGGGGAGACCATTGTTAGCCACTGCAAGAGTGTTGGTCGACATGGAAAGAAACGAACTGACGTTCAGATTAAACAATGAATTGGTCAAGTTTGATGCGTGTAAGTTGATGAAGCAACCAAGGGACATGAGAGTGGTCGCGGTTATAGATATGGTTGATGAAGCCCCTGCGGAGTTGCATATTGAGGAGAAGGGTCCTGTCGAGACCCTAGCTGTTACGAGAATGAGGTTGCGATCGCAAAAAGGGAAGCATGTAGAGGAAGGCGGTGAAAACAAATCAAGGAAGAGAAAACACCGCAAGAAAACCCGCAAAGAAAGAGTAAAGAAGTTGCCACGACTAGCTGCGGAACCGATAAACCAAGAAGTTGGAGCTCAACGGGATGGGGTAGCTGGCACCTATTCCATCGATTTCGCCTGCTTTGGAGACCCTGGCGGTCTCCAACATCATGCCAGACGCTGAGTCTTATGGGCTTCACAGGTATTCCTTTTTCTCACAGTATTAGCTGTCACATGTATGCATTGGGGACACTGCATGAGTCTAAGTTGAGGGTGTTGGGATACCTGTGAGTCTTTCACCACCGAGGGTTTTTGTTGCCGTGTTTCTTTTCCCTCCAGTGTGCTATCTAGTAGAACCGGCATGTTTAGGTTGTCGTTGTAGTTGTTTTCTAGTGTCTATAGCAAGCATGGCATTTTTTTAAAAGGAACTAAAAGGAGCCCCCTCTGAAAAGTTGATTTTGTACTTATGTTTGAAACGATTGACTGTCTGGATCCTTGAATGTCATTGTGTGGTTATGATTGGAATAAGTATGCTTAAGCCGAGCTGTTGTTTTGATAGTTAGTAGTGGTATGGTTTCTTGGTGCCAAGTGTGTGTGAGCTTATTGTTATAAATTTTTACTCTGTGCATGCATCTAGAATTTGCCCGGTCTATTTTGTTAAGTTTGAAGTTGGTTGCGTAGGAAAGGATCACAGGCCCTTTTTGTGTGCAGTCCACTTAGCCTATAAGACCGTCCAAATGCAAATAATCCTTTTGATCCCTGTTTGATCCATAATTGACCCTATTCGTTCAATAACCTGTCACCGTTCCTTTTTAACTTTGAATCCCTATCTTGTCCCTGGTCCTTCCTTGGACATCGTTCACCTCAACTCAGGCAATCAGCCTAAGTTAAGGGTGGCTACTATAGAGGTAAATGATAAGAAAAATAGAAGGGATAAGATTGGTTGTGAATAGAATGAAAATTCCGGGTGTGTGTCTAAGAAAAGAAAGATAAAGAAACGAAAAAAAAAGATGAAAAAGAACGAAAAAGAAATAAAAAGAAGTGTCAGAATAAAGAGGCCGCACCTGTAACTAGAAAGAAGGGAAGAAAGAGGTGAATAAGGATGGACAAAGTAAAGTTATGTGGAAATAGTAGGTCGGTGATTCCAAGGAGGGTTTAGTCACTATTCCCCAAACGTATCCTACCTGCACCCGAAGCCTCATTACAAAGCCTAAACAATTCCTGTAGTGATCCTGAGCGGCTTTCTGAAAAACTGAAATAGAATAGTAAGGGCAAGCTTATGGCATCGCGTGTGCATTGTTTGAAATCATTTGTGAGTGTGAGCGCCTTACCTAGTCCCAAATCTTGTGTGTGGGACTTCTTTGTGGTGAGGGCACCAAGATTTCTGTATTGTCTATTGACTGTTAGGATAGCTGTACGTGTGTATGCATAATATTCTATCATATCGGAATGACATGTTTGGATCCTTGCAAGTTAATGTTTCATACATTTGTGTGCTACTAGGGAGCTTGATTTAAAATTGAATGACCATGAGTTGCTAGAGACACGAGTTTGTTTTCTTAGTTGAGTCGTCTTATTGTTTTCTTTTATGTCACGTTGCTTGAGGACAAGCGAACGTTTAAGTTGAGGGTGTTGATGTGCCGCCATTCTACGGCACATTTGACGCCTCTAAACTAAGAACAATCGTAAGTTTTCAAGCAACCGTCATCGTTTTTAATGTTTTATGTTATGTATTCAGGAAAGCGAGACAAACATAGAAACGAAAGGAAATACGAGCAAAACGACGTTCTGGATAAGAGTGACGGCCAGAGTGACGGCCAGTCACCAAGGTGACGGTCCGTCAGCCTGGCCGTCAACTTGAGGCAGCACCACTGCCTAGTGATGACGGCCACCGTGACGGTCCATCAAGCTTGTGACGGTCCGTCAGCCTGGCCGTCAAAGTGAGGCAGTACGCAATGCGGATTCCGAACGTTTTTTGGACTTTGTTTCCTGGACTCCTATAAATACCCTATGTTAGGTTTATTTTATTCATTCATTACCAAATAGTTTTAGGAGATTTTTGAGCAAGAATTTGAGAGGAAAACACTACAAAAACACGTTTTTCTTCCTCATCATCTTGTTCTTGATTGTTCTTGGGATCTTGGTTTTCTTGTTCTTGGATAATTGAAGCTTGTTTTCATTATATTGTAAGAATCTCTTTTCTTTATTATGAATATGATCTTCTTCTCTTTCCATAAAAGCATGATTAACTAACTTCCCACAACTAGGGTTGTGGGAGCCATGGCGAAAGTAGCGATATAGATTCCGGGTAGCGTCGGGTTCAATATTTATGATTGTCACGTTGTTAATCATTCATTATTAACGTTTTCTAGTGGTTGCAAACATTAGAACATGCCTAGGTTTAATTTGCTTGAGTAAAGAGATTACAACCGGGAAATTTGATTAACTACGAGGATTCGAGACTACCAACTCTCGTCTTATGATTAATGTTGTAACTAGATTAATCTACTTGATGTTTAGGATTGAAATATAAAAGCACACCTTTTCAAGTTCGAGAGAATTGAAAAGGAAATTCGTCTATTTGGTTGAGAAACGTTTAGATGATACCATTAATTCAATCACATCGTGACATGCATATAGAAAGAACCCGGTTAAGCCTTAAATCAAAATTGTTACAACCCCATGGTGAACACTTCCCTAGTTCTCTCTCATATTGATTTTCACTCGTACATTATTATTTGTTTTTGTTCACAAATTGATCACACAAACCCCCCCTATTTACCGAAAACCATTGACTACTAGTCATCTAATTCACGAACGACCTAATTTGCACCTTATTCCCTGTGGGATCGACCCCAACCTCTGTTGGGTTCTATATTTGACGACGACCGCTTACGCTTCATAATTTGAGGTGTAGTTTGGGCGTTATCAATATGCGAGGAAAATAAAGCTTTAAAAATAAGAATAACTAGTAAAATAACAGCCCAAGAGAGGTTTAGGGAGGTCAAAATTGGGTGTCAAAAGGCATCACAGGTCGACCAAGCGCAGAAAGATAGTATATATAAATAAATTGCAGGAAAGCAGCTAATTATACAGGGATACACTTAAAATCTAGTTATAAAGCTGGAGACATGCCAATAAACCAAAAAGAAAAGGAAGGAAAATAATATCAAGCCAATCAGAGTCAATTCACGTGCTAAAGCAAATGCAATGCGGTTCACGATGATGCATGTATAAATGCAATATAATATAGACCCAAAATACCACATTGGGCGCCCAGAATATCGCATCGTACTATGCATATATATATAAGTGAAATAGTAAAATACCCGGAATAACGCATTGGGGGTCCGGAATACCGTATTATACTATATAAATATATACAAATGCAGAAAATAGTATTTCCTTATTTTTCCTTCTAAAAACCAAGGTGATACTCAAAATAGCTTGATTTAGTCCAAAAAATCATCACAACAGTAGTAGAGCCTCCTTTCAAACCAAAAACCTTTGAAAATCATTTCCTCCTTGTACCAATGATATGCCATGCGATATGAATATGAATATTCACAAACAGAGGAAAAACCACACCATCAGATCAAACAGGGCAAGAATACCCTCCAAACCAAGAGAACTGACCTGGAACTCCGTCTAAATCCTAGCAATGGCATCGGGCCCATAGTTACACACAACGATAGAATAAAGCGGTAAAGAAGAAATAAAAGCAAAAACCAACGGGAAAACTCTCTTCTACCTCTAAAGCCTCCTAAAAGCATGCTAAGGATTTTATACTAGTCACACAGAAGAAGCAATCTCCTAGGCTAAGGATAACATATAGTTCTAGGCTAAAAACTCAAAATGGCCAATTAACATGATAAATAGGATTTAAGCCTAAGTCTATCTAAAATCCAACCTAGCATTCCACTAACATTTAAATATATACTATCTAACTAAACTCAATCTAAATGGTAAACCGTAACCTACCTCGGGGCCGAACTGCAAGCACGAACCGTCACTCGTGTGCTTTCCCCTTCCGAACAGTCTCAGAAAGCTGCCACTCTATCAAGAACATAAACTAGGTGTCAAGACGAGAAGAATGACACCCATATTGCTATACGAAAAAACGGGCCAGAAATCGGGTCAAAACAATGACCCTAGGGGCTCGTACAATGAAATAGAAAATAAAATTTATAATTATGCTCGCGGTGGGTTAAAGAACCCATGCCCAAAGATTGGGCGCGAACAGAGTTTGTTTCGGGGCCCAAAACAACGCCGAAGTGCTACTAATTCACGGGATTAAATGGAAAAGCTCATAATTTAAAGGCGAAAACCAACCTCGATAAGAAAAACACGTCACGGAGATGAGTTGCACAAATTTAAGAACATGCAGTCCCCAAAAGATCAGATTTCTACAAGGATCACTTCAATTTCAAAATTTAACAACAAGGAAAATTAGCGGGGAAAATACGGGAATTACCACGGAAAGAGAAGAGGGGTGACGAGGGAACTTACCGGGTGCAGGACACTGAAGCAAAAAGCTGGAAAATAGGAGCTTGGGAGCTTCAACAATGGAGTTTTTGGAATTTAGAAGGAGAAAACAAAGTTGAAACTTTAAATAGTCGTCAAGGGTCCTTCATCGCGATCGCGACAGGACCCCTGCGTTCGCGGAGAACAGCTGGCCCAACCATCGCGATCGCGATGGTCCAGGCCGTGTTCGTGAAGAGGAATCTAAGTCGGGTCTCAGCCGGCTACATTGCGAACGCAAAGGACACCCTTCGCGAATGTGATGGTCCAAAAACCAGACCATCACAAACGCGATGGGATCCTCGCGATCGCAAAGAGAAAAATGGTCTGTAACTTAATGCAGCAACCAGCAATTTCCCCAAGTCCAAAAATCTTCCGATGTACCCTCGGGATTCATCCAGAACACCGTGAACACATAAACCAACCATGCTACCCTACCAGAAATAGCATTCTAAACTCAATGGAATCGATGAAACTACCAATGGAGATCATTTTAACGAAAAGTAGGTCCCACGCCCAAAACCAACTCGAAACTCAAAACCTAAAAACAAATTTGGAAGTCCCCCGTAGCCCAAAGTCAACATTCTGGAGCTAACAGCACTGACAGAATTTCTATCCGAGGCCGTCTTCTCTGAATGTTGACCAAAGTCAACCCTACCAGCCAAACTGACTTCAAAACACACAAGGCCACACAAAACACAATCGAAAGCACTCAGACCTAGACCAATGGTCCCACTAGACCAAAATCCCCATTCCGGAGCTAACGAAACTATCGGAATTCGATTCTGAGCGTGTTAACCAAAAAAGTTGACCAAAGTCAACGATTTACCAACTTTGAGAGCTAAAATAGGGAAACGGTCATAACGACCTAACGAACGGCCCAGGCACCAAACCATCAGTCTCGTCAAGTCATAAATGACTTATAGCCACTGAGGGAAAGCTTGAAATGGCTGAAAAGGGATGAAAAGCAGAAAATAACCTGGAGGGTCATTACAACATTAACTACTAAAAGAACTTTGATCCTCGAAAGTTAGAATAAGGATAGTACCTGAAGACTCAAAAAGACGAGGATAACGGGTCCGCATATCGGTCTCAATTTTCCAAGTAGCCTCCTCGAAAGGACGATGCCGCCACTGAACTTTAACTGACGGAATCTCCTTGGACCTCAATTTCCTAACCTGCTTGTTCAAAATAGCAACAAGCTCCTCTTCGAAAGCCAAAGACTCGTCCAACTGAACCGACTCCAACTGAAGCACGTGAGACTCATCCAAAATGTACTGCCGCAGCATAGAAACATGAAACACCGGATGAACACTAGAAAGAGCAGGAGGCAAGGCTAACTCATAAGCAACCCATCCAATACGACGAAGGATCTCAACTGGACCAATTAACCTCAGACTGAGCTTACCCTTCCTCCCAAATCGCATCACGCCCTTCATGGGCGATACCCGAAGGAACACACTATCACCAACCATAAACTCAAGATCTCGAACTCTCCGACTAGCATAACTCGTCTGCCTACTCTGGGTAGTATAATGTCTCTCCTGAATAACCCGAACTTTATCCATAGAATCACGAAGTAAATCGGTATCCCACAGCCTAACCTCGAAAATATCAAACCAACCCACATGAGATCTGCACCGTCTACCATACAACACCTCGAATGGAGCCATCTGAATGCAGGAATGGTAACTATTATTATATGCAAACTCTGCCAAGGCTAAACATTGGTCCCACTGACCCCCGAAATCAATAACGTAGGCCCACAATATATCCTCCACAACCTAAATGGTACGCTCTGACTGATCGTCTATCTGCGGATGAAAAGTGGTGCTAAGCTCAACTCTAGTGCCCAACTCTCTCTGAATAGACTACCAAAAGTGTGAAGTGAACTGAGTACCATGGTCAGAAATGATAGAAACTGGCACCCTATGCAACCAGACAATCTCTCAAATGTAGATCTGAGCCAACCTCTAAGAACTGTAGAAAGTCTGGACCGGCAGAAAGTAGGCAGACTTTGTGAACCTATCCACGATAACCCAAATAGCATCAAATCTTTGCAAAGTATGTGGCAATCCGACTACAAAATCCATGGATATACGCTCCCATTTCTAATTCAGAATGGGTAGCCTCTGTGATAACCACCTGGCCTCTGGTGCTCGAACTTCACCTGCTGACAGTTCAAGCACCTGGATACGAAAGCCGAAATATCCCTCTTCATCCCACACCACCAGTAGTGCTGCCTCAAGTCATGATACATCTTAGATGCCCCAGGATGAATGGAATATCTAGAATAATGAGCCTCCTCCAGTATCAATCTGACCAAGTCACCAACTCTAGGAATGCAGATACGACCCTCGATCCTCAAAACACCCTCTGAATCTAAAGCCGCGTTCCTAGACTCACCACTCAACACCTTGTCAAGAATGATCCTCAATCTCGCATCATCAAATTACTGTGCCCGAATCTGCTGCAATAAGGAAGACCTAGCCTCAACACAAGCAAGAATACAGCGCAGCTCTGAATTTTCAAGTCGAACCAACCTATTAGACAAGGACTGGATGTCCCAAGCTAAATATCGCTCCTCCGTAGCTAAGAAAGCCAAGCTACCCATACTCACCACCTTCCGGCTCAAGGCATCCGCTACCATGTTTGCCTTGCTCGAATAATAGAGAATAGAAATGTCATAGTCCTTTAGTAGCTCCAACCACCTACGATGCCTCAAATTTAGATCATTCTGGCTAAAGATGTACTGAAGACTACGATGGTCAGTAAAGATCTCACAATGCATTCCATAAAGATAATGTCTCCACATCTTCAAATCGAAGACTACCGCTGCTAACTCCAAGTCATGTGTGGGGTAGTTCATCTCGTGAACCTTCAACTATCTGGAAGCATATACAATAACCTGGCCCTGTTGCATCTACACACAACCCAAACCAATACCTTCTACATCACAATATACGGTGAAACCCTGACCCTCGACTGGAAGAGTAAGAATCAGAGCTGAAGTCAACAAGGCCTTGAGCTTCAGAAAACTCGCCTCACACTCATCTGACCACTGGAAGGGAACATTCTTCTGAGTCAATATAGCCAGTGAAGCTGCTATCGAAGAAAATCCCTCCATAAACCATTTGTAATAACCTGCTAACCTGATGAAACTATGAACCTCGGTAGGAGAAGTAAGCCTAGCCCAATCATGAACTGCTGCAATCTTCGCCGGATCTACCATAATCCCATCCTTCGACACCACGTGCCCCAAGAATGCCACAGACTCAAGCCAAAACTCACACTTAGTGAACTTGGCGTACAACTGACGGTCTCGCAAGGTCTGAAGTACCAATCAAAGATGCTGCTCATGCTCCTCTCTACTCCTCGAATAAATCAGAATGTCGTCGATGAACACATTCACGAATGAATCCAAGTAGGCACTGAATGCACGGTTCATCAACTCCATAAATATTTCTGGGGCATTAGTCAACCCAAAAGACATGACTAGGAACTCATAATGGTCGTATCGAGTCCTAATGCAATCTTTGGGATGTCGTCAGCCCTAATCCTAAACTGGTGATAATCGGACCTCAAATCTATCTTAGAGAACACCATTGCACCCTGTAGCTGGTCAAACAAGTCATCAATACGCGACATTGGATATCTGTTCTTAACTATCACCTTATTCAACTGCCTGTAGTCGATACACATATGCATAGACCCATCCTTCTTCTTCAAAAATAGAACCGGAGCACCCCACGGAGACACACTAACACGGATGAACCCTCTACTCAACAGATCTTGGAGCTTATCCTTAAGCTTCCTCAACTCAGCAGGTGCCATCCAATATGGTGGAATAGAAATGGGTTTGGTGCCCGACTCCACATCGATACCAAAATCAATGTCACGATCAGGAGGAAGACTCGGAAGATCGATAGGAAACACATCTGAATACTCGTAAACCACAGGAACAGACTCAAGAAGAGGTGTGGTGGCACTAGTATTATGAACGTAGGCAAGATAAGCTAAGCACCCCTTCCCAACCAGCCGTTGGGCGCTCAGAAAGGATATAACTCCCCTCGGCATGTGGCTATCGGCTTTCTTCCATATGATAGGAGGAATATCAGGCATCCGAAGAGTAGCAGTCTTGGCGAAACAATCCAAGACTGCATGATAAGGAGACAACCAATCCATGCCCAAGATCACATCAAAATCGACCATATCAAAGACAACCAAGTATACCCACATGTCTACCCTAAGATAGTCACCACACAAGCCCGATAAACCTGATCCACTACTAAAGAATCACCTACTGGGTAGATACACGCAAAGGCATAGGCAAGGACTCACAAGCAGACCCCAGACGAGTAGCATAATCAGTAGATACATACGAGAATGTAGACCCCGGATCAAACAAAGCAGAAGCAGACTGATGACAAATGGAGATCGTACCTGTGATCACAGCATCTGAAGCCTCGACCTCTGTCCAGCCTGGAACCACATACATATGGCCCCGACCGCCACGACCACCTGGCCTATCGAACTAAGGACCACCTCTAGTACCCTAGAGACCACCCCTACTACCCTAGAGACCACCCCTACTACCCTGTGAACCGCCTCTAGATAGAGGTGCTGGAGCCTTGGGGGCCTAAACCAATTGATCATGTCGCCTAGGATGCTGCACCGATAGGAACTCTCTAGCAAAATGGCCTATCTCACCACATTCATAACAACCCCGACCAAATGTACTCTGATGTGAAAACTCGGCTGAATCAGAATGACTACCACGACTTGTAGACCCTGAATGACCAACTCGGGGAGTAGGAACGAGACTCTGGCTACTCTGACCCTCAGTAGTCTGTAATGCCACCTAAATAGGCTGGCTCAGCTGGAAACGCTGGTGATGCTGACCTCTACCTTAGTAGCCCCTACCATGGCCCTGTGAACCGCTAAAACTGCCCTGATGGCGGGGCCTCTTATCGCTGCCACCTTGGGCCTCGTGAAGAACGCCTTCAATAGTGTGGGCATGTTCCATTACATCCAGAAATGACTGTCCCGATGCTTCCATACCCTTTGCAGCCAAGCAAAGATGCAGAGTCAGGCCTCGAATGAAATGGTGTACGCTCTCATGCTCGGTGGGCAGAATCATAGTGGCGTATCTGGATAATTGATGGAACCGAACCTCGTACTCAGACACAGTCATGGAGCCATGCTCCAACCCAGCAAACTGATCCATTAGACGCTCCTTCATGCTACGTGGTACATACTTCTCTAAAAAAGCTGCGGAGAACTGATCCCAAGTAAGCGGAGGTGACCCGGTTGGTCTGCAAGCAACATATGACCTCCACCATTGTTTTGCTGGACCATCCAGCTGAAACGCGGTGTAATCTACTCCATGAGACTTAACTAACCCCAAATTATGTAACCTCTCCTGGCATCTAGTCAGAAATTCGTGTGCATCCTCCATAGCAGCACTCGAAAACCTCGGAGGACCCAATCTATAGAACCTACCCAACATCTTCTACTCCTTAGAAAACATAATTGGTACGGTGGGAGTAGGTGCAGCAACTGTAGGAACTGGTAGTACCTCCAATCTTGGAGCCGCAGTAGCAGGTTGCGCTCCTAAACCCTGTGCGGCTGCCTAGGCTGAAGTCTGACCCTCACCTAAAACCTGAGAACCAATCGGAGTGCTCGATGAAGCTGCTAGTGGAGTCATACCCTCAAGAAACCCCAACAATCAAACCAAGATGTCCTGCAATACTGGAGTAACCACAAAACCTGTCGCATATTGGGCTGGCCTTACATGCTCTGGCTCATACTGAACCTCATCCACTCTAACATCAGGCTCTGGTGATGGTACTCTAACCCGGGCTCGGGCTGGTGCCACAGCTCGTGCCCTACCTCGACCTCTGGGTCGACCTCTACCCCATCCCCAACTGGGGTTCTAACTGCAGGGGCAGGGGCCTCGTCCTCACCTGCCGAAGATCTCATCCGAACCATCTGAAAAGGAGTAAAACAAAAATACTTAAAAGATGACCAAATCAAGTAAGCACGATAAAGAATCAAACAAAACAAAGTCTTTCCTAGGGAATATCCTATAGCCTCTCGTAGATTGGATACGAACGTCATCGCACCGATCCACGAGACTATTCTAGACACCTTGCTCTTGTACTAGCGAGATCGGTGAACCTAGAGCTATGATACCACTCTGTCATGACCCAAAACCGGGACATGATGGCGTTTACATAACCCCCAGTAGACAAGCCTAACCCAAACATGCAAAAGACAATAAATAATAATTAAACTAAAGAAAAGCGGAAGATATAATGAAAAGATAGGGCCAATAGCATATATATATACCATCGTACAAAATATACATAAGAAGGCCCTAAAGTGACCAATGAGACAAAACCGACTCGAAAACTAACCCGGACCTGGTGTCACTAATACAAGAGCGACTAAAGTAAGGAGTAGCTATACAATAACCCCTGTTTATACAAAATACAAAATATAGACAGGATGTACAAGAAGGAAAGCATGTAAAGTCTCTAAAAGCGTCGGGAGCTCACAGCGATCCAAACAGCAATAGGCCTCGGATGACAGAAGATCAGCGAGTGGCTCATACTAGGTGTTGCATCATAAAAAGAGATGAAGAGTGTAGTAGGAGTACCAAGAAAATGGGTACTCAGTAGGCATCATAGGCCGACCGAGCACAAAAAGATAGTATATATAAATAGATTATAGAAAAGCAGCTAACTATACAGGGATCCACCTAAATCTAGTTATAAAGCCGGAGACATGCCAATAAACCAAAAAGAAAGGGAAAGAAAACAACATCAAGCCAACCAGAGTCAATCCACGTGACAAAGAAAATGCAATGCGGTGCACGATGATGCATGTATGAATGCAATATAATATAAACCCGGAATACTATATCGGGCGCCCAGAATACCATATCGGACTATGCATATATATATGTGAAATAGTAAAACACCCGAAATAATGCATCGGCAGTCCGAAATACCGCATCGGACTATATAAATATATACATATGCAGAAAATAGTATTTCCTTATTTTTCCTTCTAAAAACCAAGGTGATACTCAAAATAGTTCGATTTAGTCTAAAAAATCATCACAACAGTAGTAGAGCCTTCTTCAAACCAAAAACCTTTGAAAATTATTTCCTTGTTGTACCAATGATATGCCATGCAATATGAATATAAATGTTCACAAACAGAGGAAAAACCACACCATCAGATCAAACAGGGCAAGAATACCCTTCAAACCAAGAAAACTGACCTAGAACTCCGTTTAAATCCTAGCCATGGCCTCGGGCCCACAGTTATACACAACAATAGAATAAAGTGGTAAAGCGAAAACCAACAGGAAAACTCTATTCTACATCTAAAGCTTCCTAAAAGCAGCTAAGGACTTTATACTAGTAACACAGAAGAAGCAAGCTCCTAGGCTAAGGATAACATACAGTTCTAGGCTAAAAACCCGAAATGGCCAGTTAACATGATAAACAGGATTTAAGACTAAGTCTATCTAAAATCCAACCTAGCATTCCAGTAACATATAAATATATACTATCTAACTAAACTCAGTCTAAAAGGTAAATCGTAACCTACCTCAGGGCCAAACTGCAAGCATGAACCATCACTCATGTGTCTTCCCCTTTTGAACAGCCTCAGAAAGCTGACACGCTATCAAGAACATAAACTAGGTGTCAAGACGAGAAGAATGACACCCATATTGTTATACGAAAAAATGGGTTGGAAATCGGATCGAAAAAATGACCCTCGGGGACCGTACAATGAAACGAAAAACATAATTCACAATTATGCTCACGGTGGGTTAAAGAACCCATGCCCAAAGTTTGGGCACGAACGGAGTTCATTTCGGGGACCAAAACAACCCCGAAGTGCTACTAATACACGGAATTAAAATGGAAAAGCTCGGAATTCAAAGGCAGAAACCAACCTCGATAAGAGAAACACGTCATGGAGATGAGTTGCACGAATTTAAGAACATGCAGTCCCCAAAAGATCAGATTTCTACAAGGATCACCCCAATTTCAAAATTTAACAACAAGGGAAATTAGTGGGAGAAATACGAGAATTACCACAGAAGGAGGAGAGGGGTGACGAAGAAACTTACCGGGTGCAGGACACTAAGAGTGGCCGTCGGACCGGTATGGACCGGTACCATTCCGGTACATACCGGGATGGAACAGAATGGTACCGGCCGTTGACCGGAACGGATCGGGTTTGCCGATCCACACCGGCAAACCGATACCGGTTCGTACCGGTTATAAACCGGTTATATTTTATTATATTATGGATCCATCTCAAAAAAAAACCAGTAAAAAAGGTATTATTTCAAGAACAAAAAGTTATGTGAAGGGTAAATTAGGTAGTGGTTCTTCTAGTTCTTCTCTCCGCCCTGCTCTTTCTCAAATTAGATTTAATACAGATGAATTTACGCATGTTAATGAAACTAATTTTTTATTTACTACGGATGACCCTATTCCCAACTAAGCTTATGAAAGAATGTATAATGATTTAGAAGATGAATTAAATGAAGAAGTAGAAATGCATGAGGATGATGATTTAGAAGAAACTGATACACCGACTAGTCCCTTTATTGCCCCCGCCCCCACTATTCCCCAAGCTCCAACTCAGGATAATCCTCAAGTTAGAGCTGATCTTCCCCCTATTGCTCCAGTGAGGGGTAAGACCAAACCACAACGTCCTTTAAAATCAGCTGTGTGGAAATTTTGTTTTTTAAATGAAGAAAAAACTGTGTCTACGTGTCGTATTTGTAAACAAAGTTGGAAATATGTATCTGGTGCTAGTGGAGGTTCGACTGGGGGGTTAAAAACTCATTTGCTTAAGAAACATCCGAGAGAGTGGCAAGCATATCTAGCTAGTCAAGGTGATGCTGGCTCTAGCGTTGGACCTTCTGTTGGCGGGTCAAACATGATTCAAACTTCACTAAATCCTTCAAACCCTGCTGGTCATGTTTCACAACGGCCCTATAATAGGGACCGTGATCGTGAAAATTTTGTCTAAAATGGTTGTTGTTTGTGGTTTGCCTTTTAATTTTGGAGAACATGATGATTTTATAAGATATATTCGGGATACATTTTATCCCAGTTTTGAAGGTATTACAAGAAGCATGGTAAAAAGAGATATTTTTGAATTTTATGAAAAACATATGCAATATCTTCATAAATATTTTTATATAATGGATTGTAGGGCTTTTATTACCACTGATATGGGTCGTAGTCCTAACAGATTTGATTATTTAACTGTTACTGCACATTGAATTGATTATAAATGGATAATGCAAAAAAGAATTATCGCTTATAAAATTTGTGAACACAAAAAAACTGGTGCTTATATTTCTTCAAGTGTATTAAAAATTTTACAACGTTTTTATCTTACTGAAAAAGTGATTAGTATCACTTTAGATAATGCTTCTGCTAATTTAAATGCTATGACTATGCTAGAAACTAGACTTTGTCCAATTAGTAAATATGCTTTTCATATCAAATGTGGTGCACATATATTAAATTTAGTTGTGAAAGATGGTATTAGGGTATTTGATAGTTGTATTGATAAAGTTGAAAATGCAATTTTTTGGATTTTTCATATGAATAATAATAGTAGAATTCAACAATATAAAGATTTTTGTAAATTGTGTGAAGTTCCATTTAGAAAAGTTCCAAAACATGTTAAAACTAGATGGAATTCTTTTTATGAAATGCTTGAAGTTGCTTATAAGTATAAAAAACCTATTACTATGATGTTTAATAGTCATAATGCTTATCCTGATGATAAACTTGCGGACAGTGATTGGGATGCAGTAGAAGCACTTAAAGTCTTTTTAAAATCATTTTTTGATGCTACCAAAAATTTTTCTGGAACATATTATCCTACTATTAGTGAAATTTTAATACATATTTGGAATATTTCAAGCATTTTTGCTATGTATAAACAAAATTCATATTTTAAAGATTCTATTGAAGCTATGATTAAAAAATTTTAAAAATATTTTTTTCCTATTCCACAAATTTATTTAACTGCAATTCTTTTTAACCCGGAATATAAAGAAGTTGGTGCAAAAGCTTTAGTTAGAGAAATTTATACTAATTTAAATATTTCACCACAAGAAACACCGAATTTAATAACATGTCAAGATAGTATTAAAATTTGGGCTAAGGAAATGTATGACAAATATATTGTGACCTTAGAAAATCTTGATCATGCCCCTCAAACTTCTACGTCGAGATCAGGTGTCCATGGTAAAGCAAGATCACAACTTGGTCTTGATTTTTCTAATAAGTGTGAATTTTCTAAGTATCTTGAACAGGGTGTTGATAATATTCCAACTACGGATGGCATACCACAGCTATTGGATTGGTGGAAATGTCGTGTAGAAATCTTTCCAAAACTTAGCAAGATGGTGAGAGACGTGCTAGTTATTCAAGGATCATCAGTTGCTTCGGAGCAAGCTTTTAGCGCGGCAAGATTTCAAATTGGAGACCATAGATATTCCTTAGCAGAAGACAGTTTGGAGGTATCGGTGTTGTTTAGAGATTGGATCAACGCCGAGCGAAGAAACGTTGGAAGACCAAAGTTGCAAAAAGTAGCAGAACAAGCCACAGATAACCTCATTGGATTTGATAGTGATTATGGCGCTGAACTTGAAGATCGTCAAGCAACTTTACCAGGAATTGAGGTTGAAGAAGCTGAAACTTTACAAAGTTTAAAAGATAAATTTATAAATCTATACAACTATTAGTATTACATTCGAGGCTTAGTTGAAACAGAACCCTTCCTAGAAGGTGGCTGCGTAAATTAGGCGCGCTTAGTTGAAACAGAACCCTTCCTAGAAGGTGGCTGCGTAAATTAGGCGCTTTACTAATAGTTGTAAATTGTAATATTAGTTTGAAATTTTGAATAAATTGGATTATTTTTTAATATTTATCATTGTTTTATACTTTTATAGTTTTATACTTTTATTCATTGAAAACATAAACTAATAAATTGAAAACTTAAAAAAATAAAAAAATAAACAACAAACTTATAAATTGAAAACTTAAAAAAATAAACTAAAACATAAACTAATAGACTTCAAAACATAAACTAATAGACTTCAAAACATAAACTTATAAATTGAAAACTTAAAAAAATAAAAAAACTTTAAACAAACTAAAACATTTCAAATATATAACTTAGAAAATATATATAAACTATAAACTTAATCAAACTTCAATTAAAATAAATAAAACTTATAAATTAAAAAACTTTAAAAAACAAAACTTTAACAAACTAATAAACTACAAATATAATTTATATAAGTTATAAAATTTTAAATCATAATTAACTATTTAACTTTTAAGTTATAAATTATAAAAACTTTTAAGTTATAAGTTATCACTTGAAAATTAAGTTTGAAATTCAAAATGTAATTCAAAATTAAAAAATTAAAAAAAAAAAAAACCCATTCTGGTAAATCGGTCTGGCCCATTCCGGTACGATACCGGTCCATTCCGGTTTAAACCGGGATGGGATGGAATACGGTTTACATACCGGTTGAACCGGTCCGGTTCATTCCGATACTGGACGTACCGGTCTGTTCCGGTCCGACCATCCCATTCCGGTCCGGCGGCCACTCTTACAGGACACTGAAGCAAGGAGCTAGAAAATAGGAGTTTGGGAGCTTCAACAATGGAGTTTTCAAAATTTAGAAGGAGAAAATAAAGTTGAGACTTTATATAGCTGTCAGAGGTCCTTCATCGCGATCACGACAGGACCCTCGCATTCGCAGAGAACAGTTGGCCCAACCATCGTGATCGCGATGGTCCAGGCTGCGTTCGCGAAGAGGAAGCCAAGCCAGGTCCCAGCCAGTTACAATACGAATGCGAAGAACATCCTTCGCGAATGCGATGGTCAAGAAACCAGACCATCACGAACGCGATGGGATCCTTGCGATCGCGAAGAGCAAATGGGTCTGCAACTTAATGCAACAACCAGAAATTTCCTCAAGTCCAAAAATCTTCTGACGGGCCCTTGGGATTCATCTGGAACCCTGTGAACACAAACAAATCATGCTAACCTACCAGAAATGGCATTTTAGACTCAATAGAATTGAAGAAACTCCCAACAGAGATCGTTTTAATGAAAAGTGGACCCCACGCCCAAAACCAACTCAAAACTCAAAACCCAAAAATAAGTTTGAAAGCCTCAAGACCCGAACCAAAGGTCCCCTAGCCCAAAGTCAATATTCCAGAGCTAACAACGCTGACAAAATTTCCATCCGAGGCCGTCTTCTCTGAATGTTGACCAAAGTCAACCCTACCAGCCAAACTGACTTCAAAACACACAAGGCCACACAAAACCAAACCGAAAGCACTCAGACCCAGACCAATGGTCCCACTAGATCAAAATCCCCGTTTCGAAGTCAATGGAACTGTCAAAATTAGATTTTGAGTGTGTTAACCAAGAAAGTTGACCAAAGTCAAAGATTTACCAACTTTGAGAGCTAAAATAGGAAAATGATCATAACGACCTAACGAATAGTCCGGGCATCGAACCGTCGGTCCCAACAAGCCATAAATGACCTGTAACCACTGAGAGAAAGCTCGAAACACAGAAAAGGAATGAAAAGCATAAAATAACCTAGAGGGTCATTGCAACTTTAGTACCCCATGAATAACCTTTTCATCAATTACATCATGTCCATCATCTGAAATCTAAATGTAGTTGATTGCCAACCTCAAATTCGCTATGAAACATATCACAATACTTGGTCAAAAACATTTCTAAACTTCATTCTCCAAATATTCTTAAATAATTACCTCGTATATGAGTAACACATGAATATATAACCATAATATGAACAAGACCTAGTAATCGTGTCATTATGAATTCAAGTTTATTTTCTAAAGATGAACCTTTAATCTTCCAAATCAATATAAATACTCTTGTCATATTTCATTTCCAATCACTTTTACTATCATAAATAGAAAATTCTTACTCGAAGAGTGTTTCAAAATACCATGAATTTTATGCTTAAAAGCTTAATCAATTATGAGAGTAGTGACAAACCACAAATTTGATCACCTAAAGTCTTCTTTGCCTTACTTGATTCTTAACACTGAAAAGCCTTTCAAATTAGTCGCATCACATGTGTAATCCATCACAAAGTCTAGTCATCAAAAGTACCTAGTAGTCTTGATTACTCCACAAAATTGATTTTTTTATCGTTGATATAATACTTCAAAACCATCATACACCGGTTCAAATATGTAAAATAATAAATTACTGCACATACATTCTCAGATAATTTTACATAAGCTTACCCGTTGAAACTCTTTTTACCCACACGCTTATTGTCCAGCCTTCAATTCACTCCTCTTGGTCTCAATCGATATTGTTGACCCTTTATTAAATCTCTGAGATGCCCTTAAAAACTTGAACATGTTAACACTTACCCGTGATCTACCACTTTAAATGCCCTTATTAACTGATATCTTGCTCGAGTGTCCGTAGTAAAAATTTGTTGGTCCTTCGAAGTTGAATGCAATGTCGATCTTTATTATTTTGAATAGGTGCAACAACTAATTGTTCGAGCAATTGACCTTCACACTTCTTAACTGTTAGATTCATTTTCATTATCCAGTTTCTCTACCCTAGTAGTCTTGCTTAATAAAAGCTCATTAGATCCATTACTTTTCTATACTATAACCATAGAAAAAGTCTTATCTAGATCACACCACATATTCATGCCTATCAAGTGTATGCAATGCATTGAAAATAATAAATTAATATTTTCCCAAAAATAGAAAGTACCCTTGTCTTCATCTCATGCCAACCCATATACATGCCCTTTTGCTGAAGAATTATCGCTGCATATTTTCATAACCTAATCATCGGAAATTTTAATTTTTTTACTTGTTCCGAAGTCGACAATCATCTTCCCTTACGAGCTCTCAACCACTGGTCTATATCCAGTGATGTGTCACTCCACTCACGTTCAGGTCATCCTCTCATAAATTCCACTTAATAAAAAAAATTATCATGCCTCGTGACTCTAATTGAGTCTACACTGTATCACTGTGACTGTCGCATAGTCAACTTCAAGCCATTCAAATTCTCTTTATTGCATCTACAACAGTGTACAAACCCCCAAAAGTAGTCATACCACCCTAAACCTTATTATAAGTACCCTTTTTTATGCCTTACAACATGTTCTCTTACCTGATCCATCGGTCCTCCACAACTTAAATCATTTCTTAACATAATAGAACAAGTACTTATTGCATCCCGAAACTATTGAATCCTTGTTGATATTCTCATGCCCTAAGACAAAGTAGAAATTCTAATTTCTTGTTGAAGTATTTTTATTTTTTTTATCACACCTCGGGCAACTCATTCTTTTTATGTAAAACTTCCTTAATTGTAATCTTTGAGTCAGAAAACTTGTTACCGAGTTATTTCATCAATTACTCCATTTTCAATTGTTAACTCTCACCTTAATATGGACTATTTTAATAATGCACGCATAATGCAATCATGAAGTTCTCCACACTATTATTCATATTTTTCCATAAATATTACCAACTGCAAATTTTGAACACTAATTTTACTTTATCCATTTTCAAGTCATATTTATGACCTAATTCTGGCCACCTGTACCGTAGACTAGCCTACCTCTTCCTTCTAAATACAGTCGCTTATTTCATACCATGCGATGTTATTTCAATTGTTGGCGTAAAAATTTGAGAATGTTTTTTCACCATAGTGAGAGAATAGAACAAAGAGATTTATCAACCGATAGAATCAAGTATGCACAATAAAGAATGAAAGAACAGAAGTTTCCTAAATGTCCTATAGCCTCTCAAAGATAGGTACGCACGTCATCGTACCGATCCGCAAGAATTTACTTGACATTGCCCATGTACTCGTGAGATCGATGAACCTAGAGCTCTGATACCAATCTGTCATGACTCAAAAATTGTAAGTCATGATGACACTATTCCCCAACCTATAGGTAAGCCAACCCAAATATTTACCAATTCATTTTAGTAAATCTAGAGAAAAAATAAAGAGATAAGCCAAATATATTAAATATCCTGTCAGAAAGCTAAACGACAGAATAAATAAAAGATAGGTGAAGGCGTGGACCACAGAATAGCCAAGCAGCCCACCATATTTCCAAGTAATCCAAGCTCGAACTCTAAAAGCTCCACGATACGTGCTAGTGCTCGGAATTGAATCTGCACCATAAAAGAGTGTAGCAAGTTTAGTATGAGTACAAAATCACGTATACCCAGTATGTATCATAGACTGATAACAAAGAAGTAGTGACAGGACTCATGTAAGAAATCATTCTCCAATTTACAAGTCTACACTATATTCAACAATCAAGTTTTCACTAAAGCAGGGATAATTAATTACCACAAAATATTCAAACATCAATTAAGTACATAATCAAATAAGTATGAAGGATGTAATGCGATGTAATACAATGTAATGAGATGCCTCAAATGCCCAGTAAACTCTCAGGTATATACACGATACTCCTCGGCAATATTCAAGAGTTCGTGACCCATGGGGGACTCGCGAGGTCCATATACCAGCACGGACGGTCTCTACGTGCTATTCCAAAATCAATCAATCCCCAGCACGGACGATCTCCACGTGCCCAACTCATAATCATAGAACAATCGCAGCACATACAATCTTCACGTGCCCAACCTTCACGTATACTCAAACTCAATGCCAATGCATATGCATAATATCATATGGTGGGATTCTTGGCTATTCCGTGGTCCACACATTTATTTATCTTTTATTTATTCTATCGTTTAGCATCCTGACAGGATATCTACATTTAGACTTGTCTTTTTAGTTTCAGACTTGTATCGTATTGTAAAAGCTCTTGTACTTATGACACAAAATCTTGGGGGTATTTCAACTGTTCCGCATTTTATTTATGAAAGATATAGTATTTAATATATTTGGCTTATCTCTTTACTTTTTCTCTAGATTTACGGAAATGAATTGGTAAATAATTGGGTTGGCTTACCTATAGGTTGGGGAATATAAGTGCCATCACGACTTATAATTTTTGAGTCGTGACACAAAAAGAACACCCAGATGAAAATACGTACCATAAGGGCTAGGCAAAATGATACCATAGCCACATTCAAGTGGGATTCGAACTGTGAAATTTCCGATGACAATGAATTTTGATAATTTAGTTAATATTTATTATAAATAAAGTATGTGCAGTCATACTGATGTGAGATATGACTCTGTTGTTATTAAGTTTTTGTAACTCTAAAAGTAGCCTCTCATTTCTTATGAAATAGTCATCCAAATTAGGATTACTAAAATTTTAATGTCGAGTAATAAAAATGTAGATTGATCACTATCTTTTTCAAAAGATCCATATATCAGTGTTGATGACAACTTAAATCATAGCAATTATTTTGGTGATTTTTCACCTAATAATAGTGAGTTTGAGTTAGATGAATATAAGCCTCACCTTCTAATTGTCACGACCCAACTACCGGGCCGTGCGGGAACCTACTCTAATCCACCTAGATAGGAGAACCCTTACCACCCGAACCAACAGGCAATGCAGAAAAAAAGAAAATAAATCATTAAATAAGTCTCTTAAATACATGAGAAATCCTTTTTACAAATAGTTTAGAAAAATAAATGACTTAAAGAATTTGCGGAAAATATTTACAATATGAAAAAACCTCCCCAGAACCTAGTCTAAGCCGGTACAAGAAATGGACACAACTTCCACCATAGAAGGAAGTAGGAGCTGTTGAAACATCACCGCAATCCTGAACCTGTGAAACATCACCAACCCTGTAACCAGACTATACCAAAAAGGTATAGCAAGAGTAGAGTCGGTACAAACACACATACTGGTAGGCATCATTGGTCGACCCGAGTCCATTCCTACCATCATATAAGAAAATAGGGAAAACATGAAATAAACATTATAGCTCCCTCCTTCACCTTTAACCTTGACCCTGGCATCTAGGACTTCCCAAGTCACCTTGTCACCTAGACTTCCCAAGTCACCTTGTCACGTAGACTTCCCAGGTCACCTTGACACATAGACTTCCCAAGTCACCTTGACACATAGACTTTCCAAGTCACCTTTAACCTTTACCCCAATCAACTACCTTGACTAAATATTCAGACTTAACCCGGCTAACTTCCCAACCAAACCATTTATACCCGTAGTATTACTAACCAGTGTCCGGCCCTTTTCGGACCTCTCGGACAACTTCCCATCCCGGTTATAACAACCAACCACTACAACCCCAGACTTTCCATCGTACTCTCAATTAACCAATCACATGAAAATCACCTAGCAACCATTGACACATGCAATGATAACAACATAGTTATATCTAAATCCTTTTCGAATCCCAAAACCTGGACCCTCCAAGGATCCTCTAACCACACCTAAGTGTTCAACTGGGTACCCGGTCTACCCCAAGACCTATCCTTACCTCATTAATCACAAATAAACCTTGACCGTCATTACTACACTTAATGACAATAAATTGTGAACTCATAACCTCTTTTACATAGTCTGGACCCACCCGATTTCCCCCTAACATTTCTAGGTGTTAACATGACAACCAGGTCTACACCAAGACCAACTATTAATTAACATCATAACCCGGTCTACACCAAGACCAACTAATAACATGAAAACCCGGCTACACTAAGACCTAATAATTAACATGATATAATAACCAGGCCTACACCAAGATCAATCTCATAACATGATATAACAACCCGGCCTACACTAAGACCAACTAATAACATGACAACCCGGTCTACACCAAGACCAACTAATTAATATGATATAACAACCCGGCCTACACCAAGACCAATCTCATAACATGATATAACAACCCAGCCTACACCAAGACCAATCTCATAACATGATATAACAAACCGGCCTACACCAAGACCAACTAATAATATGACAACCCGGTCTACACCAAGACCTACTAATTAGCATGATATAACAACCCGGCCTACACCAAGACCAACTAATACCATGACAACCCGGTCTACACCAAGACCTACTAATTAACATGATATAACAACCCGGCCTACACCAAGACCAAACTCAACCGACATATCAGGATTCCCGGTCACTCAAGGACTACCATTGAATATCACAATTCAATAAAAAAATAACCCAATTCACTCACGAAACCAATAACAATCAATGCAATGCAATAATATCAATGCAATACAATAATACCAATGCGATGATGCAGTAACATAAACCCATACCAGGCGTGGTACCCGAGCCAACTAAATAGTAAATCCGTACCAGGCGTGGTACCCGTGCCAACCGAATGTTATACATGTACCAGGCATGGTACCCGAGCCAACCGAATGTTATACCCATACCAAGTGTGGTACCCGTGCCAACCATGTGTTATACCCGTACCAGGCATGGTACCCGAGCTAACCAAATGTCAACAAACCACAGTCAATATATGAACACACACAACTTGTAAAACCAACAAGTAAAACTGTTCAATCACAGACTGTAAACAGGAACCTAGACATTCCACACAATTTCCCTAAGCCATGTAATGCATACAATCACTTAGACATGAGTACATGAATATACACATTCACAGAAAATCATAAGCCATCACCTAACCCTATTCCGGGTATATAGTTGAACCTTGACATTCGTCCGAAGACTAAACACACTTACCCTTGTTTACACATAATGAACGGTTTCCCCTTTTACCATCCCATTAATCCGGGACATACATAGATAACAACAATACGAGTTTTCACTCCTAGCCCTTAGCAAACAATGATTTCTTAACATGCCTCTCGCATTCCCAAAACCTCACCTAGGAGTTTCCCATTTCATCCCAACCTAGTTGTCCTTGCAATTCCCGATTCTCTGAACCTTCCCGACATCCCAGTCCCTGAGTCTATCATTTTTAGCATACCAAGACAACATAAATAGCCCCAAACAATTATCAATAACCCACAACTCAAATTCAACCAATTCCTAGCACATACATAACCAAACCTGAACCCGCCAGACTCCGTGCCCGGAGGCCTAAAACATGGATTCTCCATTTCACTATACAAAAGTATGGAAAGTAAACAGGTCTAACTACTCATGAAAACCTAGCCTACCTGGACGCCAAACAGCTGCAACCGTGCGTTTCTAGCTCCGTGAAGGCATTCCTGGCGGTCTTATAGGCCTGAATCCGTGGTTTCGCATCCCTTTTGCTGGAATCCCTCCACCCCATGGTTCCCAAGCCTTGGAGCATCCTAGGAGGGTTTTTGGAATAACTCTCATCTGTTCTTGGGGATAAAGGAAAGAGAATGAAATTAAAAGCCCGTTTTCTTAGTTTTTCTAATCTTGTCGCTCCGCTATAGCGGTCCCTGCTCCACTATAGCGGTCCTGCTATAGCGGATAACTCCCGCTATAGAGGTCTTAAGCGGTGTTAACCGCCTTGACCACCGCTATAGCGGTATTTTCCACCGCTATAGCGGTATTTTCCACCGCTATAGTGGAGTCTGCTACAGCGAACGGTTGCGCTCGTCACAGACAGAATGTACAAAAATCTACCAATTTTGGCTATTTGAAGACACACTTATTTTCTCGATGTTCTGGAACAACCCCTTCACGTCAACCTCGATTCCAGGAGTTCTACTTATCCAAATTTGATTCTGAAAAGTCCCCCGGACTACTCTATGACTTAGCTACAAGGAAAACTAGCTCAAAACAAGACATTTAACCCAATCTTTAGCCGGATTGTCCTAGACCAAACCTCGCTCCAAAATCGGCCGAGACTAGCCTATCCCATAATTTTCAACTCCCAAACCCAGAATTTTTCTAACCCAAAACTTCGCATGAATGGTTTACCCGTATTGACGAACCTGGTCATTACAATAGATATCAATTTACCTATCGTTCATCCCCGAATGATCTCTACAGCGGAGGGAAAGGACAAGTTCATTCCTTGATCTTAATGCTCTATCATGATATCGTAAATATAACCTTACGCAAATCACCGAAACTTCCCAATCTCTTGGTATACCCAACTCAACCCAAAATTTAGCTCACTTCCGCTCTATCAAGGAATTCCTTCCTTCGAGCCGTAAAAGGCAACTAGATTACCCCTTCCCGAGTGCCCAAGAAATCTGGGGCCTCGCTGAAACACCGGAGCCAAAGAAACTCAACTAACGAACAACACAATTTTTTTTCCTGCCAAGGGGACTAGATCCCACCATGGAGATCCCTTTCCCACTATACCCAAAGTTCTACTAGCCCGAACTCCATTCTGAAAGCTTCCTACGGGGTACTATACCCCTCGTATATCATCCTGTCACTTTACCCCTATCAATACTATTCCCCAAGACACCACGTATCTCTAGACCACGCAACAATGAGGATTTCATTGTGCTCACCCTACCTTGAGATTTTCATCAACCCTCGTCTTAGGAGGGGGATTTTCTACCCAGGAGCTTACACCCTAACCAATGCTATGGCGAGAACACGCTCACCACGTAACAAGCAGTAACACTGGGTATTATCATGGTCACAAGAGACACAATAATGCTAAAAAAAACCATTTAATAGCCCTGCTCCTTCAATAGACCCTACCACTAAGGGTCATCAACACTAAACCAGTCAATAATCACCTCATCACATAGTCTATGAGTAGTGTCCAACACTACTCGATCAATCACGGGTCATATTGCCTGACTCCACATAGGTGACTATTCCCACCAATGGTCAGTCATAGTTTTTACGAATCCCCCGGGCAACCATATCTACCCTTTCCTTTGGTCGCGCACGGATGCTAAGTATTCAGGTAAATTACCTTATATGCATGCTATATAAATTCTATAGTCGATTTCCTCATTTCACATGGCAGCCCGTAGTGCAACCGTTGCCTTTAGATGCCCCGGGAATGAATAAAAAATAGGGGGAAAATAGGATAAGGCTTCTGCCTCGCTGACCTCCGCTATAGTGGTTGGTCATTCCGCGATAGCGATTCCGCTATAGCGGATATTTCACCACTATAGCGGTCCCGACGGTAACTATACAGAAAAATGAAATTTCCAGTAAGTGTATCAGTTTCCTTTCCCACCTACCTTTGCTTAGTCCTGTAAATACCGCCATGGTCTTAAACCACCCTAAAGACCATTCCTGGCATCAAACGCATCACCATTCAGCATAAAATACTATCAATTACAAAGAGTTAACACTAGACAATTGTTCCCAACAATATCTTCTCTATTACCCACTAATGACTCCCTTGTTCCCATGGTTCCCAACCAAGTCCCGACTATCCTGAAACCGAAGCTTCCCTACAGTCACAGTTTCCAATCCCTTATCATCTTAACCAATGATAAGCCCTTTTTTTCAAAATGCAGTACCACTTTTAAATCAAGACTCTTAACAGCTTATCACAACCTAAGGTACACAGAATTTTTCACATTAATGACCCTCTGCAGACTCAACATGTACGGCAGACAATAATTTACACACATTTCAAGCAAGTCACACGAGAGGTGTACAACACAACATTTCAACTTCAAGTTACAACCAAATCAAGTCACAAAATTTACTCTCTATTCGTCCCCATGGATGACCATTAGTTGATCATCCATGTCTTACCATAACTCCCGCTATTAAGCAATAATATCCCTTGTCCCTGGTACTTATTCACATACCAACCACTTGAAACCTGAGTTCCCACAAGTGTATATACCCTTTTTCCTTCATCATTTTTACCAATGATAAGACCCTGTCCAGCATTTAGCATATAGTTTTCCACTTGAATTACAAAATAAGAATTTCTTCAATCATTAATACATAACCAGTTAAGGCTCTTTATTAACTACAAATTTCAAGGCAACTCAGCAATTACACACCACAAAATTACAGTCATTCAAACAATGCAATACATACAATCAAGAGTCTCAAGCTCTGACATTCAATCAAACCAGTTTCATCACCTTTCATTCGCTTCATGGATGACCGTTAGCTGATTCATCCATCCTTTATATAGCCTCCCAGACCAGATACCAATTGGAACCTTCGCGATTCCAATTTTCCTTGCTTGTCTTACTGCAACCGGAGTCCAATGACATCCCTACTTCGTTGAGATATCAATTGAAATCGAAAGATACCAATTGGACTCAACTCATACAAGCGAGTGAAACAAACCGCACGAATAGGAATGAAAGAAGAGAGATGCTTCCTAGAATGCTTCATAGCTTCCCTAGGATTAGATGTGGACGTCTACACACCAATCCGCAGGACTCTATTCGATATTTTGCTCTTGTACTAGGAGACCGGTAACCTGGGCTCTGATACTATTTGTCATGACCCAACTACCGAGTCGTGCGGGCACCTACTCTAATCCACCAAGATAGGAGAACCCTTACCACCCGAACCAACAGGCAATACGGAAAAGAAAACAAACCATTAAATAAGTCCCTTAAATACATGAGAAATTCTTTTTACAAATAGTATAGAAAAATAAATGACTTAAACAATTTACGGAAAACATTTACAATATGAAAAAACCTCCCCAGAACCTAGTCTAAGCCGGTACAAGAGCTTCTACAAGATGAGCTTATAACATAAAATGGACAAAACTTCCACCATATAAGGAACTAGGAGCTACTGGAAGATCACCGCAATCCTGAACCTGTGAAACATCACCAACCCTGCAACCAGACTATACCAAAAAGGTATAGCATGAGTAGTGTCAGTACAAACACACGTACTGGTAGGCATCATCGGTCGATCCGAGTCCATTCCTACCATCATATAAGAAAATAAGGAAAACATGAAATAAACATTATAGCTCCCTCCTTCACCTTTAACCTTGACCCTGACATCTAGGACTTCCCAAGTCACCTTGTCACCTAGACTTCCCAAGTCACATTGACACGTAGACTTCCCAAGTCACTTTGACACGTAGACTTCCCAAGTCACCTTTAACCTTTACCCCAGTCAACTACCTTGACTAAATATTCAGACTTAACCTGGCTAACTGCCCAACCAAACCACTTATACCCGTAGTATTACCAACCAGTGTCCGGCCCTTTTCGGACCTCTCGGATAACTTTCCATCCCGGTTATAGCAACCAACCACTACAACTCCAGACTTTCTGTCGTACTCCCAATTGACCAACCACATGGAAATCACCTAGCAACCATTGACACATGCAATGACAACAACATAGTTATATCTAAATCCCTTTCGAATCCCAAAACCCGGACCCTCCAAGGATCCTCTAACCACACCTAAGTGTTCAACTGGGTACCCGGTCTACCCCAAGACCCATCCTTACCTCATTAATCACAAATAAACCTTGACCGTCATTAGTACACTTAATGACAATAAATTGTGAACTCACAACCTCTTTTACATAGTCCGAACCCACCCGGTTTCCCCCTAACATATCTTGGTGTTAACATGACAACCCGGTCTACACCAAGACCTACTAATTAACATGATATAACAACCCAGCCTACATCAAGACCAACTAATAACATGACAACCCGGTCTATACCAAGACCTACAAATTAATATGATATAACAACCCGGCCTACACCAAGACCAAACTCAACAGACATATCAGGATTCTCGGTCACTCAAGGACCACCATCGAATATCATAATTCAATAAAAAAAATAGCCCGGTCCACTCACGGAACCAATAACAATCAATGCAATGCAACAATACCAATACGATGATGCAGTAACATAAACCCATACCAGGCGTGGTACCCGAGACAATTAAATAGTAACTTGTACTAGGCGTGGTACCCGTGCCAATCGTTTGTTATACATGTACCAGGCGTGGTACCCGAGCCAACCGAATGTTATACCTGTACCAGGCGTGGTACCCGTGCCAACTATATGTTATACCAGTACCAGGCGTGGTACCCGAGCCAACCGAATGTCAACAAACCACAGTCAATATATGAACACACACAACTTGTAAAACCAGCAAGTAAAACCGTTCAATCACAGACTGTAAACAGGAACCTAGACATTCCACAAAATTTTCCTAAGACATGTAATGCATACAATCACTTAGACATGAGTACATGAATATACACATTCACAGAAAATCATAAGCCATCACCTACCCCTATTCCGGGTATATAGTTGAACCTTGACATTCGCCCGAAGACTAAACACACTTACCCTTATTTACATATAATAAATGATTTTCCCTTTTTAACATAATTTAATCACCCCATTAATCCGGGACATACATAGATAACAACAATACGAGTTTTCACTCCTAGCCCTTAGAAAACAATGATTTCTTAACATGCCTCTCGCATTCCCGAAATCTCACCTAGGAGTTTCCCATTTCATCCACACCTAGTTGTCCTTGCAATTCTCGGTTCCCCGAACCTTCCCGACATCCCAGTCCCTGAGTCTATCATTTTTAGCATACCAAGACAACATAAACAGCCCTAAACAATTATCAATAACCCACAACTCAAATTCAACCAATTCCTAGCACATACATAACCAAACCCAAATTCGCCAGACTCCATGCCCAGAGGCGTAAAACATGGATTCTCCGTTTCACTATACAAAAGTACGGAAAGTAAACAGGTCTAACTACTCATGAAAACCTAGTCTACTTAGATGCCAATCAGCTGCAACCGTGCATTTCTGGCTCTGTGGAGGCATTCCTGGCGGTCCTGTAGGCTCGAATCTGTAGTTTCGCGTCCTTTTTGATGGAATCACTCCTCCCCATGGCTCCCAAGCCTTGGAGCAGCCTAGGAGGGTTTTTGGAATAACTCTTGTCTGTTCTTGGGGCTGAAGGGAAGAGAATGAAATTAAAAGCTCATTTTCTTGGTTTTTCTAATCACGTCGCTCCGCTATAGCAGTCCCTTCTCCTCTATAGTGGTCCCGTTATAGCGGACAACTCCCGCTATAGCGGTCTTAAGCGGTGTTAACCGCCTTGACCACCGCTATAGCGATATTTTCCACCACTATAGCGGAGGCTGCTACCGCGGACGGTTGCGCTCGTTACGGGCAGAATGTTCAGAATCTCCCAGTTTTAGCCATTTTACAACACACTTATTTTTTTGATGTTTTCCTGAACAACTCCTTCACGTCAACCTCGATTCCGGGAGTTCTACTTACCCGAATTCGATTTCGAAAAGTCCCTCGGACTCCTCTATGACTTAGCTACAAGGAAAACTATCTCAAAACAAGACATTTAATCCAATCCTTACCCGGATTATCTTAGACCATACCTCACTCCAAAATTGGTCGAGACTAGCCTAGCTCAGAATTTTCAACTCCCAGACCCGAAATTTATTTAACCCAAAACTTGGCATGAATGGTTTACCCGTAATGACGAACCCGGTCGTTACACTAATAAAGAGTAATAACAATTTTTGTAAGGTAAAGTTTAAATCCACGTACATATTATTGTGGTTTATATCGCGAATGAGCACATTGATACGTCAAATCACAACGTCTCATTCATGACTTGAAAAATCTCGAAGCTCCTATCCCAATAAAGTTTTCTGTAACTATAACTTGAAGTAATCAAGAGTCTTGCGAGTTGGCGGTCAATAAGATTAGGAAAGAAAATAATCGAATGCTAGCAAGCCGTTGTAGATTTTACATGCTCAAGTTGGCCCAGGAAAAAGCATCATCAATGAGTAGGGAACTAACATCCATGAAAAAAATGTGTATCTTAACAATCCTACAAGATTTATCTAAAGACGATATTGAGAACTTTTATATTGATGATTAAGATTTGATGATTGTATTTGTATTTTTAATTTATAATGATGTTATTAATCTAAGAAAGTTTGTGGACTTCATTTGAAGTTTATTCTAATGTATTATGTTGACAAGTATTATATATGTAATAAATAAAAATAACATTTCATATTGTCATAAATAATACATAGAAATTATATTAGAAGTGAAAAAACAAATTACATAACACATTAGAAGAATACATAGAAGATAACAATACATAAAAAAATTGCAACTTCAATAAACAAAAAAATAACATTACATAAATTCAATAAACCTAACCAACTATGTAACATTTTCAAAATAAAAACAAGGACAAGAGAACACAAATAAGTTTCAAACTGTTAATTATTTTCTCAATTTCATTCAATTTTTCTCTCAAAACATCTCTCTCACATAGAGTGTCCCTTAACAAGGACCTAAGTAGATTCTTATCATCTCTAACTTCATTAACGTTGAACTGCATATCAGACTTCATATTATTGTGTGAAGTAGTTATATCTCTTTCAACTAGGGATCTTCTCTTTGTCAAAAAATTATCTTCCCAATAAAAATAGTCGCATCCACCATTTGCCTAAAAAATTTAACAAATAAAATTCAAATATTTGAAATTAAAAAAAGTAATCTATTTTTTTTTCTCTAAGAAAGTAACACAAAACCTTACTTTCGACACTTTACAATCCCAAAATAGATGACCCAAATTTTTAGTAGTTCTTGATGTCCTAATCCTACAATAATCTATGCAGTAACAAAAATTGGGTTATATAAAAAAACTTTGATGTTTTGGAAACTTAAGACATGTCTAATCTTTCAACAAAGTATGTAAAAAGAAAAAAAGATTTGAATGAACAAGTTGAACTAGGATAAAAATGGATTCTGCCCTAATATTAAGGACTCCAATAACGCATTAATTTAGTGCATTATAGGAGTCTATAATCATTAATGAACGTTAACAGTGGGGGCGTATAAACAGGTTATATAGCGCACTAAATTAGTGCATTAGTGCTAATTTTGTCAACTTTATTTTTGTACGTCATTTGAGTCACTTTCTTTTTTCACACATTATTTAGGTTTCGAACTCACAAAAAAGTAACATTTTTTTCCTTAATAGTTATTTTAGTAGTTGCTTCCACTAAAAAAAAAATGGAAGAGATAAAGTGAATAAATATGTTATTTTACTTTCCTCTTAATTGTACCAAATAACTAGAAGAAAGAGTAAATACTTCTATAATAATAACAAAGTAAAATAACAATGTTGTAAATAATTGTGTTACCACACAATGTTGTCACTCCATTAGTGTATAGTTAATCCTCCACTATTCCACACACTATTATGAGTGTAACTCCCTCTCTCCGTAACTTTTTTCCCATAACCTCCATAGTTAATGTCATGTTTATGACAACCTTTAGGATGCCTCTATGAACACTATAAATAGAGGCACAATGATTCATAGTGTATACACTTGATACTTGGAAGAATAAGAAATACTCTTTTCTCTTGTCTCCTTCATTTCTTGTTTATTTTCTTACTTCACATTGTTACTCTTTTAGTTTAGTTTTACAACACGTTATCAGCACGAAGGCTCAAAGATTAAAGGTACGAATATTGCTCATGAAGTTGCATTAGGAGAAAGTTTGATTGGGTAGTTCTCCACTCACATTCAAGGTATATTTCTTATTCATAAATCGATAAAGGTATTGTTTTGTAATTAAAAAAAAAAAAAAAAAAGGTATCATTTTGTAAAGAAAAAAAAGCTACTGTACATGTAGTATTAGCAACTAAGCATCTAACACTTCATGCAGGAAACAAGGATGTTAATTATAATCAATTAGAATGGTTATCATTGCTAAATCTGTCTTTACATATATTTAAAAATTTCAGGTGGTATTTTTGTGATTTATATTACCAAATTTTCTTGTACTAATTAAATTGTTGAGGTGGTGCAAAAATTTTTATATATGTAAATAAGATGCATTTGGCATTGTTGAGAGCAAATCTAAGAGGTTCGAGGATGAGTCCATTATAATTTGGTCTATTATGTCATTGGTTGAGGGTAAGATGATGGATTCAAGTTTCATCACATCAAGAGGGTAAGACATTGGGTTAAAGTCCTGGTGCACCATGATGGTAAGATATTGGGTTCAAGTCTCATCAAATTATGGCCTAAAACGCCTTAATATGGGTAAGACGTTGAGTTTAAGTCCTAATGCACCATAGTGATGATATAATGATAATAAAAGCAAAATAATATGCTTTTGACAAAAAATCATAAAACCCGCTCAATTGATTTGCTCCATTCTCTTATTTGAATGTTGGTAGCAGTGCTAATATGTCTGAAAGAAGACAAATGATTGAATATATGAACATGAGTGTGAAGGGACAAAATAAAAATAGTCATCACTGTGGTAATTGCAAAAGAAAGAACATTATTGGTTCTCAAATGGTCCCTCAAAAGTAAATGTAATTTTTACCATCAAAATAGGATCAAACATATGGGTAAGGCGTTCGATTCAAGTCCAATGCAATATATTTATGATATAATGATGACTGAGCAAATTGATATGCTCTTGATAAAAATTGTGAAGTCCGTCCCATTGAATATGCTCCATTCCATGAATTGAATGTGGTAGCAATATATGATAAGTCTGAAAGATGACCAAATCACTATTATTATTGTATAAATGAACGTGGATTTGATAAAGGACAAAATATTGGTCATTATTGTGGTAATAATAAAAAGGAAGAACATTATGGGTTCTCAAAATAGTCCTTCAAAATGTGAAGGTAATTTTTGTCATCAAAATGGTATGTAAGGTCTTTGGACACATGGTTATCGTGCAACCTAATAATTTGACAAGTTTTATAAATCCTCCATCAAAATAAAGAAATATAAAGTCGTGGTACACTTGGCCTTTTAAAGTGATGTTGAGGTGGATCATATAAATATGATAAATGTCAAGGCATGACAATGAGCTTATAATGCAAATTTATGAAGCACATATATGTGATTATAGTCCATTTCTTGAAGAGAATGTGACTTGTGATAAGCATTGAAAATACCAACCCATTCTTGAAAGTAAATTTATTGAATGTGGTAAATATTATTGTGCAAAGACCTGCTTATATATGGTTGGACAAATATCAAAACTCACCTCTACGGAAGGTTTGAGAGAAATGAAAAGAAAATATTTTGATATTAACGGTCATTGGTCAATTACTTTTAGTATGTCACATATATTATGGTATGTCCTATATATCATGGATTACCAAAAGGTAAAAGCAAGAAATAAGTCTTACACAAATATTGTGGCATATTTTATTATGAACTACCAAAGGGTAAAAGAAAGAAATGATTCTTTCATATAAAGGTATTGGTCATGACCAAAAATGAATGTTATTGTGTGGCTACACAAATTTGTCATTGATTGGATACATATAATTTTCTCCTTAAAGGAGATGTTCACCATAGGTGTGGTGTTTTGAAATATGAGGTAGTACACAAGCATTTGATAGCTTCGAAAAAGCTAATATGTTACTACACGATGGAATAAAATTGTTCATGATATTGGAATTGTAGTAAGTCTCTAAAAGAAACTTTTTAAGTTTCAAGAAAAAAAAAATTATTATTTTTTTGAGACTATAAATTATGGAAAGATTTTATATCTTCATATTACTACAATCGAAACGGTTATAAATATTTATGTGAAAGACTATCGTTTTTCTCCTATTTGTTGATAAAATATGAGCATGGTGATGAAATCTCATGCGATAGTAAGCTAAAAGTTTACAAGAAATATATAAGTTGGCATGACCGGTTGACCATTCCGGTTCAAATGTGATGCAAAAATAAGTGAGAATTCATGTGGTTATACATTGAAGAAATAAAAGATTCTTCAAGAATTCTCTTATGTTGCTTGTTCTCACGATAAAATATTATATCGGCTAAGATTGAGGTTGTACCCCTAAATTTTTAGAACATATAACAAGGTGAATACGGGCCCCTTCACCTGCCATGTGGAACGTTTACTATGAAATGAGATACATCTATGGTTGGTCACATGCGCTTTGCTATCAACTTGCAATTAATATTTGCAAGGTTGTTTGCTCAAATTGTTAAATTAAGAGCATGGTTCCAAACTATAAAAGTTGATAATGTTGGTTGGTTTAGCAGAAATTGTGTGCCTCCAATTATAGCTAAACTGTTGGTTATGAGAATAAATCTCCCAAAAGAAAATTTGGTATGAGATGTGTGTAGCAATACTTGTATGCATCAAGCCAATAAAATTCCCCTATATTGTTGGTTCAGGGTCAGGAGCCAAATAATTTCATCTAAAAATTTGAATGTGCGGTATTTAATTGCTCCACGATGCACAAAGATGGATCCCCAAATAAGATTGGGGTGAATGTTAGATTTCCTAACATTAGGGGGAGATATGATTAACAACTGAAATGGATGATGAATTATCTAGATCCTCGTAAAAAAATGTGAACTTGAAGTTCAAGAGATAATTCAGTTACAAAATATTACAAATTAATTGACAAACGTATTTGTTGACCCTATGCTATAATTCAGTTGTAAATGCTCCAATGAGAAGTCCTTGAAGGACAGGGTCTATGGCATGCCTGAAGCGTGATAGACTAATCGATTCCAAAGGTAAAACTCCTTGAAGAAGGAGAGGAGCAAGTGATAAAAATGGTCATAGTAATGAGGCAAGTGCTTTAAAAGAGCACCATGACATAACTCTTCATAAGACCTTGGCAAAGGTTCAGGTACTTGAAAATGATGAAAAAGAAGAGATCGATCTTAATATGTTATGTCGTAATGGAATCGATATCAAATGACCATCGACGGTATCTTTGATATAATGTAGCGCTTACCATTATAAATGGTAATGAAGATCTTGAATTTAAATCTGTCAAACAGTATGGACAAATAAATTATTGGCCAGATAAAATACGCAATTCAAGTATATTTTATTTCACTTGATAAGTGATGGTATGGACTTAGTCTTTAGACTAAAGTATAATGCCAGTGGGGTACAAATGAATTATTATGTGAAATGTAAAATCGTAAGATATAAAGTACGTCTTGTGCCTTGAGGCATAAAGTTTTTTCGCAAAAGTCCTAGCATTATTGTTGAAGATGTATTCTCCTGTTAGTGGATGCAATGAGGTTTCTTTCAATCTAGCAATAGATGAAAAACTTGAATGCGTATAAAGAATGATTGTTATGTCTCGGTAAAGATTGTATGGAAATCCTCGAAGGATTCAAAAAGTTTTAAAGTGATTTCATTGAGTACCCCAATGATTGTGATGTCACTAGAAATAAAGCAAGATCAATTTTGATCTCATGAAAATGGTTAGAAAGTACCATGTCTTAGTGCGATTGGTGCGCTTATATATCCTGCTATCTATACATGAAATAATATTTTTGATATGCAGAAAAGACATAATTTCACTTTTATGTGAAAATATTTAAGCGAAATTAGAAATTGGTATAGATGATTGTTTTTAACCAATATCGTCAAAAGTTTGTTGGATATGAAAATGCAGGAGATTATTTGATCTACAAAACGTTTGATCATACAGAAGTTCTCTATTTGCATGTGACGTCATTGCCATATTATTATATTCAACAAGACAGTCAATGATTGACATTTATTCAAGTCAAGTAAAGCTACTAGCAACTTATAAAGCAAGTGACTCTACATATGAGAAGATATGTGATTTTCTTTGAGATTGAGGTTGCAATACTATATGAAATGATGCTTCTTGCATAGCTTAATTGAAAGAAGAATATAGAGAAGAGGACAAAACAAAGTATCTTTCAGCAAAAGACTATTTTGCTCGATTTTGGTGGAATATTTGATGGAGGCATTGTCGATCCCAACACTTTGAGAAGCTGGATTGGAATGTATCATCTACAAGATTAAGTGATGTGTTTGTCAGGGGGAGTAAATACGTGCTGCACTCTTTTTTTCTTGGCCTAGGTTTTGTCCCAATGGGTTTTCCTGGCAAGGTTCTTAACGAGCAACAAATAATGCATATTACAAGATATGTGTACTCTTTTTCCTTCACTAGGATTTTTTCCCACAGGATTTTTCCTAGTAAGGTTTTAACGAGGCACATTATCTATCAATGGACATCCAAGGGGGAGTGTTATAAATAATTGTGTTACCACACAATGTTGTCATCTTGTATTGTGGATATCCACACTATAACTCCATTAGTGTATAGTTAATCCTCCACTACTCCACACACTATTATGAGTGTAACTCCCTCTCCCCATAACCTTTTTCCCATAACCTCCATAGTTAATGTCATGTTTATGACAACTTTTAGGATGCCTCTATGAACACTATAAATAGAGGCACAATGATTCATATTGTATACACTTGATACTTGGAAGAATAAGAAATACTCTTTTCTCTTGTCTCCTTCGTTTCTTGTTTATTTTCTTATTCACATTGTTACTCTTTTAGTTTAGTTTTACAATAAACAACTCTTATTGAAAAAAAAAATAACAACTCTCACCCCTCTTTCTTGAATCATTGTGAGACAATTTATAACATAATATTTTTTTTTATATAAAATTAGATATATACAAATATGATCGCCCTACTATGCATCACTCTGATATTTCCTTCTCCTCCTTTTTTCCCTTCTATGCCAAATAACTTTAATCTAAAATAATAATATTTTAAAATTAAGAAGATATTAATTATTATTTTTAAATTTATTCTTGTTCAAATAAATAATAGATACAATTTGTAAAAAATGTTATCAATTTACCAATTTCTTGAACAAACAAGTTTAGCAGAAATAAATGATAATTTAATCGACGGGAAAAAGTTGAATATATTTTTCTACTTTGTTTTATTGATAAATTTTATCCTCCATTATATTATCTAACTACTTTTACCCCATCATTGATAAACTTCTACAAATATAATTCTCTTTTAGTGTTTTCCCAAATTCATCATGGTTACTTGATTTTAATTGAAATTACCTCTTTCAAATGAATTTTCAATAAATCTCATCCGCCACCCACCAAACTAGAGTTCTAAATAATTTATACTAAAAATAAGGAAATTGGCCAGATTTATGAAGAAACCCAAAAAATTAACATATTTTTTTTTAATATTAATAAGAAAATTGGGCAGATTCACTATTTTTTGAAGTAGCCAAATTTAGTCAGATTGTTTCTGTTCCCAGTTAAAAGTTTGACCCATGCCCAAAAACGCCTGTGGTTGAGTGGTCAAAAGTTCGACCGATTTAGGTCCGCCAATTTCAAACGGCGCCAGCGTTCTTCTTCTGGCAAATCGATAAAACGACCACCGTCCTCCATCAGCTGCCAGCTCTTTTTCCCCGGTGTAATCGAGTAGTAGGTTTCATTCTTTTTTCTCTGTCCCGTGAGGTAAAATCCCTAATCCCTTCTACTAATTCTTGTGAACATTGCAACAATTTAACTTTGCATATATCCATGTTTTCTTTTTTTATAACGGTGGTGTTCGGGTCAGCTTACGTGCAACTTAACCAATTCCACGAGATATCAAATACCTCTATGCACCAAAATTAGGACTCCACTGGTTATCTTTTTATATTTTTTTTTGAGCTTGCCTATGAAGTTTCAAGTATTGAATTTTAATGGTTGAATTCTTTGCATCCGCTAAGCTTTGGTGAGCTGAGTTAGTGGGTAGGTGTGCTTGTAAGAGGTACCATGTACCGAAGGTGTGTGCAAGCTGGCACAGGCACCACCAATATACTAAAGAAAATATTAGAGACAGGGCTAGGTTTTATGTAAGAAAGCAATAATTTTTTTTGATAATTGATGTTCTTTATTCGAACCTAACAAACACTTCACTGGCTGCTTTGGCTGCAAATTGATTATAGCTTACCGATTGCATAGCCTTTTGCTTTGGAAATTTGGAAGAAATAGTCTTTATTGATAAATAATAAAGTATCTCTATGTAATTCATCTGAGTGAGATGTGAAAACCACAGCTTTGTTATGTGTTCAGACACTCTTCCTTAAAATCAGGAACTAATTGAGCAGCAGGGTGGGGGGTGGGGGGGATCTATTAGATCATAGAGGGGTTTTCAGACCTACCAAAGGTGCTCCGGATTGCCTTCTAGCAGGATCAGATGTACATAGGACAAAGTATTCTGCCTCCACGAGTATTTTGAAGGCTGAACTAGGCGAAGTTGTGTTTCAATTTGTTTCAAGTTTTTCAAGATCAAATTCAGCAATTATTTGTGCTGGAATGAACATATTAGATGAGCTATTGATCGAGTTATGCTGGATCAATAATTCCATTGGGTTATGTTTGTGCGGAGGTAGTAGGAAATGGAATTGCTCACTGTTGAGAAACTGGTCTGGTGTAAGGTGGAGGTGGGGATCGTTGCCAGACTCTTCTTTCATGAAGGTTAGTGGGGATTAAGCAAGGGATAGGGAGAAGGGCATATCTGCATTAGTGTAGGAAGAATATTTGGAGAGATTTGGAGTGGTGCCAGGGGCCGCAGATATTGGGAAGGTAAGATCTAAGAAAACTTGACTGGTTAGCAGATACTATCCCGCGAACATCTTTGTGATCTCCATAATTTCTGTTCTTCCTTCTAGTTCTCAGATAACTGTATGAGTGAATCACTTTTTTCTTTGGGCCAAGTCACTATATGAGAGACTCACTTATTCATATTTACACTGGAGACAAAAATGTTGCGGATCTCTCTCTCTTTTGTGAATCAATCTTGATTGTTAGGGAGACAATGTTCCTGTTCTTTTTGAGTAATTACTACCCTTAATGTATATTAAGGGCAACCTATTCTTCCTTCAGTTGAACACTACTTTTTCAACGACTCTTGTATTTTTCCTAAACCATTTGTACATGAGTTCCAACAGTATATTGCTGTGGTTCCCCCCTCCCTTTATAAAATCAAAGAACAAAGTTTTTACATGCTATAGCCACAAGTGTAACCCTTTCGCTTGATGAAGAAGCTGCACACGAGTTGCCATGTTAAGCTCCATTCACATTTTGTGTTTGGTAGTTCCAGTAGGTTTCTATTGGTTCCTTGCTTATCAAAAAGGTTCCTAACATGTAATGTCATACTCTTTATTGTATCTTCTTCTTAAAATGGTTGTTTGGTTGCGGATATTTATTTCCATACAACTGTATAGTGAGACTTCATGGTTATGTTTTTTCAAGTGAGATAAGAATGATTTTTCTGGATATCTTTCTCCCCCCAACTAAAGAAAAGAGAGAAGAAGGAAACAAGACTCATGTATTATCTGAAGGAGAAATCTGAATCATATTTTACCATTATCTTTCTTCCCTTGTTGCCTATTATGTCAAGTGCTTTATGATTCTTTTCTCACACAATTTTAATTTCTGAATTTAGTGAAGTTGAGAGAACTATGAATATACATTTGAATACTTTGTGACAAGGATGCCAGGCATACCTTTAGTGGCTCGTGAAACCACGTAAGATATTTCCTGTGCCCTGCATTTGAGGTGTTATATTTATATTTGTCAATATAATTACATTTTAAGATACTCAAATGCACTTACAGAAGCATGGATATTGATTGTTATATTATAATTTATGGAACAGGAATTACACTTGCTACTGCAGTTACTCTACAGTTACGGATTCAATGTGCAGGCAAGATTCTGCTACACATTTGTCTGCAGAGGAGGAGATTGCTGCTGAAGAAAGCCTTTCAAGTTATTGCAAACCTGTTGAGCTCTACAACATTCTCCAACGCCGTGCTGTTAGAAATGTAATGTACTTATGTGAGGAGATCACTTTTTGCCTATTTATCATCAAGGCTAATGATTTTGGTGTCAATTTCCTAGTTGATGTTAATGGTCTACAAATATTGTTGATTTTATTGGTTTTGTTTATCTGCATCAAACCGTCATTTTAAATGTCAGTCAAAGATTTTGCGGTAAATACCCAAGAGTATTATCGTTCTCAGTCATGATGTTCTAAATAAATGTATCTTATGTCAGTTCCAAGTGTTTTCTGGAAAAGCATACTCAAGATTATTATCTTTCTCTCACCCATGCTTTTGAGCTGATGTTTTAGATCCGGACTACAATTTTTGCTTGTTACCAATTGTTATGAGTTTTAATATGATTGGTCTCATCACTTTTATGACATGCCAATTATACATTCATCATCCGCATTTTGTGTAAGATATTTCTAAAGAGTGTATAATATCATGCAGCCTTCCTTCCTTCAAAGATGTTTACAGTACAAAATTCAAGCAAAGCACAAAAAGAGGTATATTTTGATTGTGATTTCTTTCACTACCAATTTTTCCATCATGCAAGGTTATGTCTCATATACTCTATACTAGATGCTCTGAAGTACTTTTAATTGTCATTTGATCTTGTCTATATTGCCATGGAGTGAAATCTAAATTTATGCGGAGACATGACTTTAATTACTTAATTCCATTGGGAATGTTTGTTTGAATATGTGTTAATTATATTTGCTGTTTAGTCTTTTTCTTTTTTTTTTGACAATGGCTGTTCAGTCAATGTTATTGTATTAAATTTAATGAATTTGTATAGATAGTCGAGAAATGATTCAGTAATCTAAATCAAATAATTTCCTAGCGACAAGATATGTCTTCAAAGCAGCCAAGGGTGTGGTTTCAGGTTCAAATCCCAGCGGAGACAAAAACACTAGGTGGTTCTTCCCATTTGTTCTAGCCTTGATGGACAGATTTATTTGGTACCTGTTGCTGGTGGTAGGTGACAGGTATCCGTGGAATTAGTCTAGGTGCGCGAAAGCTTGGCCCGAAACCCAAGGTCCTTAAAAAAAAGATATGTCTTCTCAGTATGATTCAATGTTAAAAACTTTGTAGTACTACACTTCGACTCTTTGGTAAACATTTTTCCTTTTAAAATTTGTAATAAGTACTTATACATTTAAGACTTGTATAACTTGTATGATATGGTCACTTCACCTTATGGCTGCAAATTAACTTCTTAAAAGACAGATCTAGTTACCGCTGGCAAGTTTGTTTAAATTGAAGGCAGACTACTGTTTGAAATAGCTGATGAAACACAATTTGGTTCACTCTGTAGTTGGTGATCAATATTGTTGTTGCGTCCAAGCGCACACGTAAGTGCACGCGGTCGTACAAGTATTTTAGGATTATGAGTTCAGATTATCGTACCCACAGAGACTTGTCAATTAACTATTTACTAAATTAAATTAATTTTAATTATCTATTCAAGTGTAAAAACCCAAAGATAAATTTATATTTAGCTAAAATAGAAGTAAAAATAAGTTAACTGGTGAAGAATTAACTAGGCGAAAAATAGATTTTTACGTAATCAATGAGATGAAATCAATCTGGAGCTATGGATCACTAGCAATCATGTTGAGTAATCACTTGAATTGACCAGTGTTTTAAAAGGCGGGGGGCATAAGGCGAGGCGTTTTACTTAGCACGGGGCGAGGCGTAAGCCCCATGAATCTTTAATTTTTAATTCATAATATGATAAAATAGTATAATAACTCAAAAATTATAAAAAAATACATTGACAATTTTAAAAAATTTAAAACATAATTAAAGAAACTCATAGAAAATAAAACTTCTAACATCATTTTACAAGTAGAAACAATGCAATGATATAAAATCTATTATGATATTCAAATCAACTCTAACATTTTAACTTCAAACAATAAAAAAATCACAATTTCTTAAAATATGTGACTATACTATGCAATTTACCTCTCAAAAAAGAAATAATTAATAAGCTATTAGTATTATAATTAAAACATCACTCCTTCATGAATAAAAAAAATGCTTTCAAATAACAAATAATAAAATCTGATAATTTTTGAGACATAAGAACCAAAAACATGAAGACCAATGACAAGTGAAGATGTAAAATTTGACTATGTGCTTTAAAAATAAATGTTACGTGATATTCACCCTCACGACATTCTCAAATAGTAAATAAACAATTAGTTTTCTCAACTTTCTTATTTGTATAGATGAAAAAAACTACTAAGCATCATTCATTTATTGAAGAATTTTGAGGATCAATAATGTTGACTAAGAAATTTGACACATAATTGGGTAGAACTGTTAGGCGAGCCCCGAGCATTGGGCGTTAGGCGTGTGTGGGGCATACGCTCGGGCGCTTAGGGCGTAAGCCTCACAGGACTTAAGCCCCACACGTGAGCCCCGAGGCATTTTGCTAGTGCCTCGCCCCGGGGGGAGCCCCGTGGTGAGCCTCAAGACTGCCTTTAAAAACACTGGAATTGACTCTAATTTTCTATCGGGTTACTAGTTGCAGGTTGATATCACATATTGAGTGTTTTTCCAACATCTCTAAGACTACTCGAGTTTTCATAACATCTATATTTCTATGGTCGTCGGTCGATAGTGAAATGCGTGTAAAATTTCGTCTATATCAACTAAGCAAGGCTACAGGGTATATTTCTATCCTCAATAGCGAATCGTTCCCCTTTCCCTATAAGGTTCACAAACAAGTCCTACTTCTTATTACGCTCGCAATTTCAAGTCCAATTAACGAGCCACAAATAGTATTTGAATGGTGATCAAGCAAATAAATAATTAAGATTAAGAAGAAGTAAATAACCACACGAGCCGTAGCACGACGATAAATATCTTAACAAGTCAATTCTTGTTCGTACAACAACAATTATGCATCTACCATAACCCTAGAAAGAGAAGTTTAACTCCACATAGATATGGAGAAATTACAACAAATCATCCTAAAGAAAAACGTAAAAATAAATAAATGGAGAAAAATTAAACCAATTTTCTCCGGCCTCCACGTCCTAGGTCAAAAGTTGTGTTAAAATTGTACTTATGGACAATTTATAGGTGTATGAAAAAGTCCTAGACGAAATAATTGAGTCCAAAACGAATTAGGAAAAATCAGGACCGAATTGGCCTGCTGCGACGGGGCCCGCGTCGTTGGGCGCACCCTTTTGGTGTCTTTGGTTCTTGTCTTCACTTGGGGGGGGGGGGACAAGGGTCATGATTATGTCCCCCTTTGTCTCCCCTCTTCATTCTTTTCTTTTACTTCTCGTTTTAATTCGTTTTTGTTTCGAATCTCTTCATCTTCACACTGCTTTACAAATATAATATTAAGCACAAAACCAACTCAAAATACAAGTAAAAACACTAAAATGTGAGGCAAATAATGACTAAATATATGTATTTTTGACCTCATATCAATTGTATGTGTTACTCATTATACCACCCCATAATTCATCAAATGTTTAAAAAGTTAAAATCATATAGGTCCACGAGGTTTGAAGCGAAAAGCAAAGTGAAGCTCACAACTTTTTAAGTGAAATGCACAATTTACATATTATAAAAAAATAGCAAAGTATATGAAATTTGTAGTATAATAAGCAAATTTCAATTAAAATAACTAATTTCTGCATCCAATACAAAATACTTTCACTTATAAAAAGAAATCCAACTCTTTAAATGTGATATTCAAATACCTCGCCGCAAACAAAAGCTTGGTATTTAAGTGGAGATGGGTAGAGGTCTAGACCCATTATCAATCGAGTTGCGAACCTTGCGCCATTAGTCCTTTGGGATTTCTCAGTTTTAAAAAATATCTTTTTAATAAAATACTTTATCCAAAAAAATTCCCGCTTCTTGCTGGACCTGCTTGCTGAGATCAATTTGTGTGTAATTGTTTGAAGCCCACACTTCGCTGAAATGCATGGCTTGATGATCTCTTGCTTCTATCGCTTCATCGCTTTAAGCAAAAAGCGATGGAAGCGTATGTGTACTTGCAGTTAGATTGTTTTGGAGGTGATTTATTACTGTGGCTAATTTTTTTTAGGATTCAAATGGCAATATCTGTGCTAGCAACTGTGAACGATGAATCCCAGGTCCAAAATTTATTTCCTTTGTGTATAATTTTGGCCAAGCCAGTATCAAGTGCTGCAGCTGCTGAGGCAGTAAGTTCTTATCTTGTGCATATACATCCAGTGACTTTTAATCTTGTATGCTGTTTAGTACCTTGCTAATGCCATTTGGTTACAGCATTCTGCTGTCTATCAATTTAAGCGGGCATGCATATCAACCTCATTCAGTGGAGTTGATGGGATAAATCGAGCTCAAGCAAAATTCTTTCTCCCTGAAATGAATAAACTCTCTGCTGAAATAAAGGCTGGCTCTCTTGTCATCCTGTTTGTCAGCTTTGGTTGGTCTAAAGTGTTTCTGGAAATTTTTTCATCAAAAAGTGTTTCTGGAATTTTATTTGTTGAGATTCGATATGAAGGCCAACTATATATAGTTTTCTTCCTTTGCAGCCGAACTTGCGAGAGATCATGTGGATACATCTTCATTTCCATGTAAGTAGCAGGGACGTTGGAAAAATCCTGAGTTTGTTCAGTTACAGGTGTTAAATAAACTTTATCTGGCACTTGCAATTGCTAGCTTTTTCAAACTCAGCAACTTTTCATTTTGTTTTCTCTTTTGCTATTCGTATTGATGGTTTAGAAAAGATTAAGCATATGCATATTGTTTAAATATTGCAAGTCTAACCATCTATAATAAATATTTACATTTTTAAGCAAAAAAGTCTTAACCATCTATAATGTGCCACATATGGAAACATGTTTCTTCAGTTGTGAGTGACCTATTTCACAAGCCTGAAATAAAAGGGAAAAGAATATAATGGCAATGACATAGTATTCGTAGTATGGTAACCAATACATGAGGTCTCTATGGTAATTCTTTCCTATTCTTGTCTTTCTTAGTTTTAGTAAGCATTTCCTCTGCTTTTACATGTTTAGCTGATTGTGGAAAGAGAAGTTCAGAATTTCCCTTCTACTTGTCCCTTTATGCCCTTATAAAAGTGATTCTCTTTCACACTCTCCTCCATGAACACTGTCTCTTTACTTCTCCTTTCCTCTCACTCTATCTCTATGACCTGACAAGATATGAACATCTTTTATTTTAATCCTGTCCGGGAGTATCTTCTAACAAGCAAGGATTGTGTGAAACCAGTCAGATACTTAACACTTAACAGCAACACTGGATCCTTTATATTTCTCAATCTAATGGGTGTACAGCTAGCTGAAAAACGATTGAATTCATAATTCTAACCATCATTATGAATTCATGTTTGTGGTTTGATCATTGATGTGTATAATATACATTACAAAGTTCTTGTCAAAAAAAATAATAATATACATTACAAAGTTTGAATTTTATATCTGGAATGTTGTCAATAAATGGATGTAAAGAAGTCCACAGACTTTCCTCAGTGCTTAGGAAGTTGGAATAGGCACTCATTAGCACATGAAAAGAAAAACCACATAGAGGTTGTTACTATATCAAATTATGTCGTGTTAGGCTGTCTGTATGCCTTATTGTCTTTTGCTTTGTACTTTTTCATTTTTCAGTATGTTTGATAACCTCCCTTTTCCATATTTAGTTAATTTAAATTTTTGATCTTTTCTTCAGGTTTCTCATGATCCATCATCTTTATTGTTCTAATCTTATTTTCAAAACTGTGGTAGTGAATCTTGAAGGGCACTGCTTGTTGGGCAGAATGCCGATGGAATTACTTCATCTATTGTGGGAAAAGTCTCCCAATTTGAGTTTAGGGGAGAGAGCTGAGATGTTATCAACTGTTGACTTGAACCCTTGTTTCATGAAGGTACGCCTTAGCTGAAGTTGCTGAATAGAAGTATGTATTGCTAGTTTTTTTTGTTTGTTTGTTTTGTTTTGATGATCGAGAAAAGCTGGTGGTGCATGATTCGATACTCAGTGGATAATGGGTCTACCCCTCTACCCTTCTCCACTAAAAAAAATATTAGTATTATGTATCGTTAGTTTGATATTGCTTTGTTGACTGCTTTTTGAACCAACATCTCACTGACAATCTGGAAGAGTGATCAAGTTGATCGCTACTTTTTGTTATGCTTCAAATGTACATCCTTAGTTTAACGAAAAAGCTTATGGTTTCAGAACTTTTCTTCAATCAAACACCAATAGAAAAAGTATTGCCTTTTGCAAAAAATTGAGAATAGTACTCCAGAGGTGTGTTTCAGATTTTTTAATAATTGAAAAACTTTTCTGTATTGGCGTTTGGTTGAAAAGTTATTTGAAAAAATTTGAAATAAGTTTTTCCGTAAAAAGTTTGGCGTTTGGTTGAAAATTTATTTGAAAAAAGTTGAAATAAGTTTTTCCGTAAAAAGTTTGCAACACTTTCTGGAAACAAACGCCAGATCAGTAAATTGAAGTCTTGCCACTGGTGGGGGTGTTGCAACTGCCCATAGTCATGCTATTATGCCTCCATTTTCCTTACCCAAAATCGGAGTAAGTAGATTTATAAACCAGCTTCTGATTCACTTGGATTAAATATTCTATGGACTGGGAGGAAAGCTTCAAGAATATTAGACAAAGGATTCGGCCCAGAGTTGCCTCGGATCATAGTCCTATCATTCTGGAATGTGGAGACTGGGAAGACAGGCAATCGTATTTTAAATTTGAGAATTAGGAGTTTAATGAGCTGGTTCACGAACGGTGGAATGGCTTCATAGTTGAAGGATGTCCAGACTATAAATTGTGCACCAAACTGAAATTGCTGAAGCAAAAGTTGAAAGAGTGTAGTAGAAGAACATTCTCTGAAATGGCCAATAGAAAAAGCAGTTTACTTGAAGAGCTGTCTGAACTGGATAGAATTCAGGAGGATAGAGAGCTCTCCCAAGATGAGATGATGGTTAGAGCAACAATACTTGTGGAACTTGAAGTTCTGGGCAAACATGAAGAAGAGAAATGGAGGCAAAAATCCTGAGCCCTTTGGTTGAAACAAGGGGATAAGAACACCAGATTCTTCCAGAGAATAGCAACAATGCACAGAAGGTACAACACAATTGATAGATTGGTAGTAAGGGGGGAAGAACTCCAAGAACCAGAAGAAATCAAAGAAGCCATGATAGATTTCTACTACTGTACTCAGAGCATGAGTCACGGAGACCTACATTTAATTTGACAGGTTGCCTTACAGTTACCGCGGAGGAAAATGAATGGCTTCAGAGGCCCTTCACAGAAGCAGAGGTCTTGCAAACTATCAAACAGTGTGATGGTGACAAAGCCCCTAGCCCTGATGGATTCACCATGAATTTCTTCGAGGCATGTTGGGATACCTTGAAGGAAGACCTGATGTTGACTTTCCACAATTTTCATCAAAGAGGTATCTTTGAGAAGTCTCTCAATGCCACCTTTATAGCATTAATCCCAAAGAAGCCGGGGGCAGTTGAACTTAAAGATTTCTAGGTTTGATTTGGGGGGGGGGGGGGAGTCTACAAAATCATCTCTAAACTCATAACTCATCTCTAAACTCATAACTGAAAGGCTTAAAACAATTATTGGGAAACTAGTGGATGGACACCAAATGGCATTCTTGAAAGGTAGACAAATACTTGATGCATCCCTGTTGGTAAATGAGTTGGTAGATTCAAGAATCGAACAGAAGAAACCAGGGATCCTATGTAAATTGGATGTTGAAAAAGCCTATGACCATGTTAATTGGAATTTTCTCCTCAAAATTCTAGAAGACATGAGATTTGGCAGTAGGTGGATCAAATGGATCAGCTTTTGCATTTCAACTGTAAAATTCTCTCTTATAATAAAGGGCAACACAGAAGGCTTCTTTCAATCCCATAGGGGTCTCAGACAAGGAGACCCTATGTCACCCTTCCTATTCTTGTTAGCCATGGAAGGTCTGAACCTCATGTCGGAATAGCAATGCAAATTGGTGGCTGAAAGGTTTCACTGCTCAGACAGGAAGAGGGGAAGATCTGGAAATCTCCTATTTGTTTTTTGCAGATGATGCCATAATCTTTTGTGAAGCAGAGTTAAGTCAGATCAGGCACCTGAGGGCCGTTCTAATAATCTATGAAGGAATTTCAGGCCTTCATGTAAACTGGCTGAAGAGTCCCATCTTTCCTATCAACCAGGTTGGGAATTTGCAGAGTCTGGCTGTTACTTTGGGTTGTCAACAAAGTACTTGGGCTTACCACTAAGTGCTAAAAACAAAGAGCTAGAAGTATGGAGTGGGGTGTTGGAAAGGAGTGAAGAGAAATTATCTAGGTGGAAAAGTCAGTACCTCTCACTAGGTGACAGATTGACTCTTATCAAGTCTGTACTTGATGGACTTTCAACATATATGATGAGCCTATTTCCTATATCAAAAAGCAGTGAAAAAAGAATTAACAAGGTAAGGATATCCTTTTTATGGCAAGGGAACAAGGAGAAGAGGTTATAATCTTGTGAAGTGGGAAGTGCTTACCCTTAGCAAACCAACATGGGGGTCTTAGTTTGAAGAATCTCAGCAAACAAAACAATTCTCTCCTACATAAATGGCTTTGGAGATTCTGCTCAGAAGAGGGGGCCCTGTGGAGAAGATTTGTAGCAGGGAAGTATGACTTACTCACCCAATGGACAACTTCAGAGGTAGGGGGCACCTTTGGGTGTAGTGTATGGAAAACCATAAGAAGACTGTGGCCTCATTTCAACAACATCTCAATCACAGTCGAAAATGGTTTAAAAACTGATTTCTGAAATGAGGTGTGGACTGGAGAGGACAGTCTTAGAAACTCTTTCCCACACTTATATACCTCAAGTCTGCAGAAGAATGCCAGGGTATCCCAAGTTTGGAGCCCACAAGGATGGGGATTTTATTATTTAGAAGAGCACTGAAAGACTGGGAAGTGGGGGAAGTTGCCAGTTTACTGGAAATTTTGAATTCAACACCGACTCTTTCCATGAGGCCTGATAAACCTAGATGGAAACTACACAGCAAGGGCATGTTTACAGTTGAGGCATGCTATTGGGAGCTCAACACTATACATACACTGCTGGACAAGTGGCCATGGAAGCTAGTTTGGAAGACCAAAAGCCCTCCAAAGGCAACTTGCTTTGCTTGGTTGGTATGCAGAAAAGCTTGTCTAACCCATGAAGCTTTACAAAAAAAGGGCTGGCAGATCTGTTCAAGATGTGTCATGTGTGAGCAGGACGCAGAAGTCAATGACCATCTATTCCTTCACTGTAAGACAACTATAAGCCTATGAACATGTTTTTGTGTCTGTAAGGAGTCTGTTGGGTGATGCCTAAGACAACAATGGAACTTCTCAGTAGGTGGTCATGCATTGCCGATAGAGGAAGAAAAGAGGTGGTGGAGAACTATCCCAGCTTGCATATGGTGGAATCTCTAGAAAGAGAGGAATACAAGGGTTTTTGAAGGACAAAAGACTAACTTACAGAAGATGAGAATGAATTGTATTAGCCTTTTGTTTTTTTGGTGTAAGCAGAATCTGGTAGGGGAGATTGTAGAATTAGTTGATTTTATAGGAAACTTGTAAAGAATACCCGTTAGGGTGTGCCCATCACGCTGTGGGATGTAAGTTTCCAATTCATCATTTGTTGGATGATAAATTTTTTGGTGTGAATATAAAGTTACCTTTTTCTCAAAAAAAAAGAAGACTAATCTTCTATACCAATGTTGAATCTGGATATGATCTATCTCATCTGCTCACTTGACTACTTCTGGAACTGTTGAATCGATATGCCTTCTCTGAAGTATTACTAAATTTTGGATTTGTCTTTGTTAGTTAAGGCAGATATGTCTTCTCTTTCCCATGTTGCTCCTATATGTTATATTTAGTATTTTATTTAATTGATAATCATATAAAGTAGACGATATTTTAGCCATTTGCATCATTCCATTGGTGAAAACAAGGAATTTCTGATCCTCTCTTTTGTTAATCATAAGTAAAGGGTTTGATAACCAAGCAGCCGGACCTTCGCATATCTGGTAGAGGCTGATTCTTCTAGATAGGCTGTTTTCATTTAGTGTTTCATGATGTAGAATCCCTCCATAGTGGCCTTTGCAAGATGTTGTGCAGAGGATGGTTCTTCTGGATAAATGATGCTGGAAGAGCATTGCTGAAGTACTTCTGATTAATTTGTGCATGAAGTAGTTCTGGTGTTGATACATGGTCACACTCACACATAATGAAACAAGTAATAGTGATACATAGTCAGACGTAGCAATTAATGAAACGTTATCTTGTTCAAGAAAGGAAGAAATAAAGACAAACAAGAGGAACCATCTTCTCTGACAGCTATTGTGTCTTCATCTGCAGACAAGCTGTTTGGAAAAAGACAGACGTATTTCCTTTCAGTATCCCCACAGTTCTGCGGCTCTGGTAGGTCATCTTGTTCTCAGTGCTTATGTCCCTGAGGATTGTAATAAATTATTTTCAATTGTTTTGCTTATATAATTGATTTTCCTGGATGCTGTAATGGTTGGATTATGAAAGGCGACAATACAACAGCTGCAAGTCAAAATTGCTTCAGAAGAAGCTGCTGCAAGAGAAAGAACACGATATGATTCATTCTCCTATGATGACATTCCTACAACTTCATTGCCTCGAATAATACGGTGAAGCTATCCATTTTCTGCGCTGCATATTTCTCTATTTTGTCGTGTGTATTGTCTTTCTTGTGTTTGTCGTTATGCGATGCTTTTTTCCTTAGCTGTACAAGAAATTATCAGTAGTATCGTTGTTGACAGCAATACTTCCATCATTGTGTAAATCTTCTTCCCAGCACATACTTGCTTTTAATTTATTGCTCATTTGAGCCCGTGCCACTAGGTAGATTTGCCCTTTTAACTCAGGTCAGAATTCAGTGGCATACTGCTCTAGCAAAACTTAGCTGAGCTCAGATCCTCACAATTAGACTGGTATATATCTAGCTTGTTAGATTAGCTTCCTCCTATGTTCTCAGCGAGTTTTTGTGCATGTCTGGTAGACCTTGTCATTCTTACCCATCTTTGCTACCTTCACCTGTTTGTAAATACTTCAACTTATTCAACCCAATTGATCAACCCTGTGTTTCCATCTCGTTTTCCAATGTGAATGTAGTGATGCAACTCAAAAAGTCATAAACATGCTAAATATCGAATGCTCTATTGCACTCTGCGGTTTTGAAAGATACGTCAAGATGCTGATTTATGTTTTTTTCTGCCGCATGTCCCCTTTCAAGTTTCATTTTCTCTTTAGCAAATAACATTTCCTTATTTCTTTTCATTCCTTTTGTTTTAAGAGAGTTTTGAAAGTGTGAACTTAGCTTGATACTGAAATTAAAGAGCTTCAAAATTCTGTGTGTCCATTGTGAAGTAGATTGTAGCTAATACTTTTACTTATCGCGCTTTCTAGGTTGAGGACAGGAAATGTTGTTTTCAACTATATGTACTACAACAATAAGTTGCAGAGAACAGAAGGTAAACTTAATTCTTCATTCTATAGTAAAGCTGTGGCTTGTTTGACGTCATATTTGGCTTCTTTTATTTAATTTTTTATGATATTGCCACTAATATCTGTGTTTGCTCTGGGTGGTTGTTCCTTGTGCTTTTGAACTGAGGTCAGACTCTGGATATGTTTGGTATGGAGGAAAATGTTTTCCTATTTTCTTGTGTTTGGTTGGTCAAAAAATTTGGAAAATATCTTCTTTAGGAAAACAAGCTCCTTGAAAATAAGGAAAATAACTTCTAAAATGAAAGTAGGGAATTTTTAAATTCTTTTCTACCCCCCCCTCCTCCCCCCCCCCCCCACCCAACCCCCAATTTTTTTTTTTTAAAATTGATTTTTTTTGTATCCTATCCCCACCTTACCCCAACCCTTCCACCTCCACCCTCTACCCATCCCACCCAAACATACCTCCACCCCCACCCCACAGTCTCAACCTACCCCTGAAAGATATTTTCTACTCTCCAGCCAAACACTAAAAAATACTTTCTGGAAAATGTATTTTCATTCATCAACCAAACACTAGAAAATATTTTTCGAAAAATGTTTTCCATTCACCAACCAAACATGAGAAAATAAGTAAGAAATCAACTTATTTTCCATAAAACATTTTCTAGGAAAACATTTTCTAGGAAAACATTTTCCATGGAAAACATGTTCCTTCATACCAAACACACCCTCTATGTTGGATAGTTTTGTTTTGTAGAAGGTTTTTCTATTCATGTAGTCTTTGGCTTTTGGTATCTGTTATCATCTATTGTTTACTATGTTTAGGTGATCGCACTTTGTTGTTGATGTTACAGTTCCTTGCATATATGCTCCACAATGCTTTCCTATTAGTTGTCATGTTTTTCTTCACTGCCCTTTTCTTCCGTTACTACTTCGATTTGCTTCACTTGGGCCGAGGGTCTCTCGGAAACAACCTCTCTACCTCCAAGAGATAGATGTAAGGTCTGCGTACACCCTACCCAATTTTACACTGGGTATGTCGTTGTTGTTGTTGTTATTGTTTTCTGTTATTTGGATGGATTTAAAATGATTAAAGCAGGGTTCTTTTCCAGTTAAAAGAAATCAGCTCCATTTTGTTCTTCTTGAAAATAAAATCTTCTCGCCTAAACTATGTCATGAACTCATCTGGTATTTTGCTACTTGGATGTCTCACTTTACTTTGGTGAACCCTCCCTTTGCTGTACATGGATGCTTCATGTTGTTGGGTCATGTAAAATGCGGCTAAGTTGAAATTTTGAGTACTATCTCTTAGGTGCAGCTTTAGAGTTTGGGCATATAGCAAAATAATGCACCATATATCCATTTGAAGTAAATTGTAAGAGCAATCAACTAAAGGTCTCCAACTTGCTACTTGGACTTTAGTCTTTCATATGTCAATCCAATCTATTTGAATTGCCACCATCCTACGTATATCAAGATGTATTCAGCTCTTGGTGTGAATGCAGTTAAATAGCTTTTAGAATGGTGAAATTGATGACATTTCCATTGCTCTTCTATATGTGCGGTATTGTTTTCTTTGATCAAATTCCTTCCATACAAATATTGCTTGTGCAGTTCAAGCTACTCAGTTGCTTCTTTTTTTTTCCTTTCTAAACTTGCAGTGACAGAGGAATTCACCTGTCCTTTCTGCTTGGTAAAATGTGCCAGCTTTAAGGTAAAGACTGGGATAATCTTATTTTGTTTCTTTAATAAAACTTAGCTATTTGGATCCAGTTGAAATGGTTTTGGTGAGAAATTTGATTTTGAAGTAACTAAAATTAGTTTAATATTCTTGCATCTTTGCTTTTGCTTTTAGGGTTTGAGATATCACTTATGCTCATCCCACGATCTGTTCAACTTTGAATTTTGGGTTGGTAAACTTCAGCTCGCTTCAAGTAAAATTTTAATTGTGTATTTCTCTAAGCTGTCAAATTAACCTCATATCGTTTTTTAGGTAAATGAAGAATATCAAGCTGTAAATGTATCTGTGAGAAATGACATGTGGAGATCTAAGGTCAGTACATTTTCTTTTAACTTAGGGGTGAATCGTATATGGTCTGTAGTATCTGCTCCTAGCACAAATCTGCTGCAATACAAAGTAGTTTTCTCGATATGCCTGTAGGGGATGGATGGATGCTTAACTCTTCTTTTAGGTATTTTGATTTCTGTAAACATGTCTGCAGTTGACCTTCTAGGAAGCTTTACTGGGTTCTTGATGAAAAGACAATCTATATAGTTAAATGGTGAATATCTTTGATAAGGTCATGTATTTTATTTGCATGATACCTGGTTAGATTTATCGTCCTCTATAATTTTGATTAGGCAAAGTTTTGAAATTTCAGTTCTGTATAGTTAGTTAATTTCTGATACTTGAAATGCTTTACTACTCTTACTAGTCATGCTTTTTCTTCTGTGCAAATTAACTTGCTGTCTGGAGTGATCTTCAGATTGTTGCTGATGGTGTGGATCCTAAGCAACAGACATTCTTCTTCTGGTATGTAACTATCATACTCCTTTAATTTGTATTGTAGCTATTTGGTGTTACTTCAGAAGTGTGTTGTGATATTCCCTTGCTTTATTTGTAATTTATGCTCAGTTCAAAGCCACTAAGACGGAAGAAACAGACGGATTTAGTTCAGAATTCAAAACATGTGCACCCACTTGTTTTAGATTCAGATCTCCCTACGTCAATGAATGAGCTCAATGACAAGATTAATGGTAATGATGACTTCTTTTCTCTTTCTTTTTTTCTATTGCATTCCTTGGATTATTCGATGTGTTGATAGTTTTCAGAGGTTGGATAACTCTTTATTCAAAGTAGTTATGTGTTCCTCGGTAGAAGTGGTTGAGCATTGTTTCTTAATGGATACATGTAAATGAATATTACTTCTTGTCAAAGTTCCATCAACATCCTCCTTTCTTAAGTTGAAAGGTACACAGTGCTGTCTGAAAGTGCAGCAATGTTTGATTGTTGTAGATAAGGAACTATCTAGATGATCTTTTCCTTGCATACTGTACAATAAAATTAATAATTGTCTTACCTATGGCAAATGGTAGCAGATGTTCCTTGACCAAACCCCTCACTCGATGAAGACTTGGCAAATTATAATGGTGGAATTTGTGTGCTACTGGCCCTCAGGGATTCTTGGTTATCAAAAAAAAATAATCCTAGTAGAATAATTGATAAGAATCGGGTTACTTGAATAAACAAGAAAATAATGCGGAAGCGAAAATATGAAGACTAAAGACAAGAAATTAAAAGATATGTGAAATTTGAGAATAAAATCCCCAAATTTCAAGATTAGTGCTAAGAACCCTAATTGATTTTAGTATTCATAAATTAGCGGATTAAAACTAATTATGATACTAATAAAGTCAATTCAAGAACTTAGATCAAAAGTGATCTAGACCCCTATTTCGAAGAAATTAGAGACAACAATTAGTATGACTAATCACCTTCTTTAATTTACTTTAATAGCAACCAAAGATATCAAGTTAAGAATTAATCTTACCTCTTAAAGAATCTTCTTATAAGGTTGCAAGTTAAATCCATAGTCACCATACACAAAGGTGTAAAGAAGAGAAAACTCTCAAATAATATTAATCGTAATGTTCTTAATGAAAATAATAAAATCCATCCCTATATATAGGGAGAAACCTATCCCAAATAGCGTGGGATTCGAATTCTACTTTTATGAAAATAAATAGTAAAACCTAACTAGGAAACTTTTAAACTAGGAAACTTTAAACTAGGAAAGCAAGTAAAATAATACCAAAATTCTTCCTAAAATTAGCTAACAAAAATAAAGGGAAAAAGTGTCAAAACTTGACACCAAAGTCACCCCAAAGCAGCCCCACGTTGGGCAGGAATTTCAGCACCTTTGTGCATGCAAATCAGCCTCTCCTTGGCTCCTTTGAGTCTCCATGTGGCAGCTCCCTTGACTCTCCTTTGGGCCTTCATGTGGCAATGAAAATTCAGCTTCTTCGGCCTCTCCTCTGGGGTTTAATGAGGCCCAAATTTTCCACTTCTTTAGCTTGAACTTGGATTATGGAATATGTGTACTACTAAGCCCACTTGTTATCGTAATTCTTGGGTTCATTCTCGGATCTTTTTTTCACTATAAACATCTTCGTGATTTTCGATTGAAACCCACCAACTTGAATGGAGGTATGCCACTGTGGATGTTATCATTCTCCTCTTCTTGAAAGCAATTCGCCCTCGGATGTTATCATTCTCCTCACTTGTTATCAAGAAGACATGCAGTAGTAAACAACATCCATTACTCGAAAGCAACAATGGTAGGGAAAAAACAAGATAGTGACCATGTGTCCACTTAACCCAATTAATTCTAGAATGTATAAATACACCCTTATAAAGCATGTGGACACCATCATCCCAATAGAAAATTCTCCTACTTATATGAGCTCAACAAAAATCACGTATAGATGACGTAGGGAATGATATGTGCCTCTCCAATTTATCTCTATCAATAAAGTACTCCAATGGGCTCGACAAAGTGGATGTTATCATTCTCCTCTTCTTGAAAGCAATTCGCCCTCGAATTTGAATCTCGCAAAATCAAGAAGACATGCAGTAGTAAACAACATCCATTACTCGAAAGCAACAATGGTAGGGAAAAAACAAGATAGTGACCATGTGTCCACTTAACCCAATTAATTCTAGAATGTATAAATACACCCTTATAAAGCATGTGGACACCATCATCCCAATAGAAAATTCTCCTACTTATATGAGCTCAACAAAAATCACGTATAGATGACGTAGGGAATGATATGTGCCTCTCCAATTTATCTCTATCAATAAAGTACTCCAATGGGCTCGACAAAGTGGATGTTATCATTCTCCTCTTCTTGAAAGCAATTCGCCCTCGAATTTGAATCTCGCAAAATCAAGAAGACATGCAGTAGTAAACAACATCCATTACTCGAAAGCAACAATGGTAGGGAAAAAACAAGATAGTGACCATGTGTCCACTTAACCCAATTAATTCTAGAATGTATAAATACACCCTTATAAAGCATGTGGACACCATCATCCCAATAGAAAATTCTCCTACTTATATGAGCGCAACAAAAATCACGTATAGATGACGTAGGGAATGATATGTGCCTCTCCAATTTATCTCTATCAATAAAGTACTCCAATGGGCTTGACAAAGACGACCTAAGATTCTTAGAATATGCATCGAATTAAACACTTTTATGATATAGCCAAGCATCCTCAATTAAACCTCTCACAGATTCTTCCACATAGAAACTATACACATAAGCACTTGAGTTTTCAAAAGAGATAGAAGAACTCTTAAACTCCAACTCATTTGCAGTCCTCCTCCCATAAACATCATGCTTCTTTTCAACAAGTGGGAATCCACAGTCAACTACGTCATGCTCAATTTCAAAAGAGAACAAATTACTCTTATAGTTGAACTTAGAGATTGCAATTAATGACTTATTATAGAGCAACACATCATCATCCTTAAAATTAATAAAGTCACCAATGTAAGAATTAAAAGTATAGTTCATCACCTCCAAAAAGATCTTAGGTGTATTAGGAATCCCAAGAATGTGAATAAACCAATCATACATACCGTACTTGATCTTATGTAACAAAGGAACAACATCACCTTGTTTGTCCTTTTGCATGAGTGTTAAATTCACATCTGCCTTGTTGAACTCCTTGTCATGATCAGTCTTACCTATAGACCCAAGATAATTTTCTTTACCTTCATCCTTCTCACCAACATGCACTTTCTCAATGAGACATATAGTTTCAACCACCTTAGGATTAAGTTCATCCAATGATGATTTTTCAATGCAAATTTTCTCATGAGCACCTAAAAGAGAGTCAAAACAACTAAAAAAGAAAGTAGGAATGTTAGAGTTAGAATAAGAAATAACCTCAATCAAACTCTCTTGTTTTTCTCTCTCTATCTCACGACCATCACTCTCCTTTTTATGCTCATGGTCATGCTCTCTTCTCTTTTCTCTCGAACTCTTTTTTTTTTTCATTTGACATTCCATTCTTTTCACACAACACATCCTCTCCTTTTTCCTCTCTTGGGATGTCAACATGCACTCCCTTGCTTCTCTTATTCTTTCTCTCTCTCAAAATTTTTCATTGCTTCTTTCACACGTTTTTGATCTTCATAAACTTGGGATGGATTTAAAGGTGCAAGTACATATTTTCTTTTGTTTAGCTCAAGAGACTTTATTCTTTCTCCTATCATGAATTGCATTCCTACTAAATTGCCATGGACGCCCAAGCATGATATGATAATCTTGCATTGGAATTACATCACAAAGAACATCATCGGAATACCTCCCAATAGAGAAAGAAATCATGCATTGCTTAGTTACCTGAAGCTCACCAAAATCATTCACGTATGTAAGTTTCAACTTCTCCACCACGTATGAACTCACCACATTAGAACCACTTCCACTATCAATAATCATAGAACAAATATTACCCTTTATCCCACACCTTGTATGAAAAATATTTTTCCTCCTTAAATCAGCTACGGTGACATTCATATCCTCCAATTGTGTGATAGACACTTCAGCAAAGTTGATGTCATTTTGAGTTCCAGCTTCAGTTTCCTTACCTATTTGAGACATCTCAAGAAAATATCAAGGAAACAAATATCTCTCAATTTGACTCTTTTTTTTTCTCTATGGATCTTACTCTCTCTTGCCTTTTCCACTCAAATTACAACCTTTGGATGGATCCTTTAGGATTTATATATAAATCCTACTAGTAACAACCTTTTAGAAGTAAGATGCAAGAATAACACAATTTACCAATACCCAGACGAATTGGGATCGATAAGACAAAAAAAAGACCAATTTGTGTAACAAGAAAAAACCCCCAAATTTCCCCTCTTCTTGATTCTCCTCCTTGATGTTGGAAACCAAGAAACACAATAAACCAAAAGTTTTCAAAAGCAACTTAATTTGCAAGAATTAGATTTTCCTCCTTTTTTTTGCTTTTTTTTTTTGCTATGCAGCTCACCTTTTAAACTACTACAATAAAACACAATTTTCTTTTATTTTTATTTATTTGGATTTTTTTGGAACCCCAAAGATTATCAAGAACGGAACCTTGATAGAACCGCTCTGATACCACTTAATAAGAATCGGGTTACTTGAATAAACAAGAAAATAATGCGGAAGCGAAAATATGAAGATTAAAGACGAAATTAAAAGATATGTGAAATTTGAGAATAAAATCCCCAAATTTCAAGTTTAGTGCTAAGAACCCTAATCGATTTTAGTATTCATAAATTAGCGGATTAAAACTAATTATGATACTAATAGAGTCAATTCAAGAACTTAGATCAAAAGTGATCTAGACCCCTATTTCGAAGAAATTAGAGACAACAATTAGTACAAGACTAATCACCTTCTTTTAGTATAAGACTAATCACCTTCTTTAATGTACTTTAATAGAAACCAAAGATATCAAGTTAAGAATTAATCTTACCTCTTAAAGAATCGTTCTTATAAGGTTGCAAGATAAATCCATAGTCACCATACACAAAGGTGTAAAGAAGAGAAAACTCTCAAATAATATTAATCGTAATGTTCTTAATGAAAATAATAAAATTCATCCCTATATATAGGGAGAAACCTATCCCAAATAGCATGGAATTCGAATTCTACTTTTATGAAAATAAATAGTAAAACCTAACTAGGAAACTTTTAAACTAGGAAACTTTAAACTAGGAAAGCAAGTAAAATAATACCAAATTTCTTCCTAAAATTAGCTAACAAAAATAAAGGGAAAAGTGTCAAAATTTGACACCAAAGTCACCCCAAAGCAGTCCCACGTTGGGCAAGGATTTCAGCACCTTTGTGCATGCAAATCAGCCTCTCCTTGTCTCCTTTGAGTCTACATGTGGCAGCTCCCTTGACTCTCCTTTGGGCCTTCATGTGGCAATGGAAATTCAGCTTCTTCGACCTCTTCTCTGGGGTTTAATGAGGCCCAAATTTTCCTCTACTTTAGCTTGAACTTGGATTATGAAATGTGTACTACTAAGCCCACTTGTTATCGTAATTCTTGTGCTCATTCTCGGATCTTTCTTTCACTATAAACATCTTCGTGATTTTCGATTGAAACCCACCAACTTGAATGGAGGTATGCCACTGTGAATGCTATCAATAATGGTTTTATGTTTATATATTATTAAGACGGAAACAACCTCTCTACCCTACCTCCCAAGGTAGAGGTAAGGTCTACGTACACCCTACCTCCCCAGACCCCACTCGTGGGATTACACTGGGTATATTGTTGTTATATATTATTAAAGCGGAGCCCATCGGCAGACATTTAAAGTTGGCACGACTTTTCACTTAGACACCTCAAGTAAGCCTCGTACATTTTTAAACACCCGTACTAGACCTATGTTGTGCCATTTTGACACTTTTTGCTAACATGGCAAAGTGAGTGATACACTCATTAATGGTGCGTGAGAGGCTTATTTAGCCAATTTTTATTTTATTTTTCTCTTCTTCTTCCCCATTTCTCTGGCCATTATCTCCCACCATTTCCCCAAGCTTAAACTCAAATCTGTTTTCTTGATCTTTGCAACTAACTTCTTCTCCTCCATTTGTAAAGATGCAATCTCCTGTTCAATGCCTTTGGTAGCAACAGTCATTTCCCTTTTGCTGGTCCTTAATGCTTATTTGGGTGAAGTGTTCTTCTTGAAAATGCTGTTCAACTTCTCCATCTTCTTTTGTTAATGATTCTTAAAAAAACAAAAGGAGGAAGAACCCTAAAATTTTCTTGAATCTCTTTTTTTTGAAACCGGTAAATTTACTCTATATGTCCACAGGTATACCACAACCAAACGTGTAGTTCCCCTTCCAAAGTATTACAATCTAACAAAAGCTCAAAAGCATGTCTGTTGCCTATAAACTATAGCACATCAAAGATGTCTTCTGGTTGAGCTAATAGACTGTTTTTACACCAAAAATAAAAGAGAGCTAGACACTTCATTTTGACCTCTTGTAGGCTGTTCTGCACATTCTCAATACTCCTGTTGTTCCTCTCTTTCCAGATTGACCACCAAATGCAGGCTAGGACAATCTTCCATCTCTCCTCCTTTGTAACATTGCCATCCCTGTTCAACATTCTCCATAGCTGGTGTAATGCAAGGGGAAAAAAACCTAATGGCTGTTGAAGAAAGCCTGAATCATGAAAATGGGTGATAAAAAATGGGTTCATTTCCTTTTCTTTTTCTTTTTGGCATTTGTTTGAGGAGATGGGGAGATTGACGAGGATGTTGCCCATCGTATTGGTGCAGGGTGGATGAAATGGAGGCTCGCATCCGGAGTCTTGTGTGATAGAAAGGTGCCTACTAGACTGAAAGGCAAGTTTTACCGAGTGGTAGTTAGACCGGCTATGTTGTACGGGGCAGAGTGTTGGCCAGTCAAGAACTCTCACGTTCAGAAGATGAAGGTAGCGGAAATGAGGATGTTGCGCTGGATGTGTGGGTTTACTAGGAGGGATAGGATTAAGAACGAGGATATTCGAGACAAGGTTGGAGTGTCTTCAGTAGAAGACAAGATGCGAGAAGTGAGGTTGAGGTGGTTCGGGCATGTGAACAGGAGATGCATGGAGGCCCCGGTGAGGAGGTGTGAGAGATTGACTATGGATGGTTTCAAGAGAGGTAGAGGTAGACCGAAGAAATATTGGAGAGAGGTGATTAGACAAGATTTGGCGCAGTTGCGGCTTACCGAGGACATGACCTTAGATAGAAAGGTGTGGAGGGCTCGGATTAGGGTAGACGGTTAAAAGGTAGGTCGGCGTCATACTAGTAGTAGGTTTGCTGTGTCTTGTTGCACTAGTTAGTAGTTGTAGGTCTGCTCTTGTAGTTTCTTGTTCTTCGGTTTTTGCTGCTTTCTAGTGTTCCATGTGGTTCGGGTATAATAATATTTTGTTATAGTATACTTCTGTGATTACTTGTTGTCTTATTTACTGTGTATATCTCTTGTACTTTTATTTCGACCTCTTATAGTCCTTTTTGGTCTCGAGCCGGAGGTCTATCGGAAACAACCTTTTTACTTCATCTGAGGTAAAGGTATGGTCTGCGTACATTCTACCCTCCCCAGACCCCACTCTGTGGGAATACACTGGGTATGTTGTTGTTGTTGCATTTGTCTGAGAAAGAGGAGAGAGTCAAGGAAGAGCAGCGTGTGGAAAAGAACTTCAAATGAGTTTTTCTATAAGAGATAGAGAGAGTTTGGGGGTATAGCGGATAAGACGATCGTTGGGGGGTTGGGGTGGGGGTGTGTGCTTTGCTTAATAGGTTTTTTAATCATTTTGGGCAAAAATGTCATGTGTCATCAATTCATTGGTCACTTGCCATGTGTTTTGTCCTTTAATTTTTCTCTTTAATTTGTTTTTGTGTATAATGACGTGGACAATTAAAATGAGTTGTCACAATTCAATTAGTCAGTTAATCCACGTAGGAAGCGCCTAGTACCACGCGCCTGAGATTTTTAAAAGCTGGTGCGGGCAATTTTAAAAGGACACAATGAAGGCCTACTACGGGTGTTTAAAGTGTACAAGGCTTACTTGAAGTGTCTAAGTGAAAATTCGTGCCAACATTAGGTGTCTGTCGATGGGTTACGCCTATTATTAATTTAAAACTCAGTAGCTCAAAAGGGCTAGATTTTTTCTTTGCAGAACCCATATATTTTAAATCCTAGATCTGACACTACTCTCCCTTAGAGTATTTTCCGGGGTAGTTGAGATCTTTTATGTACCTATGGACCCTCTTATAAGGTAGAAGAGGGTTTTAGTTTTTGCTTATTGAATGTGAGTTGCATGTTCCAGTGTTTAACAAGCAGAACTGCAGTGTGCCACCGTGCAAGGTGAATGCAAATCATCTTGAGGCATTGCTGGGGCGTATCATGAGACGCATGGCTCAATTGCTCGGGCACGTCCCAGATGCATGACCTGAGTTCTGTTCGATTTCCCTTCAAAGTCCTAACTAGTCTTGGAATCTAATCCACAATTAATAATCCAAAATGCAGAGGTTTGAATATCTGCAAAATCAATTTTCGTTGTAATGCTCAGTCATTTGCTAACTCAGATTCTTTCTTTGCAAAGTTATTTTGAAAATTTCTTGATGGAAGTAGAGAAACTTACCAAGTTACTGAGTGCCGTAATCTCTGACGGTATAATCTGAAAAATTGGTTTCGTTCTGCTAGCCCAATTGTTGAATGCCATAGTCTTCTATTGGCCTATAGCTCCACAGATATTGACTGAGTCTATGTTTTAGGGAGGGAGGGAGAATTGGCTTCCTCTGATCATGAAGAGAAAATAAGCTTTCGCTACAAAACAGCGTTTTTTTGTTATTCCAGACTTCCCAAGTGAGATGGAACCTGGGTATTGGTTTTAAGGTGGTGAACTGGGATTTGGTTGATATATATATATATATATATATATATATATATATATATATATATATATATTTCCGTACTGATTAGTTATATATCAAGTTGTATTTTCTTATGTCATTAGGAAAACAAATTTGGAGATTCAAATCCAAGAATCATAATAATTAATGGTTCCTATTTCATAAAGTTGAATTTTGGATTTTTCGACTGAAAATCCACATTTGATTTTTCAATAGAAAGGTAAGAGAAAGTTTTGAACATCATGAATTTTGAGATAGACTCAATCGAAATTGAAAGGATGAATTATTTTATGTATATATATATACACACACACACATATTAGAATTTAATATAATGGAATCCATTTGCTTAATCGATTTCTGGTAGAAATGATTTGTTTTTATAACAATAATATATCATATCAATGTAGGTATACTGGTGGGGGTTTGAGAGAGAATTAGCTTCCTACTGGAAATATCGTTTTATGATGGTGTAAGAATATAGTGTAGTGGAATTTATTTGCTAGACTGTTTTCTGGTACAATTGATTTGCTTATATAACAATAAATATATCTTATTGGCATATGTATACTGGTGGGGCTTTGAGAGAGAATTATCTTCCTACTTGAAAAGTCATTATATGATGGTGGAATAATATAATGGAACATTCTTTAAAAAAAAAAATATAGTATAATGGGATTCATTTGCTTAATCGTTTTCTGGTGGAATTAATTTGCTTATATAATAATTGTATATCATATTTGATAAAGGTATACTGGTGGTGTGTTGAATTAGCTTCCTACAGGAACATTCAATTTATGATGATGTAATAATTTCAAATTATATTGGGAAAATACACAAAGGTTCCCTGAACTAGCCTCTGGATTCCACAAAGATACTTAAATTTTGAGGAAGGGGTCCTATGGCTCTGTAGTCGTTTAACGTGGTAGGAAAATCTCCTTTTGTGACTAGCATCGGTTTGAAGAAAACCAGTGCATGACACACACCAATCACGTTTTGCCACGCCATCCACCGAAAATCATCATGAAAGCCACCAAAAATCAAATCCAAACACCACGAACAACAGCCAAATCAGTGTCTCAAAAATCACCACCAAATCAAAATCTGAAATTAAAGTCGCCACCAAACCACAATCTGAAAATCGAAAACATCACCACCCAACCAAAATCCAAAAATCAGAAAATCACCAGATCCACCAAAATGTAAATACTAGAGGTGAGTGAAAATAACAGAAAAAAGAAGAAAATTAAAACCACCACCAAATCAGAACCACAGGAAATCAGTTTCCTGACTTAGCTTTCTTGAGAGCGCAGCTTTTTGATTTAGGGGCTGGGTGAGCGGGAAGTGAAACATGTCAAAGTCCGACTGCCATTTCTTATTGTTTTAGCCTGTTGAGTGTGGATCAAAATTTTATTTCTTTTTTATCTGAAACCTTGGCACCATTGTTTTTCTTTAATACTAATAATGGCCTTTCTGTTGTTGAATATTTATCAGGTGTTGCTGATGCTGTAGAGTGTGATCCATCAAGTCCCGATGGTGCAAGTGTTCCCTCTGCAACTGGTCACTTGTATACAGATCCTGATTCTGTTCAGTCAGTACCAGGAAGCACTCTTGCACCCCCAGCACTACTTCAGTTTGCCAAGTCTAGAAAGTTATCAGTTGAGCGCTCTGATCCTAGAAAGTATGTTCAACAGCACAATGTCAAGTAGTATTTTTACTTAACCAGATGATTTTGGGTGGAAAAGATTTCACTGCAGAGGACCTTCAGTACTGTGTCCAATAAATCATCAATTATCTGATTTTGTCGGCTGCATTAAGCATTAAGCTCTTGAACTTCACTGTAGATTATTGGCTATCTAATCTGGAGCTATTATTTTCCTTTTTTATGACTATACCCCAAATTTGGTCTACTGCAGTTATGGTGTTTGTTTTTGGGAGGTGGGTATAACCTGCTCCAATGTTTTGTAAATTTGAGGTTTTGATGAAATGATGCCTGTAATTCTGAGAATTTTAGGAAATACCCATGGAAGATGTACTTACTCCCCTTTAGTTTTTTCTCAGTAATTCAATGGTGCCTTCAAAATCTGTCTCGCCCTCTAGTTTAGTGACCAGTAGTGTCACTGTATTATGAAGTTGCTTTTTGGCCTCTGTAACTTCTGGAATTATAGGAAATACCTTGAAAGATATACTACCCCTCTAGTTTTTCAAAGTATACAACAGTGTCCCCATATTCAAATGTGATCTTTGCCATTGATCTAGTGCCAAATAAGGCCTGGTTATGGTGGCTTCCTGTTCTGCCTTCTAAATAGCCTCAAATCTTAACTCTATCAAAACCTCGACCATGACCACCATTTTACTATGTGCCAGATGGAGTGGTTCTTGACTATCCTTTCTGCAATGTGATGGTACACTTGTGTTTTGAGTTTCTCGCTGGTTGGGCTTTACTTTCCGTTTGATTATGCAACGAACCCTTTCCTTCTCTTTCTCTGACAGTTGTTAAATCATATCTGAGCTTATACGCTACAAAATTGGGATTGGTTCCATGTATCTAGGTTAAGTAGGGTAACATTTAATGTATTGAAACTGTCCAGTGATGCATTTCTGTATTATCTATTTTCGATGTCGTTGTTTTGCATAATGTCTTAGATGTGAAACTAATTGGGAGAAAATTGACTACACAATTTTCTGTTTTATGGTTTACCTTTATAGTTAGTAGATAAGATTGTCTGGCTTTTAATACAATTTTGTTTCTCTCTTACAGTCGTGCACTCCTGCAAAAAAGGCAATTCTTTCATTCTCATAGGGCCCAGGTAATTAATCTCATTATTTTGCATTCACTCGATGTATACAACTGTCTTAAAATCTTAAGAGTGGGCGTTGCACTTAAAAATCACAGTCAGTGGTCCAAAATGTGAAGCTTTTGGCCAAGTCAAGTTGCTTGATAGATTCTATAATTGTACGAAGGCTGAGGCAGAGTATCCTATCAGGGATGATGGATACCCTCCTTGCAACTATATCTAAAGGCCTTTTTTACATAATATATATGATGATCAATATATACTTGATATAAGAAAGGATCAATTGGCATCTCAAAGTCGTTAACCAACAAGGTGTGTGCTGGATATGACAACATAGGACGATGTTCATTTATCCTGAAAAAACATGGGATGCAAGTCGAGTTTTTAATGATAACTTGTCTTTAGTGTTGAAATTATTTGATCATGTGTGTCATCCATGATGTTTGAAAGATGAATTAGCATAATTCACATTAATCTGTCCAAAAAAAAAATTTAGTCTGTCATTCTAATTGAAGAAAATTTTCTGTACCTTAATTAGTTGAGCTTAACCTGTGGTACGCATAGTAAATTTGGAAGGACAAGAAAAGGAAAAAGAAGTTCCTCTTTAAGTCTCCAAGTATGTCAAATGAATTGTGGATACATATGCATCCTTAAGATACTGAAATGACTACCATTATTGGTATCAAATCAATAATGATTCGTACAAGCTAAATCTTCGAATCCTTAAGCAGGCCAATGAAAGAACTTTAATGTAATTCAATTCGAACTTTAAATTAGTTTACTCATTTTTCTCTGTATAAAGAGATTTCTTGTCATCCAAATATCGACTCCAGTTTGTTACATTGTTTTCATTGCATTGTTGAGGTGAATCATTTTTGGAAAAAATGACGAGAGTTGAGTATAGGAGTTGAATAAATCAGGAAGCCTTGGTGATCTAGAAATACTGGGAAATTGCATTTAAGTGTTTCAAATGGTGTCAGAAGATATATCCACTTAAAAGAAATAGTATCAGAAAATACTCCCTCCATTCACTTTTACTTGTTATATTTTCACTTTTCGAGAGTCGATTTGACTAATCTTCGAAGCTTAAATTGAATTAGATTAATTCAATATTGTAAAACTAAAATTTAGATGTTCGAGAACTATACGAAAAATACTATAATTGAAATTCTTCTCATATTAATATGATGAAAAATGGACATCTTAAAATGTTGGCCAAAGTATACATAGTTGACTCTCAGAAATGAAACGTGACAAGTGAAAGTGAACAGAGGGAGTATAATTTTTAGATTATTACTTGGTGCTGTTTTGACTGTTGGTGACATGTATGGGGAAAGTTATATGCTTGAGTTGAAATTGCATGTGTGTTGATTAGGTGGCTTCTCTTTTCCTTATCGTGTTTTGGAGGGAACTGAAGGATTTGTGTGGGTTACTAAAGTTCTGAAGCTAGCAGCTGGCTCTTTAGTTCAGCACATAGAATTCAGTGTCTAAGAAATGGGATACTTCAAATTTCTTATTATGGAATCAGCAATCACTTAATGGTACCAATGTAAATACTTTACGAAATGTAATTGAAAGCAACTTGACTTGTCACTATATTTTAAGAACAGCAAATCGTTAGATGCTGCATAACATGCCTCAAATCAAGTTCAAGTTTAAAACTAACAGAGTCAGATATTTAGTTCGACAGTAATGTTACAGATTTTAAGAATTTTCAAAATTAAACCTGTTATAAATAAACAAAGTACTTTTTAATTTATAAAAAAATAGTAAAATTAATTTATTTATCTGCTTGGAAGAAAATTAATTAATTAATTAATTTTTAAAAATAAATAAATAAATTTTCTTCCAAGCAGAAAAATGATAATTAGAAGCATAGTAGACAATATGGGTATGTTTAGAAAGCCACCTGGTAATTGGAATTGGTGTAATTACTAGGGTAGTAATTACATAGCCTAGTAATTGCAATCAACAACAACAACATACCCAGTGTAGTCCCACAAAGTGGGGCCTGGAGAGGGTAGAGTGTACGTAGACCTAACCTCTACCTTAGAGGTAGAACGGCTGTTTCCGATAGACCCTCGGCTCAGAATAAAAACAGTCTAGAAAAAGAAGTACTGAAAATAAAAGAAACAACAGATAGTACTAAAAACAACAGATAATAGCACAACAATGCTACAATAAAATACTACTATGATCGAACTACACGAAACAACAAATAATAACAGAAATCGAAGAACAAGAAACAAGAGTAATACTACGACTACTAGAATGGACAACAAGACAATACACTCCTACCTACTAGTATGGACACAGTCCTACCTACTACCCTTCTACCTAATCTGTGTCCTTCGCACCTACTTATCTAAGGCCATGTCCTCGGTAAGCTACAACTGCGGCATGTCCTGCCTAATCACCTCGCTTCAATACTTTTTCGGTCTACCTCTACCTCTCCTGAAGCCATCCATAGCCAACACCTCCACACTGAGGCATTCATTGCATCTCCTTATCATCTGCTCGAACTATCTTATTCTCTCTTTTCGCATCTTGTCCTCCACCGAAGTCATTCTCACCTTGTCTCGGATATCCTCATTTTTAATGCTATATCTCCTAGTATACCCGCACATCCATCATAGCATCCTCATCTCCGCCACTTTCATTTTCTGAATGTAAGAGTGCTTGATCGGCCAACACTCCACCCCATACAAGAAAGTTGGTTTAACCGCCGCTTTGTAGAACTTGCCTTTACGTTTTGGTGGCACCTTCTTATCACACAGAACTCCATTTCATCCACCCTGCATTAATACGATGAGTCCTCGTCAATTTCCCCATTTCCCTGGATGATAGACCAAAGATACTTGAAACTACCTCCCTTTTGGATGCCCTGTCAAGCCTCATTTCCATGTCAGACGCATGCACCACATCATTGAATTACACTCCAAGTATTATGTCTTGGTCCTGCTCAACCTGAAACCTTTAGACTCTAGGGTCTGCTCATAATGTAATTACAGTTTTTACAAGTGTATTGTTCGACTGCACTAGTGTAGATACACAGTTAAAACCACTTTAAAAATATAATTTAGTTATCAAATAATTAAAGTTAATATTTGACAAATATGTCACTAAATGATATTAAATTAGGTATTTAAGATACATATCGATTCTTGAAAATATATTAATTAATAATCATATGTGTGTAACTAATATTGTAAAAAATATTTGATATATATATATAGTTAATAATATTTTAATTTAATTATTAAAATTAAAAAATTGGAAGAACACATTTGTAAGAACATTATAGACTGGATGTTTTTTTTTTGATATAGATTATAGACTGGATGTTTGACAAAAGGATTACTAATATTTATAAACATAATGCCATAATATTGTTCAAATAAAAAAATAATCTATCAATTGTAAGTGAAAAATAATGAACCAATGTGAAATAACAAGTCAATTGTATTAAAAAAATAAATTGAATTCGAAATTATAACTTAAATTCAAAAAAAAAAAGTTAAACATAATACTCTTACATCAAATTTCAATATAACATAAATACGTTTCAACATAACTTAAGTAAATACACTTCAAAAGAAATGGAAAACATAAGTCTATAACCTCATTCAATAAAGAAATTCTACTTTAATAATATCACTCATTATATAACAAGTTTGTTAATGACTCACTCTTTTTAATATTAGGAGGTGTACTTTCAAAAAGTAGAATAATAACGTTGTTATCTAAAAGAAAAAAAAAGAAATTAAAAAAAAAATAAGAGCAATTACATGGAATAACAAGAATGTTGAGAAATAAGAAGAAAGGAAATGAAAGAAAAATACACTTAAAAATAATTTAAAAAGAAATGAAAATAATAGAAATAAAAAACAAATTAAAAAGAAAATAAATAAAAAAATAAATAAAAAATAACCATGTAATTACATAATGTAATATCACTGAATTCGCAACTCCCCTGTGAGAATTGAAGAGTGTAATTACCCCCTCTCAATTACACCCAATTCCTTACCAGTCAAGTAATTACTTGGCCAAAAAAAAAATAATAAAAAAATAAATAAAATTACTTGGCCAAACGAAAAGGTCAAATTGTGTAATTACACCCAATTACACCTAAATCCAATTACCATGTGGCTTTTTAAACAGGCCCTAACAAGTTGTTAACCTTTCATTTATGTACTTTTGTTGGTATATCCCTCGTATCCGGAATCCATTGGCCCGACTGATCCAGATTTATGGCAAGCGCTCCCAACTAGGAGTTTATCCATTCCTAGGGCTTGAACCTGAGACCTCTGATTAAGGGTGGAGGGATCTCAATCCGTCCCACCCCTTGGTGATAGTCGTTAACTTACTTGCATATCAACCAATGGAGTGTTCTAATTCAGCAACTTAAATTATTCGATGGTCAGAACTTTGATCTTAAGTTTCAATTTTATCAAAAGCCCCATCACTGAAGACTTTGGCATTGCAAAGTACTGCTGGTATTTGTAGTCGTACATTGGCACATAGGGTTCATTGTTGGGAGCTTCCTACAATGTTAAGTTTAAAACATTCTTTCCACATAGGGTTCATTGTTGGGAGCTTCCTACAATGTTAAGTTTAAAAAATTCTTTTCATGTTTGCTGTTTAATCAGAGATGTGATGAGATTTCTTCACTTGCTTCGGGTATGATTCATGGGATGTGTATAATCTATGATGTTACTTGAACTAATCGAAGATCTATTGTAATGACAGTTCAATCTTGGTTTCCATTGTAGTGTGTGGTGATTTCCATTTGAAATAGTCCTAGGCTTTGGGGTCTAGAGGTGAATTATCTTGCTGAATGTGACACAGAGTAAAATAGATTTTGAAATGTTTGTCTACTTGTATGAATCTTAAAGTCTTTGGAAGAGCTGAAGTAGCCAATATATGGCGGTAGAAATCTTGAAAGCGATGGAGAGTCCTTTTAACTTATGTTTCTAATGAAATTTTTTATTTGGGTGAAGCCCATGGCACTGGAGCAAGTTTTATCAGACCGCGATAGTGAGGATGAAGTTGATGATGATGTTGCAGATCTTGAAGATCGAAGGGTATGCATCACAGTTATATTAATTGATCTTTATTCTACTCTGCATTCAAATTAATTAGCCAACTTTTTGGGTTAGTTTATCCTGATTGTCTTGACCATTCAAATAAATGACCGAAACTTTTTTTTTTTAACTTATTTGGAGTAACCATATATTCGCCTTAGTGTTATATCTTCGTATTGAACCTACCCACTTCCATTCATGAATCATGATAACACCTATTTCAAGTATATTGTATTAAATTACTTTATTATGCCACTCAAAATTACTCTCTTCATTTTCAAACTTTGTTTAATTGGGTCCGTGCATTTAGACTTGAGAGTAGTGGGATTAATCTGTAAAGGGTCTTTTGAATCACCAAACAGGACTTGGAAACCATAATTTGGTTACAGTGACGGGATTATTTTGCTGGACTACATGATTGCTTCTTGAGTTTTGCAGTAATGTTTTCTTGACAAGCGAATCAAATTTAGTTCTATGAATACCCTGTCCAACAAGTTGATATTTTAATGAGTTAAGGGTCAAAAACACACCTAAACTATCCTCATTTTTTGAGTTTCGTACCTGAACTATTGAGAGTGTGAGTTTCCTACTTGAACTATCACCCAATGATCAGTGAAACGTTTTGGCTAATGTGTTATGATGTGTGTACTACACTCTTTTTTGCTTAAAAATATCCGCCACATCGCACAACTCATGGAAAAACAATTCCACCGTGACAAAAGTTAAATAAATTATTATTAGGTTAAAAGTTGAGGGTCACTGTAAATTAATTTATTCTCCATGGCTAACTTTATATATAGCGTAATTTTCCAAAGAAAGAGGTTCGAGTGAACATCTTTCCTCTAGCTCTGCCACTGCTTGGTAGAAAATCGAGGTTCGAGTTAGGGTTAGTATTTTCCAAGATGAGAAGACACGAGCCACATCTCTTTTTTTTTTTGCTGCATATTACATTGTGAAAGTATAAATATTACTCCCTCCGTCCTATTTTATGTGTCACACTTTCCTTTTAGGCCTTCCCAAAAAGAATGTCACCTTTCTATAATTAGAAAAAAAATTAACTTTCAAATTCCCCTTTTATCCTTAATGAAATGATTTATAACCACACAAATGTTCAAAGATTATTTTGGACCACAAGTTTCAAAAGTCTTTTTTTTTTCTTAAACACCGTGCCAATCAAGGGGTGCCACATAAAATGGGACGGAGGGAGTATCTCGGTATCACGAATTGATGGAATTCATCGCGAATTCAATTACTACTAAAAGTTGAGTGCTTTGACGAATTGTGGAAACTTGTGTAATTTTGAATCCTTTTATATATAGCTCTAAAGACATTCCATATGTCTAGGAGATCATAACAAACATATATAACTTACATATTTTCTTCTTTTTTGCCACAGTGAAAAATTCAGATTAAAAGAACTCAAGTAAATTCCCTTCTCCCACTCATAAATGTATTGAAAAAAATGAAATAATTCTTCTGATTACCCCTCTACACAAGAACAAAATGAAGAAGGATGTTGATAAATGAAGAAGAAGAAGGTTGAGAAAATCGTCAATAAAGGAGAAGAAAGGAAGAAAAATGATTGAGAAATGAAGAAGAAGAAGAAGAAGGGAGAGTTTAGGGTTTTAAAGAAATCAATGAGAAAATATATATAAAAAAAAATAGAAACAATGTGTCAGCTAATATAGCCGTTATATATGCCAAGTGAACGAAGATTTTATGGCCAAACGCGACAAACATTTGGTCTAGTAAGTGTCTAGGTTTATTTCGCTAATCATTGGGTGATAGTTCAAGTTGGAAACTCACACTCCTGATAGTACAAGTATGAAACTCAAAAGTGTGTTTTTTACCCTTAATTCTATTTTAATTGCATAAGGGCTGCACCCATTTCTTCTAATAATTCAATGGGCATCCTACCTTGATCTTCACAAACCTACACACTAACAATTCAATCGTCCAGCAAAAAGGACTTACCACAAAACAAGAATAGGTAAAGAAGAAATTACAACAGCAGCATTGGTATAATAATTCTGATAAATGAAGGAAAACATGTAAAAAAAATGAACAAAATTTGCCGAAAGAGATTTTGGTAAAAATGGTGAAAGTACAGCAAAGTGCGTCCAATGAAAAAGAAAGAGAGCTACAAAAAGCACGAATACAATTTTTTTTGCATTTATGCTGCTGGCGGGCAGGTGTATAATGTACTACTTCGATCCAGCAACTTCTTAGGAGTAGGTTTTGTTGAACCATGGTATCTCTCGTAGATGGTCTGGGAGGATCCATCTGTGTCTGAGTATGAAAGTTCCCGGACCGCATGCATACATCCGTAAGTAACTTAGTGCAACATGGAAAATTTCATTGAGAGGAATCAACAAAGAAAAGAAAAACGGCAGACAGAGATGGAAGAGATCAAACACGGGAATAAGAAGCAAGCTCGCTTTTTGCATTTAGGAACTGCAATCCCATCTTGTCTCACCTTAATTTCTCTCCTCTCATGCGACTAAACCTGCAATGCGTCTATCCAGTCTTACTTATACTTATTTGAAAACCCTTACTCTGTAACGTGTTTCTCTATAGTTCAAGCTTTTGGTTGACACCCTCACGAGTTTCATCACAACAAATAACATACACCATGGGACCTCCTTTTGTATTGTGTTGGTTAGTTCGTCCATAATTAGGGTAAACAAGTAGAGACTCGATGCCGATCCTTGGTGTAAACTCAACTCACTATTATGGTAAACTTTTCCGTATCACCTATCATTGCTTTCACGTTAGTGACGGCTCCTTAATACATAATCCTTTATGGCATTTATATACTTAATATGAATTCCTTTCTTCTCCATCACCCACTAAAGGACCCTGAGAAAGATTCTTTTCGCAGAGGCTTATCGTAGGACCAAATGTTTCTTTGGACATCTTGGTATTCATTTTACTTTGCACTTGCTCATCCTGGAGAGCCATATGTATTAGATTTCTCTATATTGTATCAGTGAGTTACATTGTCCCATGTATAAGAGTGTGTCCAAAGTTATCGGCAAGCCATAGTGTCCATATGACTTGCTGCTGATGCTGTTGTAATTTTCTTAACAGTTGCGTGCTTGAATTCAAAATCTCATGTAATGGCGTAAACATTTTGATAAGTGGTAAATTTCATTGATCCAAAGCATGTGTACTGTTATTGCTCAACTAAAACCAAGGTCTAAGATTTCTCCAAAAGAAAAGGTCTAAGCAGTTTTTAGAGATTGCAGATTGCTATCTGTTCATACAAAAATGGTACTTTGAAGGGTTTGGATGAACATTGTCCACTGGAAACCACAGGAAAGTGTTTTGATGTCTGGTTCAGACTTGATGATAAATATTTTCTACTGAATACTTGCTTGACACATAAAGGAACTGTGTAGTCTCAACATAAAATTAGGCAGAACCATGAAACTCCTTAAGCTGCTTTAAAAGAATGAATTGGAGAACTACTAAAGGCTGTGACCCAAACTGTTCCCTCCAACTAATTCCCCTTCAGAACTGCCGCAAAATTTAGTCAATTGAGGAGGCAAGATTTTGATTAACGAAGATATTTGAAAAAGTCATTCAACTAACTTCAGACATGTTACAGATGCTTGATGATTTTGTGGACGTGACCAAAGATGAGAAGCAAATGATGCATCTGTGGAACTCATTTGTTAGAAAGCAAAGGTACTGTCTTATTTCGTGTCTGGTTTTATTTTCTAATATGGTTTTTCCTATTATTATTAAGATTTAAGGGTACTGTGATATGGAGATGTGTGCATCTTCTGCTCTTATTTTTGGTTGGGTGAAGAGGGAGGGGGCTGATGAAGTAATAGAGGATGGGTTACTTAGGAATGTAGTAAAAGTGCAACTCTCTGCAATTAGCTTCTCCAACTTTTTCCGGAAGTACGTGGAGTGATACTAAGGTAAATCTCATTACTTCTCTAACAATGTACAAAAGAGAAGGGAGTGAGAACCTGTTTCAGGTGAAGTAGATGGACCAGTCCACCTCTCCCTTCCACTACATTTCTGCTACATGTAACCAAAACAGTACTCCCTCCCTCCCAATTTATGTGACGCTCTTTCCTTTTTAGTTTGTCCCAAAAAGAATGACACCTTTCTATGTTTAGTAACAGTTTAACTTTAAAGTTCTCATTTTACCCCTAATGAGATGATTTATAGCCACACAAATATCTATGGCTTATTTTAGACTACAAGTTTCAAAAATCTTCCTTTCATTTTTAACTTCGTGCCTAGTCAAACACCTTCACATAAATTGGACAGAGGGAGTATTATTTAGTGACTAGCTGTCATTTGTGACGATTGGGCCAGCTTGCTAGTTTCAGTATGAGAGTGACATCACCTTGTACCTTTATAGGAAAAACAAAAACAAAAGAAGAGTTCATTGCAAAAGAAAAGGCGGTCCTTGATCTGATGCTTTGAAATAGACATTTCATGAGAACTGCAAAATGTTGTGCCATTTAAGGGTTTTGGGGAAGCACATAACTTGCTTTCTCTGTTCTTATCAAGTTACACAAACTTCTCACTATAGTAGATTGTTATGAAGTTGGGTGTGTCTTTCTTCCACTTCATGCTCAAGCAGACTGGTAAGATTATCTGATACATACTATATAGAGCAAAACACACTATTATATAATGCAACAAAGGGCAACATGTGTGGATCTTCTCTTGCTGATTTACATACATGCTGGTGATAATAATAGTAAAGGGATGCGTGTTGGAAAAGTTCTGTTGCTGAATTCCCTTCTTGGTATAACATGTTCTTGTCACTGTGGCAGGGTGTTGGCAGATGGTCACATCCCTTGGGCATGTGAGGCCTTTTCAAAGCTGCATGGTCAGGAGTTTGCCCGAGCACCAGCCTCATTGTGGTAAATAATCTTCTTATTTACCTACGTCAAGATCTGTTATTTCTATCTGATGCTATCCAATCCATACACATGTATTGTGCCTTTGCTTGGTGCATCCAAGATCCTGTATATTTTCCAGAAAGAAAGTGCTCTGTTTTCTGTTGAACACCACTACTATGTATTAGAGTGTTGGTCGATCACAGTGCTTATTTGTAATTTCTGAGTTGTTTATCTTATTTACTTCTTTATGGGTGGCTCATTTATCTTTACTTGGTGTATGACAATATAGCACAGTGGAAAACAAATTTATTGTTGGCTTTGTCACATAAATACATGTTTTCTCGATCTGATGAAGCAGTAATAGTACTGTCAACAAACGTCTAGACATTTAATGGTATAGACTGGTTTTCCTTCAGATTGCTAATTTGGATTTATCTCAATACGTGATAATTGCTCATCATCTACAGTAGCATGTTGTCATGTACCAACGTTGCTCATCACTAGTGTAGCTTTTATGTTTCGTCTAATGTTTAATATAGCAGGTGTTGGAGATTATTCATGACGAAGCTGTGGAACCATGGCCTTGTTGATGCACGTACAATTAACAATTGTAACCTAATATTAGAGCAGTTCCAAAGCCAAGACAACGATTCTACTAGAAGTTGAATACCCGTTTGACAATTTGATACCATCTAGCAATGGATTTGGTAGAGATACAGCTTTGTGGCTGGATCTGCATCTCGGAATTTTCAACATCTGTTTCTCTAATGTTATTGTGGCTAGATGACTTTTTTGTCTTTTAAGAGTAAGATATGCTAAATTTATGTTTTATAGGGGACATATAGAGGCATCTGCTGTTCTAAATTGGAAATTAATGATTCTCATTGTTCAGTGGCTGTTATATCTTGAATCTGATTCTTTTTTCAATCTCTGACCCGCTCTATACATCTCAAGGATATGATGCTTGTTTATAGAAAGTGACATCAAATCCTTAGGCAGCCGTGTTTCCGTTGTTTCCATTTACTTTTGCCACGCAATCTATATACCAAAATGTTAAATATTCCTCGAAAGGAGTAAGCTAATGAATGAGTGGCTGGAATAATGATGGCAGCATTTCCGCCGTTATGTGCTTTTGCTCCCCTGGGAGATGCGATTATGTTAAAGCTTCTTTTGCAGTTCTCAATGGTATAGTAGCATGAGAAAATGCATTTTGCATTACCCCAGCATGCGTGTTTGCTATTCCATACACTGAAGATCGATAAAAGACTATTTTACAACCCTGGAAAGAACTCAACAACAAAAGCGGGTTTGCAACATGCTTATGACAACGAAATACCAGATGACACACGAAAAAGCAGATGTTGATGCCCTAAAAACTTGGAGCTGGAGAAGCAAATTCAAGAAGCTCCCCGTCATTCAGTCATGTTTTTCACTCTGGGACACAAATGCGTCTACTCCTCTACTTTGGTTGCCCACTAAGAGGATTAATCTGTACCACCAAAGGATGTGGGCAAGTGGATGGGGCTGCTCCTCCCTTAACCAAACGTCTCGGGTTTGAGTCATGAGTATAGAAGTGTCCTTGGTAGGGAGTGCTTTCCTTGTATGGGTTTTACGTGGCGTGAATTCAGATTAGTTGGGCTCCAATGCGAGCACCGGATTGGGATGGGAAACAAAAAAAAAGGATTAATCTGTTACACCATTTGGTATGCTCACTTTTGCAAGTCTCCCCCAGCGAAAATCGATTTCATGAAGTGGAAATTTCCCTAAGCTACTAAAACATGTATTTTCCCGAGTTTTGACGCTGAAATGAACTCCCGATAGATAAGAGAAAATCGGAAATACCCCTTATCTCATACTACTCTCTCGATACAGAATCTAATGTTTTGAAAAAATCAATTACGAAATATTTTTCTAAAATGCTCAATATCTGTTTTATATCTTCGCTACGAAAATGTAAGAAAGTTCTCTTCCAATGGCAACTGAACGAACTCTTTAAGGTGTAGAATACCTTCGACATTATCGCTGTTGCAGACTTGTTTCCTTTCCTTTCTCATCTGCGTCAGTATATTTGATTATGCCATGTCTTCCTCATTGAGTATAGATATGTTGGAAGATTGAGTCATGATCCCTGGTTGAAATGAATTAACCAGAGTGCTTTTACTGCAGCAGCGACACACTTAGAGAAAAAGGAAGAGAAGTGCACTGACATGGATGGATCTTATCAATGTCTATGAATGATAAATCATTGATCGAACTCATAAAACTTTGTATTGGCTAAGTTCATGAGTTGGAGGTAAGTGAACTCGAACCGTTGACATCCATCGCAGGGTAAACCACTCCTCTCAGGTCCCCTGACTGATTCTACCCTAACGGATTTTGGACAATCAATTTAATTAGAAAGATCTAAAGATCTCTTCCACGATTTAGTTGATTGCCTTCTCGTCATTGGACTCTCGCTCACAAAAGAATCATTGCATCCTTTTGTTGTAATATGATTATTTTGTATTTCCCTGTCTCACTTTATATGACTCACTTTCCTTTATAGTCAGTTTAAAAAAGAATGACACATTTCTACATTTAGTAACAATTTAACTTTAAAATGTCTATTTTACCCTTATTGAAATGATTTACAACCACACAAACATCTAAGACTCATTTTAAACCACAAGTTTCAAAAGTCTTCTTTTCTTTCTTAAAGTTCGTGTCAAGTCAAAGTAACTCAGATAAAATGGGACGGAGGGAGTAATAGCTTCATTGTCCCACACCAGAAGGCAAATAAAAAATTGGATGTTTTAATTCTTATTTCAATTTTATTTAAGTATTAATTTAGATTTAAGTTTCAAATTTAAATGAGTATATACACTAATTCATGAATTGATATGACTATATAATCAAAATAGCCTTTTTTCAACTTTATGTATATTTACTGAGGAACACATACTTGTTTTTAGAATCGAAGTGTGTCATTCTGGCGAAGGTTCAATTCCTTCTGTGTCATCAAGTCCCTCACGTTTTTATATCCGTAAAGATCTGACACTTTCCCCTAAGGATCTTTTCTGGATGAAAACATGTCTTTCCTAAGCAAGACAGTAAAAAGCAAGAAAGGCTTCTAAAAATACTGAAGACTTTCTTATCTAAGTCTTTATCCTTCTCTTATAGTCAACTATTCACAAAGTTAAGACATTGAAGATAGTAATGGGAAATCTATTGAATTTCAACACATATCACAAAGTCAAACGCATCGGAATGTTAAACATGAACGTATCTTCGGCTATGATTATTCAAGTATCATTGAGAATTGTCTTTGATCCAGAACCTAGTTTTCGCAACCCTGTAAAATAATGAGAAGATTCAGTCTTCTAGCCTAAGCCTATCAAAGTGTGTACCAGGCTGATGGAGTCACATATGTATTTATAGGTGGGCTGGGGACTCTAGGCAAAAAAAAACTTTAACCCTAAAGACTTTTTCATAAAATATGGTAATGCTAGGAATTTTACTAAAAATATTTCATCCCATCAAGGAAACTCAATATTCATAACTTGAAAAAAATTAATTGACTGATTTATTACTTATTTTGGAGATAAAGTAAATATTTAATTACCAAATATGTAGGTCACATTAAAGTCTCTTAAAAGAGATGTGTATTTTTTCAACATTTTCCCACTTGACCCACATATTAAAATAAGACAATCCTTTATGAGTGAAAATAATTAGTATGACCATAAATGTACATCACTCAACTTAATAGTTATACAAGAATCATGACGGTCATGCTCTTAATCAAACACTTCCTTTTATGTATTATAATTTATAATATATTCTAAACAAAGTGTCCAACAAATTTATGAATAAGCTTAATACAAGTCAATCAGAGTCCAACTTTATTGATCCAATGATCACAATATAATAAATGAAAATCAAAATATGCACTATCATATATAACAAAGAAATGATAGTATCTAGACAAAGTGTTAGAGAATAATGCAAGACTATAATGAGCTATGAAGTCTCATACGGGTTACATGATCCTTGCAAATATTAGTTGTAAGCATTTAGTAATAGGATCAACAATTATCATATTAGTACTAACATGTCCAAAACTCAGATCTTGCTTCTTGACATAGTCTCTAACCATCAAATATTTTATGTCGATGTGCTTACTTCGGCTGCCGTTCTTATTATTCTTTGAAAAGAATACTGCAGCTAGATTATTAAAAAAATATTCTCAATGGCATTGCAATGGAATCGATAATTATAAGGCCTGAAGTAAAATTCTTCAACCATAACATTTGTGATGTAGCTTCATAGCATGCTATAAATTCAATGTTCATTGTGGATGTTGCAACAATGGTTGCTTACACTTCTCCAAGACACAACACCTCCAACAAGAAGGAAAATGTATCCAGAAGTAGATTTACCATTGTCTTTGTGTCCACCTAAATTAGAGTCTGAATATCCAATGACTTTCAATGAGTCAGAATATTTGTATATGAGCTTAAGATCGTTGGTTCCTTGCAAATATCTCAAAACCTTTTGTTACGTCCCGAGGCTACCCCCTAGACGTAACACAAGACCCGAGATCACAAGTGGTTCCAAGTTAATCCTTGGTCTAAGCATAACTTAAACAAACATAGATAAACTTAGCAAAAATAATAAACTGAAGAGATAGGCAGACTGAATCATCAATAAATCAAGGTCTAAACATAACAAAATATGAAACCTCAAATACAGAATCTCTAACTAGGTCTGAGAAGCCTCTAAACTAAATAATGAGTTGCTGGTACAAGACCCCAGCTAACTCCAAATAGCAAGAAGAAGGCCACAAGAGTAACTAAACTGATACTAGTCCTCGAAGGATGAGGACTCACCACTCGAAGCTGGAAAACCTGCTAACTTCTAGCCATGAGTCTGAGATCTGGAGCCTGAATCTACATCATGATAGGATGCAACATAAAATATGCGTCAGTACTATAGGATGTACTGAGTATGTGAGATATGCAAAATCTGGAGTGAAACATTCTAAATGTACTTGAAAACTAAAATCGTGCTATAATAGTAAAAGCTGCAATGTAAAGACTCAATGCAACATCATAAGCTAAAATATATTTGAAAACCATAAGTAATAGTAGAAATTGTGAAGTCTGAAGACAAAGAGTCAACACATTTAAAAGCTTAAAACTATTTTTGTGGGAGATTCTCATAACCGACATAGACCCTGTGAGCTACATGGGATTCGATGTATACGCCCCATCGAGAGGACCCAATATACCTTGCCAGGGTATAGAGGCATGACTGGTGTGATCACAATTTTTGATGCCCAACTGAGGGGCTAAATGAACCTACGAGGGAATGTAGTTCTGGGACTTAGGGTACTCTCACCCCGTCCAACTTGGTGCGAAATACTACTCCCAAAAATATACTATAGCTCATATATATACTGGGGCATATCTAATGCCAAACTGACCATAACTCATGGACATATCGGATGTCAAATCTGTTCGAAAAGCATATGGACATATCTGATGTCATGTCATTCATAAATCATGAGTCTTAAAATCTTAGCATAGCCATAATTCAAAACATACTCTTTTCTAAAATCCATAGCTTGCAGAATTAGGCATGCAATTTCATAAATACTTGAAGTCATGTATGCTAATTTTACTTGAAAATATGCAATTTGGTGCAATCATGCTAGAATTCATTCTCAATGCATGAGCATTTGAAAACACTTAAGAAATCTCATACAAATCATGGGTAAAGGATTAGAAATCATTAAGTGATGCTAATAAACTGATTTCAAAATAATTTTATAAATTGGGTAAGAACCCTAATTTCATAGTTTCATGAATCTAAAGAAAAATCATGGATTTTGGGCATAAGGGTGAAATGAATCCCTTATTGAATACCCACATACCTGAATTGAAACTTTCTTAACCTAGGATGGGAGGGATGGAGACTTGAAGGTGGAATCCTTAGCTTGGAGCTTGGAGAATGGAGTTCTTTTCCCTTTTTAGAACTTGAATTAAGGTTTTGAGAGAAAACTTAGGATAATTAGAGACAAAAACCTTCTAGAATAGCCCAAAATAACCTCACTTAGGAGTTAAAAGGGTGGGTAATTATAAAAATATCCTTGAAAAATAAACTTGAAAAACTGCTAAAGTGACTCGGCTTCAAGTACCACGAGTGGGTCTACAGACTGTAAAAGCAAATGACGGCTGGTGGAAATGATTTGTGGTTTCTGAAATCATTTGTGAGACTCTGCTGAACCTTCATTCCACGAGTCACTCGACGATCCATGAAATGAAACAACAGACAGTTCTGTGACTCGTGGTTTTAACTTAGGGAAGTTAGGATCCTCCGATCCTCAGGAATTACGGATGATAGGATGGATCGTGAAGAAAAATGATGGGTCATCATCTGACTCATGGTTTCCAGGACTATTCATGGAGTGTCCTCTGATGATCAGGACCACGAATCACAGGATGGGTCATAGTTCTAAACCATGATCCGTGAAGTGACCCGGGTATTTAGAGGAGGCAAAATAGACGGTCAAACTACGGATCAGTTCACGGGTCGTCATCCAGAATGACAGACCATGAACCTGACCGTAATCCCTGGAGACATCAGAAATTTGCAGAATTCCAAGTTTAACGGCTGATTTAAATTTCGGGGTGTTATAATATCTCCCCCTTGGGATCATTCGTCCTCGAATGAAGACTAGGTAAGGAAAACTGAGAGAAAAGCAGCAATACCAACCAACAAAACATGAAGACTGAGTTCCAACTTAAAAACATGGCCGAACTAACTCCGAAAACATGAATACATGCTAGGATTATGGGGAAAACTGATTGAGTAGAATCGGAGGGACATACTAAGGAGGAAACTATTACCACAAGCTGAAATTGGATCGAAAGAAAAGAGATGAGGGTACTTGGCTTTCATGGCTGCTTCTGCTTTCCAAGTAGCTCCCTCAACTAACTGATTCTTCCAAATGACTTTCACCGAAGCGACTTATTTATTCCTCAATCTCTGAATTTGACGATCAAGGATCTCAATGGGAACTTCTTCATAGGTAAGGCTATACTTCACACTCACGTCCTCCAAGGGTACAATCAAGGTCGGATCACCAACAAACTTCTTCAATAAGGAAACATAGAAAACCAGATGAACAGCTTCAAGATCTGTTGGCAACTCCAACTCATAAGCAACACTACCAACTCTCCTCCAAATCTTGTAGGGACCTACATAGTGGGGACTAATTTTCCCTTTCTTACCAAACCTTATCACACACTTCATGGGTGACACCTTCAGAAATACCCAATCATCCACCTCGATCTCCAGCTCTCTCCTTCTCACATCTGCATATGATTTCTTTCGACTCTAAGTGGTTTTCAACCTCTCCAAAAATGATCTGAACTTTCTCCATAGTCTCATGAACTGAATCTGGACCAATCAAAGTTGCTTCACCTACCTCAAACCAACCAATAGGATACCTACACTTCCGCCCATAAAGTGCCTCATAGGGAGCCATTTGGATGCTAGAGTGGAAGCTGTTGTTGTAGGCAAACTCGATAAGAGGTAAGTGATCATCCCAATTACCTTTGAAATCAATCACGCAAGCTCTCAACATGTCCTCTAAGATCTGAATAGTACACTCGGCCTGGCCATCCGTCTGTAGGTGAAAAACTTTATTAAGTCTCACATGAGTACCAAGGCCCTTCTGAAATGCTCTCCACAACTGGAATGTGAACTGAGTACACCTATCTGAAATGATAGATAATGGAACCCCATGCAATCGGACTATCTCACAGATGTAGAGTCAGACATAATCCTCTGCTGAATTGGTAGTCTTAATAGCCAAGAAGTGGGATGACTTAGTCATTTTGTCGATAATTACTCAAGTAGAATCATATTGTCTGCGAGTACGAGGTAAGCCCATAATGAAGTCCATATTTATAGCATCCCACTTCCAAGTAGGAAGATCAATATCCTGAGTCGCGCTACCTGGTCACTTTCACTTGTTGACAGTTGGGACACTTAGCCACAAAATCTGCTATGTCCCTCTTCATGCCATTCCACCAATAGACTTCACATAGGTCACGGTACATCTTGGTGGCACTAATGTGAATAGAATACCTAGAACTGTGAGCCTCATTCAAAATCTATTGTCTCAACTCATCCACATCCGGAACACACAATCGCCCCTGATATCGAAGTACACCATCTCTCCCTTGGGAGAAAACCTCTACCCTATGCTGATGGAATGCACCATTCAACTGATGTAAAATAGGATCACTGTCTTGTTTCTCCTTCATCTCAACTACCAAGTATGATTCAGACCCATTCAGGACAATAACACCACCATCCGTTGAATCTGCAAGGCAAACTCCCAATCGAGCGAGTCTATGAATATCCTTGGCCAACTCTTTCTTTCCGTCCTCAACCAAAGACACACTACCCATAGAAAACCTACTAAGTGCATCAGCCACTACATTGGTCTTACCCGGATGGTAAAGCATACTCATATCATAATCCTTAAGAATTTCAAGCCATCTTCTCTGACGAAGGTTCGATTCCTTCTGAGTGAATACATACTGAAGGCTCTTATGTTCGGTAAACACATCCACATGGACACCATACAAGTGGTGTCCCTAAATCTTCAAAGCAAAGGCCACGGCTGCCAACTAAAGATCATGAGTCAGGTAATTCTTCTCATGAATATTAAGTTGTCTAGAAGCATAAGCAATCACCTTACTGTGTTGCATCAAAACACAACTCAAACCAATCCTAGAAGCATCACAATACACAACAAAGCCATCTAAGCCCTTGGGTAGAGCCAAAATCAGAGCTACGGTCAACCTAGTCTTCAGTTCCTGGAAGTTCTTCTCACACTCATCAGACAACTGAAACTTAACCTTCTTCTAAGTCAACTTGGTCAATGGGGCAGCTATGAAAGAAAATCCTTCCACAAATCTCCTGTAGTAACCAGCCAAACCCAAAAAGCTCCTAATATCAGACGGGGAAGTGGGTCTAGGCCAGTTCTTCACTGCTTCTATTTTCTGCGAATCAACTTGAATACCATCTCTAGTCACAATATGACCCCAAAAAGCAACAGACTGCATCCAGAATTCACACTTACTGAACTTAGCAAATAACTGATGATCCTTAAGAGTGTGCGACACAACTCTCAAATATTCCGCATGCTCATTCTCACTCCGAGAGTAGATAAGGATATCATCAATAAAAACAATCACAAATATATCCAAATATTATTTGAATACACGGTTCATCAAGTCCATAAAGGATGCAGGAGCATTAGTTAGTCCAAAAGACATAACCACGGATTCATAATGACTATACTGAGTTCTGAAAGTTGTCTTTGGAATGTCATACTCTCGAACATGGAGCTGATGATAACCAGATCTAAGGTTGATCTTGGAGAAATAACTGGCACCCTGAAGCTGATCGAACAAGTCATCAATCTTAGGAATGGGATACTTATTCTTGATTGTGACCCCATTCAACTGAGGGTAGTTAATACACATTCTGAGGGAACCATCCTTCTTATGCACGAATAGGACTAGAGCACCCCATGGAGAGATACTGGGTCGAATAAAACCCTTATCGAGAAGGTCTTTTAACTGATCTTTCAATTTCTTAAGCTTCGCTAGAGCCATTCTATAGGGAGGAATAGAGATAGGCTGCGTATCTGGGAGAAGGTCTATCCCAAAGTCAATATCCCGCTCGAGAGGGACTCTGGGCAGATCTTCGGGAAACACTTCAGGAAATTCATTTACAATAGGAACTGACTGGAGAGATGGGGTTTCAGACTCCGAATCCATAACCCGAACTATATGATAGACATAACCCTTGGAGATCATCTTCATAGCCTTGAGGTAAGATATGAAATGACCTTTTGAGGATGGAGGACTACCCTATCACTCTAAGACAGGTTTATTTGGAAACTTGGAACTGACTACTCGGGTGCGACAATCAACTGAGGCATAACATGCACGCAACTAATTCATACCAAGAATAAAATCAAAATCAGTCATCTTTAACTCTACTAGATCGGCTGAAGTGACTCTATAAAGGACTAAGATGGGGCAATTTATATAAATCCTCTTGGCTAGGACAGACTCACCAACATGAGTAGAAACACAAAAGGGTTCTAAGAGTAATTCAGGACAGACTTCAAATTTGCAAGCAACATAGGGGGTCATAAAAGATAAGGAGACTCTGGGGTATAGTAAAGTATAAACATCAAAAGAGAAGACTTACAACCTACCACATCTGGGGAACTTTCTTGATCCTGGCGAGATGACATAGCATAGAGACGGTTCTGGCGCTGACCACTACCCAAACCAGAAGCGGTACCCTAGTGAACCTGATGACCTACTGGGATGCTGTAGTAGACTGAGTCCTGCCGCCTCCATGACCCTTCTTGGCTAAAGGGCAATCCCTGATCCTAACCAATTTGTCTGCACCCAAAGCCCTCTTTTTCAGCAAGGCACTCACCAGGGTGACTTTTACCACACTTGTTCCAAACATGGTAGGAAGGCCCTTTTGCAACACTCTCCTGAGACTCTGAACCTGGTCCTCTACCTGACTAATCATGCCTAGGCCTGAGGGCCTGAGTAGGAGCACTAGCTGATGAAGGTAGGGGTCCTAATGACCTCTTCTGAAATAAAGAATGATGTCCGCCTCTGGACCTCTGATGGCTAAAACCCAAACCCTCTAATCTAGACCTCTTATTTTCCCTTGCCATTTTCTTCAACTTATCGCCCTTAATCTGATGGGCATGAGTCATAAGCCTAGAGATATCCATGTCTCCCAAAAGCATAGTAGACCTGCACTCCTTTTTTACCAAGTCTGACACCCCATAAATGAACTTGCTCATCTCAGATGGACCATCATAGAAGGAGCATATCAAGAAAGTTGGGTGAACCTCAACCCATACTCCTGAACCGACATAGATCCTTGCCTCAAATTCATAAACTCTTCGGCCTTAAACTCCCTCAACTCCCTAGGGAAGAACCGATCGAGAAACGCTCTCTTAAAGTACTTCCAAGTCATAGTGACTACATCCCTACCCCTAGAATCCTTCCACTGAGTATACCAAATATGAGCCACATCCTTGAGCTAATAGAAAGATAGCTCAATATCGTCAGCACCGACAACCTGCATCACCTCCAAAATCTTCTTCACCTCATCCATAAAATTCTGCGGGTCCTCACCAACCTTGGAACCCCAAAAGTCAGGCGGGTTCATATGGATGAAGTCTCAAACTCTAGCACCAGCTGTCCCACCATGAGGGTCAGCGGGGGCAGGTGTCTGCTGATTATCTTGAGTGGACATCGCCTATGCTAGCATATGAATGGCGGTCCTGAACTCTGCATTAGTGACCTCGTGGTCTGGAACCGGAGGCTTAGTATTTATGGTGTTGACCTAGCGAGGCTGTAACACCCAAGAATTTAAACTAGCCTTAGAAACCCAAAACTCAGGAAAAGACCCAGATAATTCCATCCCGATCAAGCCCCACGAGCGTCGTGGACATGACGGCCCGTCAAGGTTCCCCTTGGAAAGGGCCAGGAGCTTAGTCCCAGCTGGCTCCAGCCAAAAGGGGGACCCGACGGGCATTAAAGGTCCGACGGGCCATCAGGCAGCCCATGAGGAGGAGTCAGCCACCCCGTCCGATTCTCCTTAACCCCGACGAGCAAATGCCACAAGCGTCACCGGCGCGACGGGCCGTAGGGAGACGCTCGTGGGAATGATACAGGGGACTAGCCTATCCTGCCCAGTTACGACGCCCTGACCGACGGGCCATTGCAGGTCCGATGCCCATCGGGCGGCTCATCCGGTGATGATTATTTCTGAAATTTCTAGTTTTAAGTTGGGGGCATTCCGGTATTTTCTCAATTCTTTTAGCTCCGACTATAAATAGTCTTAGGCTTATTTTATTAAGTCTAATCCTCTAAAACAAGTCAGATTCTCTAAGTTCAATTCTAAAATAGAAAAGAAGAGTCTTCTCTAAATTTCCAGGCCTAGGGTTCTCTCCTCCAAGCTCAACTTCAGATTTTTGGCAGGGATTTTTCATCCACCAGGTATGTGGATATTCAGTAAGGGTTTTGTTTGCCCTTATGCCCAAAAATCTCAGGCTTTTATAGCAATTTTCATGGTTTTGAAATTAGGGTTCTTACCCATTCTAGTAGATTGCTACATAGATCCATCTTCTTGATTTATACATGATTTTCATTCTGTTTTAATGATGTATATTGCTTATATTAAACTTCATGGAGTTGAACAAGGTTTTGAGGAATCACAAGAATTGCCCTAAATTGTAGGATTTCTAAAGTGTTAGTTTTCTTAATTTTCAACCTAGATTATCAACATGGGTTTAAAAAAAGAAATCAGAATTTAACTAGTTTTCAGTTTACTACAGTATTTCAGAAGCTAGCGATTTCGGACCATTTTAGTTCTATCTCAGAAAATCCAGGACTTTAGTTTTAATGAGCTATTAGGCTTCAGTTTGGGAGTAGTGTTTAGCACCGAGTTGGACTAGGTTTCAGCTTGTCCTTAAGGTCCCAGAACTATGTGCCAACATAGGTTTATAAGTTCCCTCTGTTGGGCATCAGATTTTGTGATCACGCCACAGTCATGCCTTTATACCCTGGCAAGATATACTGGGTCCTCTCGATGGGGCGTATACATCGGACTCCACATTTAGCTCACGTGGTTTATGTAGGTTAATAGACTCTCCCACAATGTTAGTTTCCGTATAGTGCATTAGGCCCTCTGTTACATTTATTTTCAGCTTTTAGCACGTTTTCAGATTACTCTTGCATTTCAGCTGTTTACGCATGATTATATTTTAGGCCTATGTACTGCAATTTAGTTCAGTTTACAGTTTTTCTGCATTTTAGCATATTTACATTACAGTCAGCCTTGCATATTCCTCATACTCAGTACATTAAAAGTACTGACACATACTCTATAAGATGCATCCTATCATGATGCAGGCTCAGGTTCTCAGCTTCAGCCTCGTGATTAGCTCATCCAGTGCTATATCAGTGACAGTCTGTGGTGAGTCCTCATCATCCGAGGACATATCTTTTACATGCTTTTTGAGTTAGTCAGTTTGTCTTTACTTTCAGTATTTTAAAGTTAGCTGGGGGCTTGTCCCAGCAACTCATCAGTATTAGAGGTTTTTCAGACATAGAGTCAGACTTCTGCTTTTGTAGTTCCGTCGATCTTCGGACAGACCATTATTTCAGATATTTTTAGAAGTATTATTCCTTTCAGTTATGACTTATTCAATATGCTTTTGTTTGTTTAAATTTATATTCAGTATGCTTATGATATGCCAGTTTCATGGTTAGCTTGGGGTTACTTGTGACCCTAGGTCCCATGTTACATCTAGGGGCTAGCCTCGGTGTGTGACAGAGGCATGACATGATGAGGAGGCATAATCTGAAATGCATAAAGATCAGATTAGAGGAGTAATAGAGTTAAACTCTATCACACGACATGATCATGAAAGAAGTGAAGTTTCTCCTAAAATATATCGTAGCTTCCCTTTCATAAGTGTGGTGCGCTTCACACCTATGAAAAAGACTCTACTTGATGCGATTTTCAGACACTCTAGGACTCTTGAACCTGATGCTCTGATACCAAGTTTGTCAGGCCCCGAGGCTACCACCTAGACGTAACACGAGACCCAAGATTACAAGTGGTCCCAAGTTAACCCTTGGTCTTAGCATGACTTAAAAAAACATAGATAAACTTAGCAGAAACAATAAACTGAAGTGATAGGCAGACTGAATCATCAATAAATCAACGTCTAAACATAACAGAATCTGAAACCTCAAATACAGAATCTCTAACTAGGTCTGAAAAGCCTCTAAACTGAATAATGAGTTGTTGGGACAAGACCCCAGATAACTTCAAATACTAAGAAGAAGGCCATAAGAGTAACTAAACGGATACTAGTCCTGAAGGATGAGGAATCACCACCCGAAGCTGGAAAACCTTCTAACCTCTAGCCACGAGTCTAAGATCGGGAGCCTAAATCTGCATCATGATAGGATGCATCACAAAATATGTGTCAGTACTATAAGATGTACTGAGTATGCGAGAAAAATCTGGAGTGAAACATGCTAAATGTACTTGAAAACTGAAATCATGCTATAATAGTAAAAGTTGCAATGTAAAGACTCAATGCAATATCATAAGCTAAAACATATCTGAAAACCATAAGTAATAGTAGAAATTTGAACTCTGAAGACAAAGAGTCAATACATTTAAAAGCTTGAAAGTATTTCTGTGGGAGATTCTCATAACCGACATAGGCCATGTGAGCTATATGAAATTCGATGTATACGCCCCATCGAGAGGACCCAATATACCTTGCCAGGGTATAGAGGCATGACTGGCATGATCACAATTTCTAATGCCCAACTGAGGGGATAAATGAACCTATGGGGCCACGTAGTTCTGGGACTTAGGGTACTCTCCCTCCATCCAACTCGGTGCTAAACACTACTCCTAAAAACATACTAAATCTCATATATATACTGGAGCATATTTAATGCCAAACTGATCATAACTCATGAACATATCGGATGTCAAATCTGTTCAAAAAGCGTATGGACATATCTGATGTCATGTCATTCATAAATCATAAGTCTTAAAAAGCTTAGCATATCCATAATTCAAAATATACTCTTTTTTGAAATCCATAGCTTGGAGAATTAGGCATGCAATTTCATAAATACTTGAAGTCATGTATGCTAATTTTACTTGAAAACATGCAATTGGGTGAAATCATGCTAGAATTCATTCTCAATGCATGAGCCTTTGAAAACACTTAAGAAATCTCATACAAATCATGGGTAAAGGATTAGAAACCATTAATTAATGCTAATAAACTAATTTCAAAATAATATCATAAATTGGGTAAGAACCCTAATTTTATAGTTTCATGAATCCAAAGAAAAATCATGGATTTTGGGCATAAGGGTGAAAGAAATCCCTTATTGAATACCCACATACTTGAATTGAAGCTTTCTTAACCTAGGATGGGAGGGATGGAGACTTGAAGGTGGAATCCTTAGCTTGGAGAATGGAATTCTTTTCCCTTTTTAGAACTTGAATGAGGGTTTGAGAGAAGACTTAGGATAATTAGAGATAAAACCCTCCTAGAATAGCCTAAAATGACCTCACTTAGGATTTAAAAGAGTGAATAATTACAAAAATACCCCTGAAAAATAAGCTTGAAAAACTGCTAAAGTGACTCGGCTTCAGGTACCACGAGTGGGTCTATGGACTGTAAAAGCAAATGACGGCTGGTGGAAATGATTTGTGATTTCTTAACCATTTCTGAGACTCTGCTTAACCTTCAATCCACGAGTCACTCGACGATCTGTGAAATGAAATGACGGACAGTTCTGTGACTCGTGGTTTTAACTTAGATAAGTGAGGATCCTCTGATCTTCAGGAATTACAGACGATAGGACGGACCGTGAAGCAAAATAATGGGTCGTCATTTGACTCGTGGTTTCCAGGACCCTTTATGGAGGGTCCTCTGATGATCAAGACCATGAATTACAGGATGGGTCATGGTTCTAAACCACGATTCGTGAAGTGTCCCGTATATTTAGAGAAGGCAAAATAGGCAGTCAAACCATGGATCAGTTCATGGGTCGTCATCTATAACAACGGACCATGAACTTGACCGTAATCCTTGGAGACATGAGAAATTTGCAAAATTCTAAGTTTAACGCCTGGTTTAAATTCTGGAGTATTATACCTTTTTACCATCTTTTCAATGATCAAGACCAAGATTACTTTGATATCTGTCAAGCATTCCTACTGCAAATGTAATATCAGGTCTAGCACAAACCTGTGCATACATAAGGCTTCCAACAAGTGAAGCATATGAAATGCGTTTTATTTGCTCTTGATTCAATGCATTTTGTGAACATTGATTCAACGAGATTTGTCACCTTTAATAATAATAGTTGCTCTAGGTGAATAACTCTTCATTTCATAGTTTTTCAGAATTCTTCTTTGTAGGCTTTTTTGAGATAGTCCAAGCAATTGTTGAAATCTATCTCTGTGAATCTCTATGCCAATAAAATAGTAGGCTTCACCCATATCTTTCATTTTAAAATTCTGGATAAAATATTATTTTGTCTCTTGTAATAATTTTAAAGCACTACTAGCAAGTTAAATGTCATTCACATATAGGACTAGGAAACTATATTTGCTCTCACTTATCTTAAGGTATATACATTGATCAATGATGTTACAAATTCAAATGAAGAAAAGCTCTGAGATATTTGGCCAAAATTTCAGAGAATTTACTAAAGTAACTTACGATAACTTTTGTCGATTTCTATTTCGTAACTTACTTGACTTCAAAACTTAACATATGACCATTGAAGGATTAAAATACCTTGTAAAATATCTTTTCTAAAATATTAGGTACTCTTACTCTCACCCTAAAAGTACAACTTAATTAAAGCGTTCAAACGGAAGGGGTGTTACAAATATAAGCCTCTAATTCGGTATCACAATGATAAATTATCTCATTTCTTATCATGATCAACACAAGCCCCCACACGGGCTTCACAATAATAGTTCATTTCATTTTGTACGCAAATCCACAATATTTCATGTCACTAACGTGGTATAAGCCCCAATACGGATATCATAATAACATAATTCAACTCAATTACTATGATAATTACTAAGTCACCCTACTCATAGCATGTTTTACACGATAAGTCCCCACCCAAGCAAAGTCTGAAGAAAGTTAAGTCATAACCTACCTCGAAGCCGATACTTGATCATACTTGAGCCTTCCCTTTACGAATATCCTTCGAACGCAACCAATCTATGAATAACAAGTTCTACGCATAAATACGAGTCCAACGATATCCATATTGCTAAGGTTCTAATTCGGGTTCCAAAAGTAAATCCCGATCCCATAAGGAAAAAAATAAAATTTTATTGAAAAATCAATTTATACAAAGATTAAGGAGTTTAAATATGGAATTTCATCAAAAATGAAGTTAAAATTGAGCTTGAAATCATCAAAATACCATTTTTTAACTTTATCGAGAAATTCCCAGAATTTCAAGTTGAAAAACCAAGATTTGAAGGTGAAATCATGAAATAATCATTGGGGAATGTGTAAAGGTGTTATAAGAAACTTACCCGATGAAGATATCTCGAAATTCCTTTTTTGATTCTCCCCAAAATGAGTTTCAAAGCTCCAAAATCGAGTTATGAGGTTTGGACTTCGAAAAAGAAATATTTAATCTACCAACGAATTCCTTCTTCGCAAAAGCAGACCACTGTCGCGTTTGCGAAGGTTCCTGACCTGGATCCATCGCATTCGCGATGGACCGATCGCGTATGCGATCAACAAAAGATGATTCGGACCCCCGGTCTAACTTAACCCTTCGCGAACGTGAGATCTCCATCGGGAACGCAAAGGTCAGACGAAATCCTTCTCCGTGAATGTGATGAGAGACTTGCGAACGCGAAGAAGAAAAGGTAGCTGCACCAGCAGCAACTGTTGCACCAACAACAAGGGAAAATCAAGAATCCTCTGAATGAGCCCTTGAGATTCGTTCGGAACCCCTGAAGACAAATCAACTATGCTACTAGACTAAAATAAATATTCCGGACACAATGAAATCATCGAATTCAACAACGGAGGTCGTTATGAACGAATGTTGACCGAAGTTAACTTCAGACCAAAACTTCTAACTTTCCAACTAACGACTCAAAACGCATTCGAACGCCTCGGGACCCGAACCAATAGTGTTACTATCCCAAAAATGACATTTCGGAGATAATAGAATTGATCCGTGCCACACACTCCCGCGGATTACAAATACCATAATACAATTATGGAAAGAAGTAAAATAGTCAAAACCCATAAAAATCTAAAATTCGAAATAGGAATTGTTACATCAAGATATCTTATTTGTCATATAAAATAATAATAAATTTTAATATAACACATAAAATACAAATCAAGAATACTATATGTACATTGGGTACTATAATTTTCTTTATTACAAGACCTTGTATGTTTGCAATGCTCAAGCAAAATTTTGATTTACATGAGAGAGGTTGCTATCATGACACAAGTTATGTACTCCTAACACCATGCCACTCTTCCAAAAAGTAAGTATTGTTCTATCTTGAAAGGATTACTGAATTGCTAAGAAAATTTTTTATAATTCCAAAGATAAAATCTGAAAAAATAATTACCCGACTCAAATATCATAGAGAGGTTTGTCAATTTACCTTAAATAGATCTCTATTTCAGGAATAAGTTTTGTGTACATTCTACTCTTTCGGGAGTCCACTTATAATGTGTAATATACCACAATTTACAATAAATTACAGTTGAAAATCAAATGAAGAAAATAAATTATCTTCTTGGCTGAGGCGCGGATATCTCGCTCTCTTTAAGGAGATTCAAGCTCACTGCTGCATAATCTACACCGATCCAGTAGTATATCTCTTGACTTGTCCCCTCCAAGATACAACAGCCCAACAACGTCGTGTGACTCAAGCAACTCCGGATTAGTTGAAGAGTCCAAAACTCCACCAAAAGAACACCTTCCTTCAACATATAATTACTCTCTTTTGTATAGTAAATATAGTTGAAGACTTAGAAAATATTCTGTCTCAACTCTCTCTTTAACTATTCTCACCTCACTACATACTACAATATTTCCTCATACTTCACATAATTCTCATCTTTTTTCACTATATTTTCTTGTATACAATATAATGCAAGACCACCACTATTTATAGGTGAATAATTCTTTCTTGCAATGAATAGAAAAAATGTGGGGTAATAATATGGGTAAAATATGGGAGGATAATGCCTTAGAGGTTACATATGTTACAAGACATAAGTTACACCAAGAAGTAATGATCATTTTCTTGCCAATTTACACCCACTAACATATACACTTTAATATTTAATTTAATATTAAAATGTACACCAACACGGATTACATCAGATATGTTGTTGTACACCAACACTTTAAAATGGGCTTTCCCGCCCTTTATTATTTGTTACTATTACAGTCGGATCTTAATCAGGGGCGGCTCAAGCATATTAGTGGCCTAAGGCGAAAATCAAACGGAGGCCTTAAATTTTTAAGAAAAATTAATATATATTTTTATAAAGTCTTTTTTTTTACATTTCTTGAGATGGAAAGTTGTTAATTATTTTTTTAATTAATTTCTTCTAATAGTCCTTTTTCAATTAATAATATAACCAATGCATTTAATTTTTCTTGAGATGTAATACTCTAGATATATGAAACTTCTTCTAATATTTTTTTCGTTTTATATAAAAAACTTATTTTTTCTACAAAAATGAGCCCCTCAAATTTCGGGGCCTAAGCGGCTGCCTTTTTTTTACATAGGTAGAGCCGGCACTGATCTTAATGTAATAGTATATGCAGGCTGCAGCAACCTATAGAGTATTACTTAGAAGGAATTTCTTCCTTCTCCTCGTACCATACATATTCAAATGATATCAAGTATTACAAGCTGGTCGGCTCGTAAGCACAGAGTTATCGGAATCGGATGCATTATTCAAATTTATCACTATCATCAACACTTAATTTCACAAAACCCAACTCAACATTATGTTTCTCTTCTCCAATCTTGCATTGCTCGAAAAGCAGTTGAGCCTGGAAAGCAGCTCCATGCCCATTTCTGCCTCACCGGTTTAGGCTACAACATCAATTTAGCAACAAAGCTTGTTAATCTTTATTGTGTTTGTGACAAATTGCCCAATGCCCATCACCTGTTTGATAGAATTCCTAAAGGAAATATTTTTCTTTGGAACGTTTTGATTCGTGGGTATGCTTGGAATGGACCATACCAGGCTGCAATTTCTCTGTATTATCAAATGCTTGATTATGGGCATGTTCCTGATAATTTTACCTTTCCATTTGTACTTAAAGCATGTTCGGCCTTGTCTGCGATTGAAGTGGGGAAGGATATACATGAACACGCAAAGAGAACGAAGTTGGATAAGGATGTTTTTGTGGGTGCTTCCCTTATTGACATGTATGCTAAATGTGGTTGTGTTGGTAGGTCGAGGGAGGTGTTTGACAATGTAGCTGAGAGGGATGTAGTTGTTTGGAATTCAATGCTTGCTGCTTACTCACAAAATGGTCACCCTGAGGATTGTTTGTCTTTATGTGGTGAAATGGCATGGGGAGGTGTTAGACCCACTGAGGCGACCTTGGTGACTGCAATTTCTGCTTCTGCTGATGTTGCAGCCCTTCGACAGGGAAGGGAGCTTCATGGGTATAGTTGGAGACAAGGTTTTGACTCTCAGGACAAAGTGAAGACAGCACTTGTGGATATGTATGCCAAGAGTGGGTCTGTGAAGGTTGCTAGGATCTTGTTCGAAGGACTCCAGGAGAAAAGAGTTGTTTCTTGGAATACTATGATCACCGGATATGCAATGCATGGTCATGCTAATGCAGCACTTGGTCTGTTTAATGAGATGGTTGGCAAAGCTCAGCCAGATCATATAACTTTTGTAGGTGTTTTATCAGCTTGTAATCATGGAGGTCTGTTGAGTGAAGGGAGGATGTATTTTGATTCAATGGAAAAAGATTATGGAATTGAACCGACCATTCAGCACACTACATGCATGGTTGATCTCTTAGGTCATTCTGGTCGCTTAGATGAGGCTTATGGACTTATAACACAGATGAAAGTTATGCCGGATGCTGGTGTCTGGGGTGCATTTCTTAATTCATGCAAAATCCATGGTTATGTGGAATTTGCAGAATTGGCATTAGAGAGGTTGATTGAGCTTGAGCCTGATGATGCAGGCAATTACGTGATACTATCAAATATTTATGCCCAAGCAGGTAGATGGGAAGGTGTTGCAAAGCTTAGAGAACTAATGAACGAAAGAGGTGTAAAGAAAACCACCGCGTACAGTTGGATTGAAGTTAAAAACAAAGTACATGCATTTCTCTCTGGGGATACATCTCATCCTATGTCTGATGAGATTTATGCAGAGCTACAGAGCTTAGGAGCACGAATGGTACAAGCTGGCTATGTCCCCAACATTGCACCTGTTTTCCATGATGTGGAAGATGACGAGAAGAGCAGAATGGTGTGCAGCCACAGTGAAAGGCTAGCGATTGCTTTTGGACTAATTAGTACACCCCCAGGGACAAAGCTGTTGATCACCAAGAACCTCCGAGTTTGCGAGGATTGTCATGTTGCAATCAAGTTTATCTCAAAGTTAACAGGGAGAGAAATCACTATAAGAGATGTCAATCGCTATCATCATTTCAAAGATGGCATCTGTTCTTGTGCAGATTATTGGTGAAATGGGTTCAGGCATTTCAGTGTCTACTAGGAAGATGAGAAACCAATTGCTCCTTGAAAAAGAATTGGCTCGTCTAACTGAGTAAAAATGTAAGTCATGATTGTTTTGTCAAAAAGCAATAACTCCTTAAATGTGACTATGTTCTTGATCTCAATAAAGAAGCAGTTCTTATTGGTTTCAGCAAAGAGATATTGAGTTTGGCCAACGTAAATATGCAATCTCGTAAGGGCCATGCTAGGACGTTGAACAGAACTCTGATTCGTTTCTGCAACTAGTCTCTGTTGCCGCTCCTCACTTCACGTCAAACATCATCTACTCTTGCAGCTCATACATAGATTCGCCATGCAGCTTCAGAAATACATCTTTCACATAAGATAGTTAATGGCCTTACCCTTGGTGTATCTCAGTGGTGAATTACATTGAGAATTTGAAACTGCAGCCAGCTCGTATGGGAACATGTGTTTAATAGGTTTGCTGATTTTTTTCATGCATAAGTACTTCTAAGTGCGACAAGTGATGTATTTATTTGTCCATACACTCCTAAGGCTGAGTGGAAGTCAGCATTTCCATGGTCAAATGGCTAAAAGACCAATTCTACTATATTCTCATCCAGGGTATTCATCTCAAACAGTGGGTCGTGACCGAAAGCCTATATACTTTGAATAACATCCCCAGTCTCCAAGCAAACCACTGGCCATGTTATTTTAGCATTAGCTACTAAAACAGGTATTCCATTTATCTCAACTCCGGATTAGCATTAGCTTTGGACTCTTCAATTAATCCGGAGTTGTTTGAGTTGTACGAAGTTGTTGGTTGTTGTATCCTGGAGGGGACAAGTCAAGAGTGATACTGCTGGATCGGTGTAGATTATCCCGCAGTGGGCTTGAGTCTCCTTAAAGAGAGCGAGATATCCGTGCCTCAGCCTGAATATATTTTTTATTCATTTTTGTTCATTTTATTTTTTCAACTGTAATTTAATTTGTGATATATTACACCAACAGTGACAATTGGCTAGGGGTGCGCATCGGTCGGTTCGGTTCGGTTTTGAATATTATCGGTTCGATTTATCAATTTTTGATTTATCAACATGCAAAACCGATAACCAAACCAATAAGATATTTGTTATCGGTTTTCGGTTAATCGGTTTTGGTTCTTAACAGTTCAGTTTTCGGTTTAACCGATAAGAAAATGCTTCTATAATTTTTTTTGCTTTCTCTTATTTTTATTTACATATATACACTACCTTCATGTATAAAGATCTATACAAATTACAAGTATAAGCAAATTCAAATACGTTATTACGAAAACAAACTTATTTTCTTTCTTGTTAACTAGCAAACTTGAATGCACTAGCAACGCCTAGCAATCTCTCAAAAAGAAAAACAACACTGATAAGTAGAACCCCACCAAATCAACGTCTTTAGAAAGAAAACAACAACACTAATACAACAACTATAAAATGCAAAAAAATAATAAGGTATATATTTAAAATCTAAAGTCACTATTATAATTATAGATAAAAATATAGTTTTAATATAATCTTATTGGGTTATTGGTTTAACCATTAACAAAAACCTTAAAACCAAAACCGAACCGATAGCCCAATAAAAAAAATTACAAAATCGTTAAAAAACTGTTAACCCAATAACCCAATACCGATAAACCAATAACATTTTTATCGGTTCGATTTATTGGTTAAATCGATTTTTGCACACCCCTACAATTGGCACTAGTCGAAGCTGTATGGTTGTGAGGTGGTGGCAGACGATGGGTGGTGTTGGCGAAGGTGGCTAATGTGGTGGTTTTGTTGTGGTAGCTAGTGATGGGTCAGAGGCAATGGCGGTGCAGTGGTGGCCAAAGGTGATGGTGCATAGATAGTTAGCAATAGAGGTGATTGGTGGGTTCCAAAATGGAGGATAGGGCGGGGGTAGTTGATGGTGATAGCTAGTGATGTTCGAGGCGGCGGGCGTTCTGACATGTAAATTCAGGATTAGAATTTTATGAATTTAATTTTTTTTATTATATTCATTTAATGAACTTTTTAACATATTATACATGAACTGAGTTGAAATTACTGATTCGAATAACCCATCAAATCTACTTTCTATCAGCATGGTTTAAATATACTTCCTCCGTTCATGTTTGACTTGACACAGTTTGTAATAAATAAAATGGTAATTTTGATATATCATTCCTGATTATTATAAGTCATATCATTTATTGAAAATAATTAGTTCTTAATAATAAAGGTAAAATATATATAAAATAATAAATTATCTTTTAATTTCTCAAATTAAATATTTATTTTTAGTACCGTAAACTAGTAGTAGTAAATGAACTATGGAGGGAGTAGCCTCCCAAGTTTAAAGAGTCAAATCGCAATTTGAGGTGTATATAGGCCAGGGTAACGTGCTACATACAAGCACATGGTCTACATTTAAAATCTTTTACACCTACGTCCAACAACTCTCAAGTCTCAAGTCTCAAGTCAACTGGTATGTGCAAAGCCCAGATTGTGTAACTATACGTAGATTTGTTCTTAATTAGAACTTGGATTTCAACAAGTCACTGGAAAGTGGAAATTAGAAAAAAGTGGTATCTACATCCTAACATGTATTTTCATCCAACGAAATAGAAAAGAGAAAATACAGTTTACAATGGTTAGCTAAGCCCACTTATAATAATCAACAACTGATTCATAACCCCTCCAACAAGTTAAAATTTACTAATATTATAATGGTAATATGCTTTCATAGCCTTCAAACTGTCAGTATGTAAGGTTAACTTTTAGATAGTCATACATGGGTTTGACTCCACTTCATTAATCTTTGCTCAAGTAATTATCAATGCATCTTTAGATGACTGACATGTAGACTGATAAGCATTAAAGGTTGAGATTAATCCTTCCTAATTTATTTTCTATTTTTAGTATATTCATTATTAATGATAATATATATTACAAATCATGAAATTATTTTTTTAATTTTTTTGATAGCTAGCATTACATTATTATTAATGGTAATACTAAAAAAAATATAGAGGTAATTCATTAAGGAAGACCAGTTCATAAACATTTTTTTTTAGCATTACGATTTACGGTACTTCATAAAATCATAACTATATTAACAGAAACCCAAAATGTTTTGTTACTCTAGTTAACAATGCCAAAAACTTCATATTTTTTCAAAAATCCAAGCATAGCAAGTTGTGCCGAATGTCATATTTATTTTATATTTTAATATATATTTATTAATTATTTATAGAATTAAACTTAGTTAATTTTTATATGAAAAAATAACTAATTAATGTTATAAATTGATAAAAATAACTAATCTCAACCTTTAATGATTATCAGTCCAAATGTCAGTCATCCAAAGGTGTATTGATAATTATTAAAAATAAAAAATAAATTAGGAAGGATTAATTTGAATCTTTAATGCTTATCACTCCACATATCAGTCATCTAAAGGTGCATTGATAATTACTTGAGCAAATACTAATGAAACAAAGCCAAACCCGTCATATTGTATTTGTATTCCTTGCCCTAACCCCCATACGCGGCGCAGATGCTGGATTACAGCATCTTTTCTCTCTCTCTATGTGAAACCTCATTGGTTAGACCATAAGGATTCATGACACGGAAAGCAAGACAGTCTTCAATGCAGCACCCAGAAATCAAATTGACTGCTATACTACGCCATCTATCTCATTTTAGTTGGGCACCACACTATTTTTAGTTGTTTTATATTAGTTAGTCATCTTACTAAATTAAAAATATATTAATTAATTTTTTTTGAAAATGTAAAAAAAAAAAGTGATCAAATAATATGGGATGGAGGGAGTACTCCCTTAGTCCCAATTTGTAATTTGATTGAGCATAGAATTTAAAGAATATGAAAAGATATTGTAATCTTTCAAACTTATTTTTAAAATAAATAAATTTTTAAATAGAAGAGTACACATTTGTAAACTTTTTGTCAAATAAATGAGACTCAACATGAGTAATATGTTGATAATATCATTAAATGTTTGTCAAATAAAGAAAATATATCTTTTTTTTTGTGATCAACTAAAAAGAAAAATGTGTAATTATTTTTTGGGATCGATTAAAAAAAAATATATATAATTTTTTTCAGAATCAACTAAAAAGAAAAATCTGTCATGTAAATTGCGACAAAAAGAGTAATAAGTAAATAATTTCTCCTTATGGGCTAATAAGCAAAATTCCAGCCTTAAGACCATATTCTCGTCAACTCATCCTTAGGGAATCCAAAGTCTTTCATTTTTGCAGCACCCATTCTATATAAATTTAGGGCTTACCCAAATCAACCTAACCCTCTGTCTTCTTCACTAAGCAATTTCAAACTCCAACTGATGGCTGTTCAAGAATCAAACTCCAATATGGTAGATTCTAGCCAGTCATCGGAAGAGGATGCTGCTCTAATAAACGAGCTGCCAAGTGCTCTGTTTTGGGATGTTATGGAGATTAAAAAATGGCAAGGCTTCTGGTTCGAGTCTGGCCTAATCAAATGTGCCATGAGATTTAGTTCCTCCTTCCAAGCTGGAAACGACGATGTTTTATTAGCATCAGCTCCAAAGACAGGTACTACTTGGCTCAAAGCTCTTTGTCTCTGCATCTTGCACCAGAACCATAAGATCCCCGAAAACGAAGATCTGTTAACTAAAGATAATCCCCAGTTTCATGTTCAGACCATTGAGTCATCTATTTACTCCACAAAACCAACCCCTGATCTGTATGCTACGCCATCTCCAAGACTTCTCCACACCCATTTGCCTTTCGATTTTCTTCCTGATTCCATCAACAATTCCAAATGCAAAGTTGTTTGCGTAGCCCGGAACCCAAAGGACACATTGGTCTCTCTATGGCATTTTTTCAATTCCATTTTCAGGGCAAATCAAGAACCTTATCCGCTGGAAAAGGCGGTTGAGGAGTTCTGCACAGGGGTTCATCAATACGGACCGTATTTCGAAAACGTGTTGGGTTATTGGTTGGAAAGTCAGAAGAGGCCTGAGAAGATACTGTTCTTGAAATATGAAGAGATGATAAAGGATTCGAAAGAGCAGGTGAAGAAATTGGCTACGTTTCTTGGGAAGCCATTTGAGAAAGAAGAGGATTTGGAGAAAGTTGTGTGGAGGTGCAGCTTGGAGAGATTGAGGAACTTGGAAGTGAATAAAAATGGGTCTGTAATTTATGGAGTACCCAATGGTAGTTATTTCAGGAAAGGGATGGTTGGTGATTGGAAGAATTATTTGAATCCTGAAATGGAAGATCGCATTAACCAAACAACACTTGTCAAGTTCCAAGGCTCTGGACTAGAGTTCGAGAACTGAAATAGCCGAGGGCTTATCAGAAACAACCTTTTTACTTTCTCACAAGATAAGAGTAAGATCTGAGTACACAGTAACCTCTCCAGATTACACAGAGTATTGTTGTTGTTGTTCCTTTTCAGAAACACAGAAATAATAGCCTCTTGTCACTCTGTTTTCTGCTCTTCACTATGCTCTTGTGAGTTGTAGTATTTTATTTCCCAATTTTGTAGCTCATTATAATTATTTGTTTCTATTTCTTTTCCTTCTCTTCCCTCTTTTATTTGCTTTTATTTTATTTATTTATTATTACTCAGACCTTAATTATGTGTATACTAATTTAATTCTCGCTAATGATTTTTTTAATATTCATATATTTAAAATAACGAAAAGATAGATTTGTGGACAATAAAATTTTATCGAATTTAAACTTGCAAAGACTAGATTATAGTAAATTCAAAATATATTAGTCCAAATATATATTGCAGATTAATATAATTGGATTGATCATTTAAGTCCAATAAATATGGATTTAATTAAGGATAAATTACATGACATAGGAAACATCCCTATGTAATTACAATTTGCAGCTAAGGTTTGAAATAATTACAATTCGCAACTAAGATTTAAATTAAGTAGCAAATGTATATGTATTTGACGCCTTATGTATTTGATATGTCTTAATATATTGTATATTCATATGTATATGTATTTGATATGCTTTTCATATGTATTTAGTTATATAGTTGAACTGTTTTCAACAATCATATGTATTTGATGTCATGTGTATTTGTATATGTATTTACAAGACGCTTTTATATTTGTATTCAAATGTTAAATTGGGGAGGTAATACATTTGATCATTAAAATAGCTACTAAAATATAGCTACGAATTGTAATTAGTCAAAGTTTAACTAAAGGGGCTGAAATTCGCCTAAATGTTAATCCCTCCGTCCCATTTTATATGAGTTACTTTGACTTGGCACGGACTTTAAGAAAGAAAGGAAGACTTTTGAAACTTGTGGTCTAAAATGAGTGTTAGATGTTTGTATGGTTGTAAATCATTTCATTAAGGGTAAAATGGGCTTTTTAAAGTTAAATTGTTACTAAATGTAGAAATGTGTCATTCTTTTTGGGACTGACTAAAAAGGAAAGTGAGTCATATAAAGTGGGACAGAGGGAGTAGCTGTTTCTAAAATTCTCTCTTTAATTAATGGTTCAATTTTATTGGGCTAGTCCATTGATTTGGGCAACAAATGATGAACTCACTTTGCTAAGTTTAACTTGTCATCTTATTCTAGAGGCTCAATTTGGTACCACATGTCAAATGATGTGGCACGCCAAGTCAAATGAATGAGCCAATAAAATTATGATACATGTCAAAATAATATAGCATGTCAAGTCAAATCAAAGGTCAATAAAAATATGACACGTGTACAAGTGACATATTTCGATCAATCAAATATGGTCATGTCACATCAATCTGATTGGTCAAAAAGAGTTTATCTTATTAGTACTCTACAACTATAAACATGAGTTTCATAATTCAGAAAAGAGGCCAAAATTCTAATAAGAAACAGAGAGAACTTGTGAATCAAACGTTGCAGATTTTTCTACAAACTACAAGTTTAAAGACTCAAGAAATCAAGTTCAAATACAAGTCAAGATCAAGACCACAAGATTCAAGGTCAAGCTCAAAAGTCATTGAATTCAAGTACAATTCAAGATCAAGTTCATCAAAATTCAAAACCCTTGAATTTATATTCGAAAAGAAGAAATAGAGGATTTATAGAGGTTGTAACATTCACTATTTGAAAATACTGTGATTGTTACAATATATTTTCAGTCTTGATTATTATTTTCTCAAAGCAAATTTTAGTATTTACAAATTTTGACACAACGTCCAATGGGACAATCTCTATCTCGCATCTCTTTTCTTAAATGTTCAAGAACAACAAAATGACTCAAATGAGGACCAATTCCAAACTCGATATTGTTACGGTTACTCACTTCAAAAGTGAATTTAAAGTTGTCATAGAGATTATTGGCCAAATCAAATGGAGTATAATCGAAATGATAAGACAATCATTGCTTCAAGCACCGTCCAAGTCAACTCATATTTATGGTTATATTCTCCAAAAGGAGTAGTATCCTCTTTCTACATGCTAGAAAAAGGAAATAATATTGTTGAGGTGATCGAAAGAACTTTGACTCAACTTAATTTGCCACAAGAATGCCATTGCAAATCCAACAACGTTCGAGCAAGAAGATAATGATGTCTTGAATGCTGAATATGCTCCAATTTTATAACGATCATTTTCGTCGTTATGGGTGAGCTAATCATGCAAGAATCGGGGTTCGAAATTTTTCAAAATTGGAAGTTAAAAATTTTAGGCTAGTCTAGTCTTGGACACAAGCAAGGTGTGGTCTAGGGAAATTCGGGAAGGGATTGGGTAAATACTATAAAGTTTAGCTATTTTTTATGTTAGCTAAGACGATAAGGAATCCATAAAACTTTTTGGAAGTGAATTCTGGTAAGTAGAACTCCCGATATCAAACCTGACATAAAGAGGTTAGTTCGAGATGTCATAGTTTGAGGGTGCATTGCGAAAAAGGCAAAATTGAGAGAATTTCTAAGTTTTTGCCTCGCCACATCAGCTATAGCGGGCGGCAGGACGCTACGGGGCTACCGCTATAGAGGAATAATTCTCGCTACAGCGGGAGTCAAAGTCGGTCAATCCCGCTATAACGGGAGACTTCCGCTATAGTGATACCGTTATAGCTGCATTGGGTCGCTATAGAGGGGTAAATTATTGTTAATGCAGAAAGTTTCTCAAAAACATTTATTATTTCACAGACACAATTTGGGAAAAACGGTGGCAATTTGGGGCGAATTCTATCAACTTTCCACAAGAAATTTTCGTAAAAGCAAGTCTTTTATCCCCGCTAACCAATATTTACTCACTTATCTATCAACTTCTTTGTGAACAATTGTCACGACCAGAAACCGGGCCATGATGGCGCCTACATAACCCTCCCCCCTCGGTAGGCAAGACAAACCCAATGATGCAAAAAATAATAAAACAGTTAAAGTAAGAAAAAGTGGAAGACATAAATAAAAAGACAAGGCCAATAGCATATATACATACCATCGTACAAAATATACATAAGAAGGCCCTAAAGTGACCAACGAGATAAAACAGACAACCAACCCGGACTTGGTGTCACTAGTACAAGAGCGACTAAAGTGAGGAGAAACTATACAACAGACTCTGTCTATCCAAAATACATAATATAGACAGAATATACAAGATGGAAAGCATGTAAAATCTCCAAAAGAGTCGAGTGCTCACCGCGATCCGAATTGCAACAAGCCTCAAACGACAAGGAGGTCAGTGAGGGTGGCTCGTACTAGGTGTTGCATCAGAAAAAGATGCAGAGTGTAGTATGAGTACCAAGACAACGGATACTCAGTAGGCATCATAGGCTGACCGAGCGTAGAAAGATATTATATAAATGATAAGATACAGAAAAGCAGTTAAAATACACGAATCCACCTAAATCTAGTTATAAAGTTAAAAATCGAACAACCAAACAAAAAAAAAAAGGTGAAGTAGTAACAAGATCAACTCAAATCAGCCAACAATCCAAACGCACCCAAAGCCAATGCAATGCGATGCAAAAATGATGTAATCTATGAATGTATACAAGTCAAACCCGGTATCTGGTACACGGGCGTTCGGAATGGAACATCGAGCTTATCAATAGATGCATAAAAGTAAAACCCGAGATAACACATCGTGCACTCAGAATTTAACCTCGGACTCATCAGCGTATGCATAAAAAGTAAAATCCGAGATAACACATCGAGAGCCCAAAATTTCACCTCGGACTTATCAGCGTATGCATAAAAAGTAAAATCCGAGATAACACACCAGGCGCTCTGAATTTAACCTCGGACTCATCAGCGTATGCATAAAAAGTAATATTTTTTCCTTTTCCTCCCAAAAATCCATAAAAATTTCAAATCAATCCTCTTAAAAGCCCAAAGATCATGAAAATCCAATAATTGTCAAGTGTAGGACCAAAAGCCTTAAAATCACTCTTTTCCGTACCGATAAGCATGACAATGCAGTATGAGCATTGTTGACACCCAATTTTTGTCCTCAATTTTCTTTTAAAAATAATAATATATATATGAAAATAAATATTTTAAAATTATCTTTTTCTTTACCTTGGTAAATTTCCACTCATTTTGAGAAAACTATCTTATATATATTGTTTTCTATAAATTCAAGATATTTTGAATACCTACAAATATTTATTTCATCTTTTAGTTCCTTCAAAATTATTTTATGTCAAATAAAGTATTTTTAAAGAAATAAACCAATTTTGGTTAATTAAAATTTTTACTCTTGCAAGTAAATATTTTTTACAATTTAGGAAGCTTAGTTAGTTAACTAATTACCAATTAATCTTATTTTATTTTTTAAGAATAACCAATTTTTTTTATAAATTAATTTTACAAATTAAGTATTTTCAATTTAATATATTGTGGCTAGTTTGTATAAGAATGGCTACAATTAAAATTGTTAAAATGACCAATTTGAGCAAAATAATGTGACAATTCAAGACTCCTTTAATTAGCCAATCTATGTGTGCCACGTAGGCAGCACATGGATTGTGCTTCTTTGCCTTTAATCTTGGCCATCCAAATTTAATCCAACGGTCATAGATTTATCAGCTCTTTTTGCCTTATATATATTATTTCCTTTTAATTTTTTATTTCGAATTAATCTTAACCGTCCGATCAATTGATCGAACGGATCAAAAATGGTCAACAATTCAAAGTCCCCAAAACGCGTCTTTCTCTCTCCCACAATCAATACACGCGTTCTTCTCAAAACCAGTGTTGAGTCACTTTCTCCATTCCCAAAATACATCAGAGTTCAAAGAAACCTTTCTCTTCTCTCTTTCTTTCTCTCTTCCACCACCCCCAAACGAGAAAACCTAACCAGCTGCGTCGCCCCCTAGCCGCTGCCCTCGTCTGCCACCTCTGCTGAGATTCCCCCCATTTCAGCCATCCCCAACTCGTGATTTCGAGATGGCCAGCAAATCAGTTCCAAATTGGTGCAATAACACAATTTCAATTTCAAATCCATCATTAAACACCTCTGCGATTTTTGATTTACCAAGTACAAAAGGATCAACTTCTCAGAGATTGGATTCAAATTTTAAATCTTCCCCCTCTTTTATCACATTTTTTGATAAGTTTTGGGTTCAAATTCGGACTTTCAAGTCCGGATTTTCACTATAAATAGTGGATCTTTTACCCCAACTTGGACAGAGTTCATACACAATTCACATTCAGAGATTGAGACAACAGCGAGTTCATACACACTGGCTACACATTGAGAGATTGAGGAAGGAGATTTCAGAGAACAGATCGAGAGTTCATAGATAGTTCATTGGGAAAATATACAAGTGTTTGCATTCAAAAATCACTCAGTAATAGTCTTTTCTTCGATTTCGAGTTTGAGTTTCTTGGCCGGAGAAGTTTGACGTCAACGCCCCTGTTTTGTTGCCCAACACAAGAGCTGGAGTTCTCATTCGAAACTCAATATTGGCCTAAAATATTAGGGCCAGCAGCTTTAAGTCTGCCCCGTCAAGTCAACCGCTTTGGAGTCTCGTACATTAGGAGTTGGGCTCTTTTCAAGAGTCCAACATCTCTTAGCTCTTTCTCATCGTTTTAATCATGTTATTTTTCTTACACTAACTTTATGTGTTTATTTGGTTTTGCACTTATTTGAATTTGAGAACAACAACTTCCTTATTAGAATTGTCTACGATAGATTTGTTAATGATTTGTTCACCTATAAAGTCGCCTTGACATAATTATTCCAGATTTGAAAGAACAAAGGAGTAATAATTTCTTCTTTTCCAAACTGAGGACATTTTCTCCATTTTTATCCGCGTTTAACCATTCTTTGTTATTTACGTTTAAAAAAAAAGAGATCTTTGGCTCCAAAAACTTATCTAAAATGTGTTGAACTAATGCAAATTTTTAAAAAGACAGAATTTGGTCTTCAACTTTCCTTCTCAAATTAATAAGATGGTTTCAAATGGCTAAACCCAAAAGTTCAGATTTCTAAATAAGGCCCAAATCTGATTTTTTTTGGTTCTAATATTTATCATATTATTCCTCGATATTTATTTGAGATTTCAGATTTTCAAAGCCTCAAAACACAAGGTATATATGTCATATGCTATCTACTACAAGGTATATTTATATTTTCCTTTCCTACTTGAATTATACACATTATTTTATCACAATTATATTTACATATATAATACGTTCTTTCATACTTGACAAATATTTCTTTTCACTTTACAAATAAAAGTCTTATTTTACATAAAATAAATATATTTTTATTTTTCTTCTCCACTCAAATTATACCAGCACATTATTTTCATCTATTACCATTATATTTATTTCCTATATGTTTTCATCTATCGAAATCTCATAAATGATAAACTTTTCACGTAATTTTGTATACTTTGAATTTGCATAGATTTATCTTTATTTTCTGATAAATATGTGGTAAACTTTCACAAACTCCAAAATACATATAATTTTACTTTGTAATAAGTATATTTATATAAATTATATCTTCCATTCTTATATAGTTTTCAAGCATATATTCCTATAAAATCATAAAATTCTATATATATTTTAGCTATGATAAAAAATATTACAAATAAATTTTTCATATATTTTTACACATATACATTTTTTTAACTACAAGTATATTATATTTTGTATGTTGTAGTATCATGTCTCATATACCTTAAGTTTTTTTAAAATAAATAAAGTGTTCTTACCACCATTTTTAGCAAATAATAAACAATAATATTTTCCCAAATACTTTTTCCCAAATTGAGTTTAAGGACTATCTTCGGATAGGCTCTGAGGGGTGCTTAACACCTTCTCCTCGAGTAATCAAAATCCTTACTCAGAATCTCAAATATTTTTAAAAGACCAAAACAGAGTTTTAAAAAAAATGATTTTCCTAAGTTTTCCTAAAATTTAGGTGGCGACTCTAAAAAATAAATTTTCAAAAAACCAGAGAGTCACAACCACCATACGTTGTGCACTATTTCGGCTGGTTCGAAATAAGGCGCGACAGCGTGGCGACTCTGTTGGGGATTAACTTAGGTTTTTACCTTAGCAGACTTAGTTTAGGATTGTTATTTGGGGTATTTGTTTATTTTCAGTACTTTATTTGCTTTGTTTATGTTTATATCATACTTTGTTTGAAAGAACGCAAGCCAAATCCAAACTTGCGTTCCTTGTCTGTTTGATAAACATTACTTGTTACTGCTTTCTCACTTGTATTTCTCTATCGAGTCTTTGGCCGTACACAATTCAGACACTGTGGTTCACGTGGGGTTTTTATGCTCCCCCAAACCTTCTTTTGGATTCCTTAGTTTCAGAGTCGATGCAATTAGGTTAGTGTGTCGTCTCGCAGTTATTCAGTCCCACTCTCGAATCTAGGAGAATACTCTTACTCTATAAATAGGTCATGTTGCATAGCCTTAGGCGGGACGATCTTGGGGATTGACACCGCATTTAGGAAACCACCTTTGTATCAACGGATTTTTCATAAAACTCAATGACATATTCTTTTGTGTGAGATTGATGATCCAAACTAAAACACATAATGGATTTGGGATAAGCAAACTTATCATACCCTTTACCTTTTCTTTCAGATGAATATCAATCAAAACTTACCAAATATCCAAATGGCTGTCTCAGCGCCTGATAACCTAAAAAAATAGTGGCGAAACATTCGCGTAGAGCATGGGGATGAGGTACGAGAGCATTTGGGAGCTTTGTTATCACTTATAGGGGTCCAAGCTGACAAAACCCTCACTACTCTGCTGATGGAATTTTGGGACCCAACCACAGTGACTTTCAAATTCTTGGATTTTTAAATAACTCCCACCTTGGAGGAAATTAGTGATTTTGTTGAACTACCGCTTAGAGGAAAAATGCCGGTACTCCTGTCACCCATAAAAAGGGAAGATTTTCTGAGGCTTTTAGGAATGCACATTTTTCCATCACTGAGAAATGTGGAAGGTGGAAAAGTGAAGCTGGATTACCTTTTTGAAAGGTATGGTCGTCTTGAGAGCTACGACGAACACCAAGATGAATTTGCTTGTACCCGTAGACAGTGGGTATATAAGAGGCCTAGAGTCTTTGTGTTGGCCTTCTTGGGAACTATGGTCTTCCCAATGAGATTTCATTACATCGACATCAATATTTTGCCGATAGTGATGAACGTCTTTGCAGAGCCGCAGAGACTTACCTTGGTACACATGATTCTTGCCGAGATATTTTGATCGTTATATGCATGCACAAGAGGACATAATTTCTTTAGAGGCTGCAATTTATTGTTCCAAATCTGGGCAGTAGAACACTTCTACCATCGTCATCCACAGATGGATTATTGTATTAACGCATGCAGTAGGATTTAGAGTCATAAAGAGCGTATGAGGTATTGGACATATGCACCCACTGGAGAAGAAGAATGGCACATGTTTTTGACCAACCTTACTGGAGATTCCATCCAATGGAGGTATCCTAGGATGACAGGATTGTCCTTCTTCAGAACTCGATACTTGTATTTCATCGAGTTGATTGGACTAGGAGGCATCCAGTCGTATGCGCCTCTTCGAGTTTTAAGACAGTTTGGCGTTGTCCAGGATATACCATTATGGTCAATCATGGTACTGCATAAGGATGGTTATGGTGCCGTAATCCCAGCGGCATGAATGATGAACCTACAAACAGAATGGGATTACACGATCACATTGTGCATGGGAGGAGAGAGATGGTGCATGCCAGAATACTATGCTTGGCGGACTACTGTGAGCCACTTGGCTCAACCAAGTGCAAAAGGGTTTAGAGATTTTGCAGATGTCCAGTGGGTCAAATGGGTTAGGGAAGAAGTGCTTCATCGCATGGAAATCACAACACCGATGTATAATCAGATAGTTCCAGACTCCATCAATTATTTGATAACAAAGATAGAGGAGGATTCAGGGGAACTAGAGGAGGAAGTGGAAGAGGATCCCGAAGAAGATCCAGAAGAGGATCCCGAAGAAGATCCAGAGGAAGAAATAGAGGAAAACCCGAAAGAGGATCCGGAAGAAGACCCCGAGGAAGAGATGGAAGAAGACCCTGAGGAGGGTTCTGAAATCGGCTCCAACTTTTATGATCCTAACGATGGAGGGGTGATGGAGACAGACTCAGAGCCCAGGTATCATCACTCTGTTGGATCTCCAGAGTATCATCCAGCACCACATGATGATAGTAATGATGGTCCTATGTGGCCTTAGGTTATCCTTTCTCATTGTACTTCTTTTTCATATTCCCAAAAGGTGCCCCACGGTCGATCCCTATGTATGCCCTCGCGTCCATCCCATGTATTTCATTTTTAGGCTCCCATCGGCCTATCTATTATAAGCCTTCGAAGCCACCTTTTGCTTAATAAAAGTCATGTTTATCCCAAATCCTAAATGTGTTCAAAATGGATCATTTATTATCAAATGGTATGCAACGTAGGCCAACCTCTGGCGAAAAGAGGCTCCATATTAGGACGCGTTTCTATGTGAATATCGCTAATTTGGCGTATATATTTGTTATATCTTCCAACATTTCCCAAACTAACATAGTTTCCTTTTTCTTTTCTTTTCTTTTCTTTTCTTTATGTTTATTATCAATCCCCAAAGATAGTTGATTTGTGTCAATTTGTAAACTAGCGGAATCGCAATACAACCTCCGATCTAAAGGAAAAATGAGCGAAGAATCTAACAATGCCTCGATGGTACCGGTAGATGGCGCCGAAAGTTCCCAAAAGCTGATAAATACTCAAAATGATGAACAAATGGCCAACATGGCACAAGAAATTGAGATCCTAAAGGAAGAACTGCGCCAAGTGTGGGACTTGACTAAGCTCACAACTGCTACCTTCCCTGCTCAATTCTAATTTCCAAATGTTGAATTATTTCCAGTCAATCCCGCCAACTTAACAAACCCGCCTAAGAAAACACCACATGTTCCCACTTATGCTCAAGCTCTACTTACTCCCTCACTCACCGCTAGGGCTGCACCTAATATTTCATTGCCTGCTCAGAACTTCACTATTCTAGTTCACCCAACAATGAAGCACATACCTGAGGCACACGTCACTTGTGAGATACCTGTGCCACCGGTATATGCTACTGAAGCTCCTACTTTTGCAACATCCATGACTGTTAAACTACCGTATGAGGTCGATCAGTACATGTGATTGGAGAAGGATGTCCGGTCAAATGAAGAAAGGTCGATAGCAGCTCAAATTGAAAGTTTGAAAAGGGCATTTAAAAATATGCAAGTCACCAGGGGAAATGAGAGCCTGGATTATGATTACCTATGCATCCACCCAGACATCGACATGCCAGTCAGGTATAAACCACCAAAGTTTGATGTATTTGATGGAAAAGGTGATCTTCATGCACACCTAAGAGCTTATTGCGATAAGTTGGTTGGCGTAGGAAGGATCGAGAAGTTGAGGATGAAACTGTTCATTCGAAGTATGTCGAGAGAAGCTTTGACTTGGTACACTCGCCAAGACCCTCGTAAATGGCGTGATTGGCAAGAAATGGCCGAAGATTTCATGAGTCGCTTTAGGTTTAACACCGAAATCACCCCAGACAGATTCTCATTGGCCAATATACAGAAGAAGCCATCTGAGTCATTTCAGGAATATGCATGGCGATGGAGGACTGAGGCTGCTAGGATCCAACCCCCATTGGATGAGGGTAAGCTTTCTAAATACTTCATCCGAGCTTAGGAAGGTTTCTACTTTGACAAGATGATGTCAATGATGGGCCAAAAGTTTGAAGAATTGGTCAAGATATGAGACTTTATCGAGAAAGGTATCAAGTCTGAAAAAATGTAGTCTATGGTCGCATTGCAAGCCACAAGTAAGGTCATACAGTTAGGATCCATTGGTGGTATCAAGAAGAAGAAAGAAGACGTCTTAGCTGTCACACCTTACTACCAACACGGAGGATCATCCCATCAATACAATAACAACCCCTAAATTATCTCACATGTTCCGGTATATAATACCCAGCCACACTATAATCCACCTCGAGCTCCAGCACACCAAAATCCGCCAAAACCATATGCCCCTGTCCAAGCTCTAGTTCACCAAAATAGGCCAGCATATGCACCAAGACCACGTCCTAATCTTGAAGCCAGAAATACCCACACCTACACCCCTATTGCTGAGCCTTTGGCTCAATTGTTTGAAAGGTTGAGGGTAGTAGGATTATTGCAGCCGGTTGAGGGAAGAATCCCTGATGCGATCCCTCGAAGCTTTGATGGAAACAAATGATGTGCTTACCACTCGGGAGTCCAAGGACATGACACGGATGAGTGTTTTGGCTTGAAGAATCAGATCAAGTCTCTTATCAAAAAAGGGAGTAATCAAATGCACCACTCCTCCTCCAAATATAAACAATAACCCTTTACCAAATCATGAGAATCGAGAAGTCAACATGATTACCCTGGAGGAGGAATATAACTTGGAGAGAGCTATTATGCCTGCTTGGAACACAGAAGAAGTTGCCGCTACATCTCCAGCGCAACCTTTTATGACAGTTCAATTGAGAGAGCCTTTGACTATTCAAACCTACCTGCCAAGAGTTGAGGTAACCACTATCGTCATGGGAAACTCGACTATGACACTAAAACAGTCCCATGGGACTATCAAAATGGAAGCCAAGGCAATACGATCGACGCTATTGTGGCTCACAGAATGACCAGGTCGGGAAGGTGTTATGCCCCAGAGGATCTAAATCGAGGGGTTCTTGGGAAGGAACAAAATCCAAAGAAGAATGTTACTGATGCTGAAGCCGCAGAATTTTAGAAGAAGATGCAGTCCAAGGATTATTCAGTGTTGGAATAGCTAAAGAAGACTCCGGCCCACATTTCTATTAAATACTTGCTTATGAGTTATGAAGCCTATAGGAATGCTTTGGTAAAAGTTCTGAGCGGAGTTATCATACAAAAAGAGACTACAAGTGACACGTTAGATGCATCAGTCGGAAGAATGGTGGAATCAAACAAGATCTCTTTCCACGATGATGAACTACCGGCAGAAGGGGTTGGTCACAATAAAGCACTTCACATCGCGATCAAATATTGTGACAAGATCGTGACTAAAGTTTTGATTGATGGCGGTTCTGGATGCAATATCTGCCCTGTCACCACCCTGAGAGATTTAGGTGTAAATATGGGAAAGATAAGGGAAAGTCGTGCGAAGGTGAGAGCTTTTGATGGCGCACAGAGAAACGTCATTGGAGAAATCTCTCTCACGTTGCAAGTAGGGCCAGCTGAATTTCCCATTTTATTCCAAGTGATGGATATGTGTCGTCTAACTACAACTTGTTACTAGGAAGGCCATGGGTCCATATAGCGAGAGCAGTTCCCTCCACGCTCCATCAGTGTGTGAAGTTTGAGTGGGGTCGCACCGAAGTTACCATTCATGGGGAGGTAAGTTACCCCATCTATTCCATTAATTCTGTTCCAGTCACTGATGAATTGGATAGAGCTGCTTTCCATGCTCTGGAGATCATGCAAGCTGTAAGAATGGATGAGAAAGTAGAGCCTGTTGAGGTGAGGATGCCCAGAGCAGCAACGATGGTTGCATCAGAGATGTTGAAATATGGGTATCATCCAAAGACAGGACTCGGACCTAAAGTTGATGGTATAATTGAACCAATCCAGCTGAAACATCAGAAGGGTACTGCCGAACTTGGATATGAGCCTACTGCAAAAGGAATCCACAATGCAAAGTTTGGTAAGATGGTGTCCGTGATGGGACAAGTTCCAATCCCAGATGAAGCACTTGATGAAGATGTCCTTGAGGGAATAGGAAATATGTTTATGGCCTTGATCGACGATGGACTGGAGATAGGTATCAAAGAGCTGACTATCCATGATGCCGAGCCTGGAGAAGTTTTGCAGAACTGGACCATCAGCCCATCCCTATTTCGACAGGAGTCCTGGTAGTATGGAAATTTAGTTTTATTTCAAAATGTTTTTGCATGGTCAATTGAGGTTTGAATCATGCATGAACCCTTTTTGCTACTCGCCTCTTCTAAAAAGCTAGAATGCTTTTCAATAAAGTCTTTATTTTCATAAAATTTATCTTTCTGTTGTTTAGAATAACTATGTATTTTTTACTCCCCTTTCATATTTTTTTAGCGCTAATAGTAGTAAAAATTATCGTACAATGGTTATGCCATGTAACGAATCCATTGAGCAAAGTACGAGCCATGAGCAAGACTATGAAGAATACGATGAAAGCATGATGCCTGAAATCTACCTCAGGAGATCGAGCAACTTGAAAGTCAGAAAAAGCCCAATATGGATGAAACTGAGGTTGTCAACTTGGGAGATGAAGAAACAGTGAAAGAAACACGAGTCAGCATACACTTGGAGATGAAAGAAAATGAGAATTGATTGAATTGCTCAAGCAATATGTTGATGTGCTTGCTTGGTCCTACGATGACATGCCATGATTAAGCACCGATATCGTCTCACACAGGCTACCAACTGATCCTTCTTTCCCGCCTGTGAAGCAAAAGACGAGGAAGTTCAAGCCTGATTTGAGTTTAAGAATCAAGGAGGAGGTAACTAAGCAGATCCAGGCAAACGTTGTGAGGGTTATGAATTACCCTACATGGTTGGCCAACATCGTGCCAGTACCAAAAAAGGATGGGAAAATTAGGATATGTGTAGACTATCAGGATCTTAACAAAGCTAGACCTAAGGATGATTTTCCTCTCCCAAACATTCATATACCCATCGACAATTGTGCAAAGCATGAGTTGCAATCGTTTGTCGATTGCTTTGCAGGATATCACCAAATCCTGATGAATGAAGATGATACGGAGAAAATAGCATTTATCACTCCATGGGGAGTGTATTGCTACAGAGTGATGCCATTTGGACTCAAAAATGCTGGCGCAGCCTATATAAGGGCCATGACTACCCTCTTCCATGATATAATTCACAAGGAGATTGAGGTATACGTGGATGATGTCATTATCAAGTCCAAAAGGAGTTCGGACCATATAGAGGATTTACAAAAGTTCTTTGAGAGGTTGCGGAGATATAATTTGAAATTGAATCCAGCAAAGTGTGCATTTGGAGTTCCTGCTGGAAAGTTACTCGGGTTCATCGTTAGTAGGAAAGGCATAGAGTTGGATCCATCAAAAATCAAGGCGATCAAAGAGTTACCTCCCCCCAAGACCAAGAAGGATGTGATGAGCTTCTTGGGGTGACTCAATTACATCAGTCGGTTCATAGCTCAGTCCACAGTAATCTGTGAACCCATATTCAAGTTGTTAAAGAAAACTACTGCCACAAAATGGACAGAAGAATGCCAAAGAGCTTTTGATAGAATCAAGGAGTACTTGTCCAACCCACCGGTACTAGTCCCACCAGAGCCTGGGAAACCATTGCTATTGTATCTATCCATCATGGATGGAGCATTTGGATGTGTGTTGGGACAACATGATGACACAAGAAAGAAAGAGCAAGCCATTTACTACTTGAGTAAGAAGTTTACACCATACGAGGCAAGATACACCTTGCTGGAGCGAACATGTTGTGCTTTAACCTGGATCGCGCAAAAGTTGAGGCATTACCTATCAGCATACACCACGTACTTGATCTCAAGAATGGATACACTCAAGTGCATCTTTCAGAAAACAATGCCTACTGGGAAACTAGCAAAGTGGCAGATTTTGTTGAGTGAGTTTGATATTGTGTATGTGACATAAAAGGCCGTCAAAGGACAAGCTTTGGCCGATCACCTTGCAGAAAATCCGGTGGATAAAGATTATTAACCACTCATGACCTACTTCCCCGATGAAGAAGTATTATTTGCAGGAGAGGACATCTCAGAGTTATATGATGGATGGAGATTGTTCTTTGATGGAGCATCAAATTTCAAAGGAGTCGGAATTGGAGCAGTCTTGGTTTCAGAAACGGGTCAGCACTACCCAATCTCGGCCAAGATTAGATTTTCTTGCACGAACAATATGGCAGAATACGAAGCATGTATTCTCGGACTTATAATGGCTGTGAGTATGAACATCAAAGAGCTTTTGGTAATAGGTGATTCTGACTTATTGGTTTATCAGGTTCAAGGAGAGTGGGCCACCAAGAATGTCAAGATCCTTCCCTATCTTGAATGTGTGAAGGAGCTAAGCAAAAGGTTCACAAAGATTGAGTTCAAACATGTCACTCGAGTTCAAAACGAGTTAGCTGACGCTTTGGCTACTCTATCCTCAATGATCCAGCACCCGGACAAGAATTACATCGACCCTATTGAAGTGGAGATATGTGATTAACACGCATACTATTTTCACGTAAATGAAGAGTTTGATGGAAAGCCATGGTACCATGACATCAGAAGGTTGCTTGAAGCAGGAGAATATCCAGGAAATGCCAGTAGTAAGCAGAAGCGGACTTTAAGGAGAATGGACAATCATTTTTTCCTTAACAGAGAAATACTATATAGGAGAACTCTGGATTTGGGATTACTAAGGTGTGTCGATACAACGGAAGCGACAAGACTGTTAGAGGAAATTCACGCAGGGACATGTGGACCCCACATGAATGGATTCACTTTTGCAAAGAAGATTTTGAGAGCTGGATACTTTTGGATGACTATGGAGAGGGATAGCATCTGGTATGTTCAGAAGTGTCATCAGTGTCAAGTTCATGGAGACTTCATACGTGTTCCGCCAAATGAGTTCAATGTGATGGGTTCCCCTTGTCCATTTGCCGCGTGGGGCATGGACGTAATTGGACCCATAGAGCCTCCTGCATCAAATAGACATTGTTTCATCCCGGTAGCTATCGACTATTTCAGAAAATGGGTTGAAACTTCAACGCACAGGGCAGTAACTAAGAAGGTGGTAGAAGATTTCATCCGCAATAACATAGTTTATCAGTTTGGAATTCCAGAGTCAATCATAACAGATAATGGGGCGAATCTTAATAGCGATCTCATGAGAGACACTTGTGAAAATTTTAAGATCTCTCACCGAAACTCCACAGCATATCGGCCACAAATGAATGGAGCAGTTGAGGCCTCAAACAAGAACATCAAGAGGATCTTGAGGAAAATAGTGGACAGTAACAGAGAATGGCATGAGAAGCTACCATATGCTTTGCTCGGCTATTGCACCACAATCAGAACATCCACTGGGGCAACTCCCTACATGTTGGTCTACGGTTTGGAAGCTGTGATACCCGCAGAAGTGGAAATACCTTCCCTAAGAATCATCCAAGAGGTTGGTCTAGATGATGCGGAATGGGTTCGTAGCAGGATTGAACAATTAATGCTCATTGATGAGAAGAGACTGGATGCAGTCTGTCATGGTCAACACTATCAAAACAGAATGATCAAAGCATTCAACAAGAAAGTCAAGCCTCAATGATTCGCACTAGGACAATTAGTATTAAAGAAAATATTCCCTCACCAAGATGAAGCTAAGGGGAAATTTGCGCCAAATTGGAAAGGTCCCTACATGGTTCACCGAGTGCTCTCAGGCGGAGCTATAATCCTTGCAGAAATGGATGGCACAGTGAGCACGAAGCTGATCAATTCAGACACAATGAAAAAGTACTAAATTTGAAGACAGTAGGACTAGTTGTTATTTCCTTGTACTTTTGCATTTTTCTCTAATGTAAACAGAACTATGTATTAGCCTGATTTCCCACGGCGGGATACGTAGGCAACCCACATCGGGTCCGGTCCTCCCTTAGAAAAACCAAAAACATCATCTTTCATGTATTCAGAACTACGATTGACCTGACTTCCCTCAGTGGGATACGGAGGCAATCTTCGTCGGATTCGGTCCCTTCATATTTTCCATTTCCCCTATTGTACTTAAACTACGTCATGACCTGATTCCGTTTGGATACGTAGGCAGCCTGAGTTAGGCCCAGTCAATGCATTTCATCTTTTCCATTTCCTTTGATATACTTGAACTACGTTCTGACCTGATTCCACTTGGATACATAGGCAGCCTGAGTCAGGCTCGATCAATGCATTACATATTTTAACCCTTTCTTGATATCCCTGAACTACGTATAGACCTGATTCCCATTTGGGTATACGTAGGCAACCTAAAAGGTTCAGTCATACCCTTAGGAAACCCTTCCCCCCTTATTTGTTACATACCTTCAGAGTAATCACAACATCTACAAAGAGATAGAGGAGCATCACCAGAAGTCGAAGCTACGAGAAGACTATATTTGGACGTCACTGACAAATGGAAAAGCTCGATTGAATTTTGGAATATTTCATAATCTAAGTAACGATGAATAATTACTATATATATATATGCCTAGTATATACAAAATATACTTATTTTTAAAAAAAAGTATATATCTTTAAAAATTTACTGCCTTTCCACCTACCGAGTCTCTGAAATAGGAAATCACAAGCAACCAAGGAGGTTTTGAAGGGATCCAATAACTGAGTCTCCAGAATAGGAAATCACGAGCAACTAAGGAGATTTTGAAGGAATCCAACAACAAGGCCAGGGTTCACAAGTCGACACAAATCAACACCCCTCCCAAAACTAAGAATTTTTCTTTGAGCGCAGGAAGACATGAATCAAAAAGGACGATGCCAAATCAAGCTCCTAGACATGATCAGAGAAATCATTCGACTACCACAACACCATAAGCCAAATATTATTTTCCTACTCTAATTTGAAAATACTTTATCCTAATTCTTACAATTCTGAAAGGTTTTCATTTATGTCCTTGCAGGTACATCCAAGATCTGGATCAAGTATCAAAGATAGAGAGCTCTCATTAGGACACATAGGATAGTTTATTTCTTTCCAATAAACTCTGCCAATTGGAGCCCGCCATCTGACTTCGTCGAATAAACTCCGCCAGTTGGATCCCGCCATCTGACTTCATCAAATAAACTTTGCCAATCAGAGAATGCCGTTTGACTTCGTCAAACTCCTCCAATCGAAGGCTGTATATAAGCAAATTTTGTCAAGATCCGCCAAGCAGATGCAGTATATAAGCAGATATCATCAAACTCCACCAATTGGAACCTGTGCATAAGCAAACAAGAAGACGCTCTACCAATTGGATCCTGGGCATAAGCAAACAAAATGACGCTCTGCCAATTGGAGCCTGTACATAAGCAAGCAAAGCGACGCTCCACCAATACGAGCATGTTCATAAGCAAACAAAGCGACACTCTGCCAAATTAGAGAATTGTATATCAGCAAGCAAAACACGCTCCGCCAATCAGAGACTGCATCATAACAAACGTCAATAGAACTCCACCAATCAGAAGCATGCATGCTAGCAACATCCTCATTCATGCATTAAATATCACCCCGCTAGTCGAGAGGCTTTACTTTCAAGTGCTTCCCCACCAGTCGAGAGGCTTTATTTTACGAGTGTTGCCCCGCCAGTCGAGAGGCTTTACTTTCAAGTGTTGCCCAGCCATTCAAGAGGCTTTACTTTACGAGTGTTACCCCGCCAGTCGAGAGGCTTTACTTTCAAGTGTTGCCCCGCCGGTCGAGAGGCTTTACTTTCAAGTGGTGCCCCACCAGTCGAGATGCTTTACTTTACAAGTGTTGCCCCGCCAGTCAAGAGGCTTTACTTTACAAGTGTTGCCCCGCCAGTTGGGAGGCTTTACTTTATAAGTTGCTTTGTCTAAATAATAGAGACGTCGACAATCGTTTGAATATCTACACTCTACTCTTTACATTACAATTTAAATTTATAGTTTTGAACTGCAACAAGTACTTTGTGATCTTTTTTACCTGTTTTGCAGGACAACGCATTACAACGTGGAACTACCCTCTAAGCAGCAAACCGGGGCAAGCTAGCGGAATGTCAAGCATCCCTAGCTACATCAAGAATTTCTCCTCAGGATTCAACTCGACTCAATTCGAATTTGCTTCTATATTCCATTACTTTTCTTACATCCCAGTGTCATCATAACTCGACACTGGGGCAATTTTTGAAAGTCCGTGATCATTCTCCTACCAAAATTCTCAGTAGAAATTGCTACGGAGCATTTCTCATTCTAAAGTTTTTTTAGAACTACATTCGGCATGATTCCCTCATCAAGGGATATGTAGGTAAGCTTGGTCTAAGAGCGGCCGTATCCACTCTATTCATGCTAAAATCCTATCAAAAGATCTCAGTGTTACGATAACTCGATACTGGGGCAAATTTTGAAGTCGGTCAAAATTTACTATGATCCTATTCTCTCGAACTACATATGACCTGACTTCTCGTGAAACCCGAGATATGTAGGCAGCTCAAAAGCCTGAGCTCAGCCATAATTTCCCAAAAACTCATGTCACTTTTTGCTCAAAAAATATTTCGCTGGTCGGCCAAAATTGGGATGTGTCAATATTTCTTTGTCCATGCCTTCTCTGCTCTCATCCATGGTCAAAGAAAGGGGCAACTGTTGACACCCAATTTTTGTCCTCAATTTTCTTTTAAAAATAATAATATATATGAAAATAAATATTTTAAAATTATCTTTTTCTTTACCTTGGTAAATTGCCACTCATTTTGAGAAAACTATCTTATATATATTGTTTTCTATAAATTCAAAATGTTTTGAATACCTACAAATATTTATTTCATCTTTTAGTTCCTTCAAAATTATTTTACGTCAAATAAAGTATTTTTAAAGAAATAAACTGATATTGGTTAATTAAAATTTCTACTCTTGCAAATAAATATTTTTTACAATTTAGGAAGCTTAATTAGTTAACTAATTACCAATTAACCTTATTTTATTTTTTAAGAATAACCAAATTTTCTTATAAATTAATTTTACAAATTAATTATTTTCAATTTGATAAATTATGGCTAGTTTGTATAAGAATTGGCTACAATTAAAATTATTAAAATGGCCAATTTGAGAAAAATAATGTGACAATCCAAGACTTCTTTAATTAGCCAATCTATGTGTGCCACGTAGGCAACACATGGATTGTGCTTCTTTGCCTTTAATCTCGCCATCCAAATTTAATCCAATGGTCATAGATTTATCAGCTCTTTTTTCCTTATATATCTATTATTTCCTTTTAATTTTTTATTTCGAATTAATCTTAACCGTCCGATCAATTGATCAAACGAATCAAAAACGGTCAACAATTCAAAGTCCCCTAAATGCGTCTTTCTCTCTTCCACAATCAATACACGCATTCTTCTCAAAACCAGTGTTGAGTTGCTTTCTCCATTCCCAAAATACATCAGAGTTCAAAGAAACCTTTCTCTTCTCTCTTTCTTTCTCTCCTCCACCACCCCCAAACGAGAAAACCTAACCAGCTGCGTCGCCCCCTAGCCACTGCCCTCGTCTGCCACCTCTGCGAAGATTTCCCCCATTTCAGCCATCCCTAACTCGTGATTTTGAGATGGCCAGCAAATCAGTTCCAAAATGGTGCAATAACACAATTTCAATTTCAAATCCATTATTAAACACCTCTGCAATTTTTGATTTACCAAGTACAAAGGATCAACCTCTCAGAGATTGGATTCAAATTTCAAATCTTCCCCCTCTTTTGTCACATTTTTTGTTAAGTTTTGGGTTCAAATCTGGAACTTTAAGTCCGTATTTTCACTATAAATAGTGAGTCTTTTACCCTAACTTGGACAGAGTTCATACACAATTCACATTCAGAGCTCAGATTAAGATGAAGACATTGTCAGCAAAGGGGACTTATCCCTAAGGACCATTAACACTATCAAATCAGGAAGAAAAGGAAAAAAAATAGGGTAATGGTGAGGTCACTCAGCCTATCAGAGTTCAGCCAAAGAGAAGTGGTGTTTCACAAAAGACAAAGTATCAATGAAGGCACTAATATGGAATATTAGGTCTGTGAAGTCTAAAAGGGCTTTCTAGAGAGTTCAAATGCTGCACAAGTTTCATAAGTTTGCTTTCATTGCACTAGTAGAGCCCATTCAACACATCAGGACCATCAACAGATATAAGAACAGGGTTCAGATGCCTCTAGTGTTCCATAACTGCTCTGGTAAAATTTGGTTCTTTGTTAACCATGGTTTTACTGCTTCTACTATTAGTGACACAAATCAACAAATCACCATTTAACTATGTGAGATTTCTAGTGGCATAATTTTTTTTGGTTATTGTGGTCTATGCAAAATGAGACAAGAATCAAAGATTGGAACTATGGGAAGACATCTACTCAATTTCCACTGATCATCAAGATCCTTGGCTAATAGGGGAGACTTTAATGTTGTGCTAAATGGGGATGAGAAGATAGGTGGACTGCCAGTGACAAATGCAGATGTGAATGATTTTCAGAATTGTATAGGGTCTTGTGATCTAGTACAAGTGCAGTATAAGGGAAGCCCTTTTACTTGGTGGAATGGAAGGGGGTAGTTGATTGTATCTTTGAGAGGCTTGAAAAAGTCTTAATTAACTCTGAGGTGCAGAATATATTTTCACATACTGAAGTTGAGCACCTGCCCAGAGATGGGTCAGACCATGCACCCTTATTTATTACCTGTGAAAACAAAAGTACCAAATTTCAAAGACCTTCCAAGTTTCTGAAATTGTGGACTGATCATGCTAATTTCAAGGAGATAGTCAGAAGTAATTGGGACAAAGATATTACTGATAACCCTTTCCTGGATTTCAAAAGAAAGATCAAGCAGGTTAAGAAGGCCCTCACCATGTAAAGTAGACAAGCCTATGGGTACATCTTTCAGCAACTAATTATTAGAGAAGAAATTGCCAGAATAAAAGAGAAACTCTTTGAAGATCACCCCTCTCCTGAAAACAGGGCAGTGATGCAGAAGACAAAGTATGAATATATCAAATACATTCATCTAGAGGAGAGCTATTGGCAATAGAAGGATGGATATGATTGGTTTGAAAGTGGAGATAGAAATACTAAGTTTTTTCACAGTATTGTCAAAAGTAGGAGAAATAGACTCAAGATCTCCAAAATTTTAGATGACCATGGAAATTGGCTAGAAGATGATGAGCAAATTGCTAATGAGGCCATAAGTTTTTACCAAAAGCATTTCACTCAAGGAAGAGATACCACTGTTTTCCCCTTAATTGATCATATTCCAGAATCTATCACAGAATCTGGTAATGTGTTGTTAGAATCCCCTCCTGTTGTTTCAGAGATTAAGAAGGTTGTTTTCAGTCTCAATGGAGAGAGTGCATGTGGCCCTGATGGTTTATCTGGGAGATTTTTCTAGTCTTGTAGGGACATTGTGGGTGATGATGTGACTAGATTGGTTTGAGACTTCTTTGCAGGTAACACCCTCCCTAAATCCATTACTCACACTAATATTGTTCTCATTCCTAAAAAAGAAATTGTACATTCTTTCTCAGATTTGAGACCAATTATTCTAAGTAACTTTGTGAACATAATTCTATCTAGAATTGTGCATGATCGATTGGAGAACATTTTACCTAGATTGATCTCCTCTAATCAATCAGGTTTTGTTAAGGGTCAAAGCATTATTGAAAATGTCATGTTAACCCAAGAGTTGATATCTAACACAGGGAAAAGAGGGAATCCCTCAAATGTTGTGCTCAAACTTGATATGGCCAAAGCTTATGATAGGGCCTCTTGGTTCTTCTTGATGAAGGTCTTGAGGAAAATGGGTTTCTCTAACAAGGTGGTTGATGTCATTTGGAGATTAATCTCTAATAATTACTACTCTGTTTTATTAAATGGGCAAGCTGCTGGGTTCTTTCACTCTTCTAGGGGAGTGAAACAGGGGATCCTTTATCCCCTGCTCTCTTTATCTTATCAGCTGAGGTCATGACACAAGCCCTCAATCACATGTTTGATGATGAAGGCTTTGTGGGATATGCCATACCTAAATGGAGCACTAATTTGAATCATCTAGCTTATGCTGATGATACCATCATTTTCTCATCTTCTAACACCTATTCTATGGAGAAAATAATGAAGATTTTTGCAGGAATATGAACAGAAATCTGGTCAAAAGGTGAACAAGCACAAAAGCTTCTTCTACATGCATCATAACACTCATAGTGAAGTGGTATAACAGGTGAAACTTACTACAGGAATGGCAAAGGGCTCTTTCCTCTTAAAGTATCTTGGTTGCCCAATTTCACATTCCAAGAAAAAGAAGGAGCACTACTCAGAATTACTGGACAATGTAAGAAACAAGTTACAAGCCTGGAAGGGTAGGATGTTGTCATATGGAGGCAAGAAGGTGCTTATTAAAAGTGTCCTACAGAGTATCCCAATCTATGTCCTCTCAGCAATTGCTCCACCAAAGAGTGTTCTGAAGGATCTCCAGAATTTTCTCAAGATTCTTCTGGAACAATAAAGAAGCTGGCAGAAGCAAACACTGGGCTGCCTGGAACAAGGTTTGTCTACCTAAATAGGAAAGGGGTTTGGGTTTCAGATCCCTTCATGATATTTCCCAGGCTATGAATGCAAAGCTGTGGTGGAGATTTAGGACTCAAAATAACCTATGGACTAACTTCCTTTGGAATAAGTACTGTAAGAAACAACTGCCAACTCTGGTGCAATAGAGGGGAGGATCACAAGTTTGAAAGGCTATGTTACAGAATAGGGAGAGAGTTGAACAATATCTATGGTGGGAACCAAAAAGTGAAACTTCTACTATTTGGTTTGACAACTGGAGTAATATTGGCCCACTGTTCATGCATCTATCAGAGGTACAAACCTGCCATCCTTTAAAAGATGTTGAAGATCTTCTCACAGAAGATGGATGGAACTATGAGAGTATGCAAAATGAAGTCCCATAATATGTTGTGAATCATGTCAAAGATAATATGGGGTTTTCTTGCCTTCAAGATATTAAGGATAAACCCTGGTAGACCAGGAACAATACAAGGAAGTTTACCACTAAGAGTGCCTGGGAACTTATAAGCATAAAGCTGATATCAATGATGATCTACAAGCTGTTTGGAGTAAGGGGTTGCCTTTCAAATTCTCATTCCTAGCCTGGAAGGTATGGTAGGGGATTGTTCCTGTAGCTACTCTAATGAATAAATGAAATTCAGACATTGCTGACACATGTGGGTGTTGTATCAATCCAGAGAGAGAAACCATAAACCATTTGTTTCTTAAAGGTGAAGTTGCTGAAAAAGTGTGGAGTCACTATTGTGCAGGAGCTGGCATTGTTGAACAAAGGCTCAACCTAAGGCAAAGTGTTAGGTTCTGGAGAAATTAGAATGGAAACAGTAAAATGAATGTTGTTTTTAATGTTATTCCTATGATAATCCTCTGGTACATATGGAAAAAAAGAAACACTTTGCTACATGGAGGCACCTACCAGGATAGGAAGATCATCTGGGAAATTAATGATACCATTATCAAGTTTCTCAAGGTCAGATTAAAGATGGAGATAGTGGGAAGAGAGTGGGTTAACATTGTAGATTCTTTGCAGAGATACAAAAGCTGCTCGACTTTCAAATTGGTAAAGTGGATTCCACCTGACACTGGTTGTCTAAAAGGCAACACAGATGGGGCCTCAAAAGGTAACCCTGGACCTAGTTTTATTGCTTTCTTCATCATAAACACAGATGGTGACCTAGTGGTGGCAAAGGGTGCTAGAATTAAGGATACAACCAGCTTAGTGGCAGAAGCTGCTTCCATTAGAGAGTGCCTACAATATTGCAGAGATAACTTTATTTATCAGATTATAGTGGAAAGTGACTCTTGGGCAATGGTGCAGATTCTTAAAGGGGAATGGGAAGCCCCATGGAGTGTGACAATGGTGGTCAACTCCATAAAAGCTATGATGATTTCCATATCAGCAAGAGTGGTACATTCCCTCCGGGAAGGCAACACTCTTGCTGATTTTTTTACTAATCTAGTGTTTGATTTTGCAGGTGATTTCCAGTTTAACAACTTGGAACAAGTTCCAATAAGAGGTAGAAATATCATCAACTTAGACAAGGCAGGAACCCCAAATATTAGAAGGACCACAGTGGACTCATAATAATAACAATAACAGCAGCAACAACGATATCAGAAGGTACCCCAACCTAAAGCAGGGTACAAACAGGAACAACAACTAAAGCACCAAGGTACAACCAGAAATTAGAGGGGTCGTTGGTTAGTTCATAAAGCAGGTTAGCTCTTCTCATGACTCAGCCCCTTAGTGTTCTCTACCCTCTTTTAATTTTGTCTACCCAAGACTTAACAATAGAGAGATGAGGACATACCTGGGAGGAAGATTGAGATTGAGCTCCCCTTATCAACCTGCGACCTCTGAGCTTCATCAACAATCAAGATGCTTAAAACAAAATTTGTGTTAGAAGGTTAAAACTCAAGATCGGGCAGGAGTAACCATGGTAAAGATATTACCTGAAGTTGGAAGTGATTTCCTTTGACTACAACACCTACATCCAGTGAGAGCCTTGGATGTCTGGGTAGAGTACTCAAACATCAGTAATCTCAGATCCAAAATGGAAGCTCCAAATCTAATGGCGACCATTCCTGTCACAGAAACAAGAGATTACTAAGCTATTTCCTGATGTCTTCTCGAGTTATTCTCCAACCTAGGTGGTGGTATCAGCTTCGCTGAAGCTCAATCCACCGCGCCATGAAAATGATAAAAGAAGATAAAAGGTGAGATGCTTAGCTGAGGGGCGGATCTTCTGTTAAAGCTTCTTCCGAAGCTCAGAAGATCGTTGCTTGGCGGCGTCATTCCAGATCTTGGATCCAAGCTCAAATCGACAAGTTTGCTGCGGCTAAGAGTGGAAGGGAAAGGGTTTCTTCTCTTTCCTAATTGATCTGAGTTTCTTTCTTGTTGTCGGATTGTATTTCGGGTTTTGGGCCAAACTTTTGGGCCTGATCTTTCATTTGTTTTTGCTTGAATTTTTCATTTTTTAATGAATGGGCTACACGCCCACTTTTAATTTAAAAAACAACTATTATATATTTAAAAATTACGTAAAAAAATAAATTGCAATAATTAATAATTTAAAATATTTGAAAGGCGCATAATTTTTTTTGAAGGAAGTAACATATATTATTTAAAAATAACATAAAAAGAACTATAAATCACAATAATTAACAACTTAAAATATTTAAAAGACATATAAAAAATTTAGTTGATTCTCTAAATTCTATCAATGCACATAAATTGGAGTAGAAAGAATAATATATATTATCTAAAAATTATGTAAAAAATACTATGTCATTATGCATCATTTTAAAGTGCAACCTTTTAATTCTAGTGGTAAACATAGTTTAATTAATTAATATGGTGTTTGATTACATGTATAAGTTATGACAAAATTTATGTATTACATTAAATCACAATAATTAATAACTTAAAATATTTAAAAATTATTTAAATTTTTTGATATGACTCTCCAAATTTTAGCTATGTCATATATATTCAGACAACGGAAGTAACATATATTGTTTTAAAGTGCATAAAAATTATTATAAATACAATAATTAACAACTAAAAATATTTAAAAATATATATATAAAAATTCAGTTGACATATGAATTGAGATAAAAAAAAATACATAAGACAACTTTTAGTGTGATTTGTTTGGCCCATGTTGACACTAAAATTTTGATCTAGTTGATAAATACAAATCAATGTATACCAATTTTTTTTTTTTTTTTTGGAAAACAACAAGTTGAATCAACTTCAAATTATTGTGAGATTCAATTTAACAAAAAGAAAAGGATTCATGGGTGTAATGAACTTCTAATGGAGAATAAGAATTTTTTTTGTTTTTTCTTTGATTTTTGATGATGATTAGCGGAGAGGGAAACTATTTGTTTGCCCTTTTTTTGGATTTGTTCAACCTCTACCATTTTACTTTGATTTGAATACTGAATTGAGTTTGCATATGTTAAGATATAATTTATAGGGGGAGAATTTATAAATTTGAAATTACCTCTCACTCATATTCTCCACCATTTCTGCCTCTCGAGAAAACAAGAAATCAAACACACCCATTTTTTATTTTCAACAATATCTCAAAATCAACACTGCCCACCCTAATCAAAACTACACACTACTCCTATCAACTACCTCACCAACTTTGCCAACTCCATCCCAGATTTCTACTCCAAAGTCGTTCATGTTACTCCTACCAAACCCCTCCTCCTATTAACCTGACCATGTTTAAATCCTTCAAATTCTTCCTTTTTTTTAACTCCCATCTTGATTTTATCCCTGTTGGAGAATCTACAAAATCAAAATTATTATTTTTATATTTTACATTATTCTTAGGACAACCTCTCTTATTCATTAGAATTACACCAAAATCACTCTAATAATTCGAAGAACAAGTAAAACTCAAATCAATAATATATATCCTCAAAACACTAAATTTTCTTGTGGAGAAAACACTAAAAGATGATGGCAATTATTGGTGAGGTTTAACTTTTAATGGAAGACAATTTAGTGAAGAAGATTGAAATTGAGAGAGAAAAAGAAGGGAGAAAATTTAGGAAATCAGTTGAAACAAATACTATTGTGGAGAATTTAGGAGAGATAAAACAAATACAGTTGTCAACTAAAAAAAATAAAAAATATTTGTAAAAAAATAGGTGGCAAAAAGTAGCCCACTAAATGTGAAAAGATTGAAATTGACATATAAGTACAATACTCATAAAATACTGCAGTTTATAGCAAAAGAAATTAGCAAAAAATAACTTTTAATTAATTGACATTAAATAGCCAATTAACAAAAAGCTATCCACTTTTTAAGGGTTAATATTTTTTTATTTCTACTTTTAAATGAAAAGTCACATATATTTTCTCTCTCTCTCTCTCTCTCTTCTCTCACGTGCTTTCTCTCTCTTTCTTTCATTCTTTCTTTCTCTCTGTGCCACATTTTAATGGATGAATATTTTTTATTTCTATATTTTCTCTTTTTCTCTCTCTCTCTCTCTCCTTTTTTATATTTATATTTATGTATACATATAAAATATAATTTATATATGCATAAAATTTTATTCATAAAAGTTGATGTATACGGTAACTGCAAATGTATACATAAATTATAGTATATTTTATTTGTATACGTAAGAATATTAATAACTATAGTTGCAGCTACATAATATATACATAAAAAAATTAATATGATTTATCTATACATAAAAATTTATTAATAATAACCGACGTATAAATTTAATTGATGAATACTATAATTGCAGTATGTATACATAAACTTTATTTTATTTATATACATAATAATATTAACAACAATTATAGTTGCAACTGCATAATATATACATACAAAAATTTAATATGCTATACGTATACATAAAATTTTATTCATAAAAATTAACGTGTAAATTTAGTTGATGTATACGATAACTATAATATGTATACATAAATTTACTTATACCATCACTTTGTTATGTTAAAGCAATAAAATCATTCATAGTTTAAATTGCCTAGATGATTATATGCTTAATAGAGTGTAGAGAAGATTTTGAATAACATATTGCCTTTGAATTTTAAGAAAAACTAGAGAGAGAAAAATAAAAGAGAAAAAACTATAAATGATAAAATGTCTTTAGATCTATAGTTTTATGCTTTGTGTCTATTAATCAAATGAATTTGCTACATAACTTAAAAAAATAGTAGTAGATTCTTATGAACAAGAAAGTGAAGCAATTTATTTTTCCTTTTTTTTATTTGTATAATCGCATTTCGATTTTTTCTTGGAGTAGAATACCAAATGGAATTTGCATGTTTTGAAATTGATTTTATAGGTGGAGAATCTACAAAATCTGAATCACTATCATGATTTTTCACTTGAACCGTGGTAGAGCCTCTCTTACCTAAAGATTCATAGTGAACTTCGATGAGAGTTTCTCTTGAAGCAATGACGCGTTGATCTAGTCGCCACCGGAGCGACAAATAACTATCTAAATTGATTCGTTTGGGAGGAAACGCTAAGGGCCTGTTTGGAAATCAACCCCGAGAATTTGATTTGGTGTAATTGGGTGTAATTACGTTGTTTGGCATGTTTGGTTGGCCAGGTAATTACTTGGTCAGCAAGTAATTGGGTGTAATTGACATGGGGTAATTACACTCTCCAATTCACAAGAAGAAGCTACAAATTGCTGGTAATTACATGGTGTAATTACAAGTTGGTCACTTTTTAATTTCGTCCTTTTATTTTTATTTTTTCGTTTTAATTTATTTTTTATTTCTATTATTTTTGAAATTCTTTTTCATTTTTATTATTCTAATAATTTTAAAAATATTTTTTTTTATTTTATATTATTTATATTTCATCTCCTTCTCATTTTCCAACCTTTACTTCTTGTGATTCCATGCCATTATTTGTATTATCTATTTAATATCTATTTTATATTTATTTGTTTCATTTAGCATAATTTATTTAGTATTCTAATTTTTAAATTAAAATAGAATTAGGTTATAGACTTAGGTTTTCCTTTTCTTTTGAATCATATTTAGGTACATTATGTTGAAATTTGACATAAGAGTATTATGTTAACTTTTTTGTTTTGAATTTTTAACTTATGTTATATTTTCAGTTCCAATTTATTTGTTTTACTAGTATTGACTTAATATTTAACATTGCAAGCCATTCATTTTTTAGTTAGAATTGATAGATTATCTTTTTGTCAAATATTTTAATAATTTTATGACATTATATTTATAATATTAATCTTTTTGTCAAACATGCATTTCATGATGTTTTTAAAAATCATGTACTTAAGTTTTTATGATTAATTTAATTAAAATATACTAATTTACAAAATATAAATCAATTATTTTCTATAATATTAATTAAGGATATATATTTATTAATTGATATATTTCAAAAGACAATATATATATCTTAAATATTTATCTAATATCATTTATAAAGGCCCTTATTTGTTTAATGTAAATTTTTAGTTTTTGATAGTTACCTATTATTTTAAAATTTTAATATAACAATGTGATTACACTTGTGCAATAAAAAAATACACTTGTAATTACAATGTAGTTACAATGTGGCAAATAAACAGGTCATCGTAGTTACTAGGTTGTGTAATTATTACCTTAGTAATTACACCAATTTCAATTACCAAGTGACTTTCCAAACTGACCCTAAAAGATGATAGACAAATTTTTGAAAGATTTGATTCTTACCATTTGGCCATGAAAACCAAATATCAAATTGGAGTTGGAGTTGGAGTTGGAGTTGGAGTTGGAGTGCTTGAAGTTGGAGTTGGAGTTGTGTTTAGTCATGAATATAAATTGGAGTTATTTTTGATTTTTTAAGTTGAATTCCGGCATTTTTTAAAATTTTATGGCAAATACCTTTTTCGAAATTCAACTCCGAAAAAAAGTAAAAAATTTCCATGGCCAAACGCCCACTTAATGCATGAAAGATAATTTAGAGAAGAAAAAACTTAGGAGAGAAGAAAAGAAGAGTAAGGATTTAGAAGATAAGGAGAAGAGATATGTTTAGATACGATTGAGAGAAAAAAATAGAACAAATCAAATCCCAAGAAAGAAATATTCGAAAAATTTCAGTAAAAAGATATTTGTAAATTCAAATAAGTTGGCTATAAAGTAGTCCATTAAATATAAAAAGATCATTAATTGTCATAAATAAATAAGTGAATTATTTATTACCAATTTTATCTATAAATTATCATGTTGTGTCATTTTTTAATCATTAATTGCCATAAATTAAAACATGAGCTATATTTATTGCTAATTTTATGCACCCTATGTCATTTTTTTCATATAAAATTAAAAGATGACAGGTTGGGCGGGTTACATGAGTTTTGTTAATTTTGCCGCCCTAGAGTCCTGGGTGAATGAATTAAGGGTGACAAAAATGTTTCAAATTTAAGTTGTAGTGACTTAAGTTATTTTAATTGAGTAGAGGTGACAAAAATTAGATTAGGAATTAATGAGTTTTGACTCATTTTCTGAGTTGCCCTCAAGTTTTTATTTTTACACTTTGACCCATGGGACCCATTCCCCTTTTGGGAGAATTAAATAAAACCCTAATTACCTAAAATGGGAGGGGGAAAAAGGACCGCCTCCCCTTCTTTTTGCTTCTCTTCCTCTCGCCATTTTCAGAGCATTCTCCATTGTTGTTGTTGTTGTTGTCTTCTTCTTCTTCATCATCATCATCTTCTTCTTCTTCATCATCATCTTCTTTTTCTTCTACTCCCCTGCCCTCCATTGTTGTTGTTGCTGCTGCCACAACTGCTGGTTGGTACTGGACCAAAATTTTGGATCAAATTTGTTCGTAATCACTGGGCATTGCTTCATAGGTGATTTTGGTAAGTAAAAATAATGATTTTTAGTTCAATTTCTCATCTGGGTATATCTGCTGTTTTCCTGCAATTTTCAGTAGCGTATCCAACAGATGACCCATCTGTTGCAACAGATGATCTGTTGCAACAGATCTATCTGTTGGATTCATATTACATTAGCTGGCAAAGCTGGTTCAGAACCAGAAGCTTAATCCAACAGATAAGTCATCTGCTGCAACAGATGAGTTATATGCTGCAACAGATGAGTTATCTGTTGCAGCATATGACTTACCTGTTGGATTCATGTTCAGAACCAGTAGCTTGATCCAACAGATAGGTCATCTGTTGCAACATATAACTCATCTGTTGCAACATATATCTCATCTGTTGCAGCAGATGACTTATCTGTTGGATTAAGCTTCTGGTTCTGAACATGTATCCAACATGTTTGTTGGGACAATGATATAATTTTATTGTTTTATATAGATACTCAACTTTACTATACTATTATTGATTTTTTTAACAAAACTCTTTAGGTATCATTTATGGAGGAATCAATAACAATAGGGGTTGATTGTCATGGTGAATGGATCGAGAAGAACAATCGATTTATTTGGCGTTGGAAGGATGGTGACTTGTTAGAAACGATAGCGATGACAGTCCAACAAGATATTTTGTATGATGATTTTGTTAACTTAATCATCAGTTGTTGTGAATTAAATTGCCAACCGAAAGATCTTGTCATCAGTTACATGCACAGCTCTTTTGAAAATCAGAGGGTCTTGCCTTTTAAGATAAGGGATCAAGTTCGTTTGCGTGCTTATTTGAGTGATGCAGCTAGGCCCATTTTAAGGGTATACGTAATTGAAAAGCCGATAGAGAACCCCAATTTAGCTCAAAACCAACAAGATATGTTAAATGATGAGTTGGAGGATAGGGTAGATATGAATATTCCAGATAATGGAAGTGGGGCAGAATTGGATGGTCCAAGCTGTGGGGATGACAAAACTCCTACACCTGATGTTGGGAGCAATACAGTGGGCAATTCTCAATCAACACAGTCTATCCATGTACAAGAGGATGAAACAGGTTTTTATAAGGGAATGACATTCAAGAACAAGCAAGAACTAGCAACTTCGTTGAAAATTGCTTGCTTGAAAAAAGATTTTAGACTCAAGAAGGTGATTAATTCGCGTAATGTGTATTGTTTTAGATGTGTATATCAGGAGTGCAAATGGTGGATTAGGGCTGTGAAGCTTTTAAGTTCTGATAGATTCTGTATTACAACCTATGTAAAGTATCACACGTGTGGTTCTGAGCATATCACGAGTCATAATCCGTACGCCACAGCAAAAGTCATCGGTGAAATTTTCAAAAATAGGTTCCCCGAAGGTAAAGGCCCATCTACACAAGACATGAAACATCAAATTCGTACAGAATTGGGTGTTAAGGTGAGTTATTGGAAGATTTGGAAGGGCATGGAGATTGCAAAGTCTTTGATTAGGGGAACACATGAGCACGGGTATGCAGTGCTTGATGCTTACCGTTATATGCTTCAGTCCGCAAATCCAGGAAGTAAGACAGCATTGAAAATTGATGAAAATGGAAAGTTTAAGTACTTTTTTGTATCCTATGGAGCTTGGATACGTGGTTTTGAGCAAATGAGAAGAGTCATAGCCGTTGACGGGACATTCTTGAGGAGCAAGTATGAAGGAGTTTTATTGTCAGCTGTGGCACAAGATGCGGAGAATCATATTTTTCCGCTTGCTTTTTGTGTAGTTGACAAGGAGTGCGATGCCTCATACCGATATTTTTTTGAACAAATGAGAAGCTATCTAGATGATACTGCTGATTTGTGCATAATTTCTGATAGGCATCCAAGTATCAAGAAGATGGTTTCAATTGTCTACCCTACAGCTCATTATGGTTGTTGCATAAGGCACCTTGGGGAGAATATTCGAAACAACTTTCACAATGCGAAGGTCGTATCTCATTTTTATAAAGCAGCAAAAGCGTACAAAATTGATGAGTTCAATGACCATTTCAATCAAATAAGAGACATGGTACCAGGAGCAGCCGAACATCTTGAACGTGTTGGATTCCACAGGTGGAGTAGAGCATTCTGTCCGGGAAATAGGTATAATATTATAAATTGAGTGATTTATTTGAGTTTATTGTCAATTATATCTTACTGGTGATTATTTATTTGTATAGGTATAACATTATGACGACAAACATAGCTGAGTCGGTGAATGCAATGTTCGACGTTGAAAGAGAATTTCCCATTGTCGCTCTATTTAATGAAATAAATAGGAGATTTGCACAAAAATTTCACGAGAGGCGTACGGAGTTCATCAACTCACCAACCATCTTTGTCCCTGAAATGGAAAAAAAAATAACAGAGTACGTCAACTTGGGAAACAAGTTATTGGCTCATCAAACTGCCAACTACAAGTTCAGTGTCACCGGTCATGGTGAAGTTGCTACGGTCGATTTGCAAGCAAGATCTTGTACATGTAGAGTATTTGACATGGATAAAATACCTTGTCCACATGCTATGGCAGCGCTTCGAGTCCAATATGGTGAAGATTTTGGTAGGCGGATTTATGAGTACTCATCCTCATATTATACGGTGGAGAGATACATCATTGCATACTGTGAGGAAATTCATCCTGTGCCTTCTGAAGAATCTTGGAATGTTCCTTTGGAGATTTTAGAGAGAGAAATATCTCTTCCACATATTGACCCAAGCAAACCGGGAAGAAGGCGAAAAAAGAGGAGGCGTGGAGTCGGAGAATCATTTCCAACAAGAAAAAATAAGTGCTCTATATGTAAGACGGTTGGCCACAAAAGAACTACATGCCCAGATCGAAATGCTCCATAATTGTTAATGTTGCACTCATTTTCTCCATTCTTGTAATAGTAATAGTATTGTTATTCTGAACTTTTAGTACTTTTTTATGATATTTCAATCGGTGATGTTTGTGAACTTAACTGATTTATTTATTGCAAAAGATGGTGAAATCTGTTGGGAATAATTAAATATGTTACTACAAATATTGGAAATAATCTGTTGCAACATATGAATTATTTGTTGGAAATCATCCAACAGATATAGACATATGTTGCAACATATGACTCATATGTTGGAAACATAATAAGAGTAAACCAACAGATGGTATAGTTATTTCCAACATATGCTTAATATGTTGCAACATATTATACATATGTTATGATTTCATCCAACATATGAGTCATATGTTGCAACAGAAGAGTGATATGTTGCAACATATGTCTATATCTGTTGCAACATAATAAGAGTAAACCAACAGATGAGTCATATGTTGCAACATATGAGTGATATGTTGCAACATATGAGTGATATGTTGCAACATATCACTCATCTGTTGGTTTACTCTTATTATGTTGGAACATATGAGTGATATGTTGCAACATATGAGTCATATGTTGCAACATATGACTAATCTGTTGCAACATATCACTCATATGTTGCAACATATGACTAATCTGTTGACTTATTTGGTGTGAATTGCTTAATTAACTCATGATTAGTAATAAACTAAGTTATTTAATCATAATTAGCTTTCAATTAACAACTTCAATTCAAATATTTAATAATGTGTGTAACAACTATTGGAAAAGCAATATGTACAATAACCCTAACATAGGGTATTTATAGGAGTAGTAGAAACCAAATCCAAAACGGGCTAGGAATCCCCAAAACGCGGGTCGCCGCCTGACGCTACTGCCTTAACTTGACGGCCAGGCTGACGGACCGTCAAGGTTGTGACGGACCGTCGCCTGGGCCGTCACATTAAGGCAGTGGCACTGCCTCCTTTGCTGCCATGGTGCGACGGTGGGGGTGACGGACCGTCACAGCCTTGACGGGCCGTCCCCTTGGCCGTCATCCTTAGGCAGCATGGTGCCTCCACTTGACGGTCCATGTGACGGACCATCACATGTGTGACGGGCCGTCACTCAGGCCGTCACTCTTAGGCAGAATGTCGTTTTTCTCGTATTTTCTTCCGTTTCCGTGTTTGTTCCCATTTCCTACAAATACAACATAAAAACATCAAAAACAACAACGGTTGCTTGAAAACGTACGATTGTTCTTAGTTAAAAGGAGTCGAAAATGACGTAAAATGGCGTCACATCACATATGTTGGATGAAATCAGAGCAGTAGCTACTGCTTTAATTTCATCCAACATATGAGTCATATGTTGATTATTTGGTGTTTGAATTGTGAATTGCTTAATTAACTCATGATTAGTAATAAACTAAGTTATTTAATCATAATTAGCTTTCAATTAACAACTTCAATTACAATCTCAATGAATACACAATAATTGCATGATCAACTAAGTGTAGTGACCCTAAATAGAGGGATCAATTGACTTATTTGATGTGGATTGCTTAATTAACTCATGATTAGTAATAAACTGAGTTATTTACTCATAATTAGCTTTCAATTAACAACTTCAATTACAATGAGTGATATGTTGAAACATATGAGTGATATGTTGCAACATCTGAGTGATATGTTGCAACATATGAGTGATATGTTGCAACATATGAGCGATATGTTGCAACATATGACTCATCTGTTCCAACATATGAGTCATATGTTGCAACATATCACTCATCTGTTGGTTTACTCTTATTATGTTGGAACATATGAGTGATATGTTGCAACATATGAGTCATATGTTGCAACATATCACTCATCTGTTGACTTATTTGGTGTGAATTGCTTATTAACTCATTATTAGTAATAAACTAAGTTATTTAATCATAATTAGCTTTCAATTAACAACTTCAATTACAATCTCAATGAATACACAATAATTGCATGATCAACTAAGTGTAGTGACCCTAAATAGAGGGATCAATTGACTTATTTGATGTGAATTGCTTAATTAACTCATGATTAGTAATAAACTAAGTTATTTACTCATAATTAGCTTTCAATTAACAACTTCAATTACAATGAGTGATATGTTGCAACATATGAGTGATATGTTGCAACATATGAGCGATATGTTGCAACATATCACTCATCTGTTCCAACATATGAGTCATATGTTGCAACATATGAGTGATATGTTGCAACATATCACTCATGTGTTGGTTTACTCTTATTATGTTGGAACATATGAGTGATATGTTGCAACATATGAGTCATATGTTGCAACATATCACTCATCTATTGACTTATTTGGTGTGAATTGCTTAATTAACTCATGATTAGTAATAAACTAAGTTATTTAATCATAATTAGCTTTCAATTAACAACTTCAATTACAATCTCAATGAATACACAATATTGCATGATCAACTAAGTGTAGTGACCCTAAATAGAGTGATCAATTGACTTATTTGATGTGAATTGCTTAATTAACTCATGATTAGTAATAAACTAAGTTATTTACTCATAATTAGCTTTCAATTAACAACTTCAATTACAATGAGTGATATGTTGAAACATATGAGTGATATGTTGCAACATCTGAGTGATATGTTGTAACATATGAGTGATATGTTGCAACATATGAGCGATATGTTGCAACATATGACTCATCTGTTCCAACATATGAGTCATATGTTGCAACATATCACTCATCTGTTGGTTTACTCTTATTATGTTGGAACATATGAGTGATATGTTGCAACATATGACTCATATGTTGCAACATATGAGTGATATGTTGCAACATATGACTCATCTATTGACTTATTTGGTGTGAATTGCTTAATTAACTCATGATTAGTAATAAACTAAGTTATTTAATCATAATTAGCTTTCAATTAACAACTTCAATTACAATCTCAATGAATACACAATAATTGCATGATCAACTAAGTGTAGTGACCCTAAATAGAAGGATCAATTGACTTATTTGATGTGAATTGCTTAATTAACTCATGATTAGTAATAAACTAAGTTATTTACTCATAATTAGCTTTCAATTAA
>QJPP01000199.1:0-94893 GCA_003996215.1 Jaltomata sinuosa
TAGGGTTGGGGGAGCCATGGCAAACGTAGCAAGATAGATTCCGGGTAGCGTCGGGTTCAATATATATGTTGTCACGTTGTTAATCATACATTGTGTAACGTTTTCTAGTGGTTGCAAACATTAGAACATGCCTAGGTTTAATTTGCTTGAGTAAAGAGATTAAAATTGGGAAACTTGATTAACGACGAGGATTCGAGACTACCAACTCTCGTCTTATGATTAATGCTGTAACTAGATTAATCTACTTGATGTTTAGGGTTGAAATCTAAAAGCACACCTTTTCAAGTTCGAGAGAATTGAAAAGTAAATTTGTCTATTTGGTTGAGAAACGTTTAGACGATACAATTAATTTAATCACATCGTGACACGCATATAGAAAGAACCCGATTAAGCTAGAATTCGACATTGTTACCAACGCCATGGTAAACACTTCCCTAGTTCGCTCTCTCCTATTGATTATCGCTCTTACATTATTGTTGTTTTGTTTACACATTGTTCACACAAAACCCCCCCTTTTATTTACCGGAAACTATTGACTATTAGTCACATAATTCACTAACGACTTGAATTTGCACCGTATTCTCTGTGGGATTCGACCCCAACCTAGTTGGGTTCTATATTTGACTACGACCGCTTACGCTTACTAATTGGAGGTGTAGTTTGGGCGTTATCACCATGCCATGAGGGCCACTATATTTGTATGTCGCGAGGACCATGCCATGAGGGCCATCATATTTACATGTCGCGAGGACCATTCCACGAGGGCCATTACATTTGCATGTCGCGAGGACCATGTCATGAGGACCATGTCATGAGGACCATTGTATTATCATCCACATTATCATTCAATACCACAGATACACATCCCCTGCGAAGACTATTTCCCTCTAACCGACCGGTTGCAAATTGGATGACATTAATAGGCATTCCTAAGTCGCACTTGCTGTGCAATATTGACCCTCAACATGCTTATATCCGAGATCGCGTGAGACGGTGGAGTCTAACATTGAGGATATCATTATCATCATTATCATTATCATTATTTATTATTCCAAGTCTGACATTCAGCATATTTATATCTGATATCGCGTAAGATGGAAGAGTCTGACGTTGAGGGTATATTTGCTCCTTTATTATGCCAAATCTGGTATTCAACATATTTATATCCAATATCGCGTGATACGGAGGAGTCTGACATTGAGGGTATATCTTCTCCTCTATTATGCCATGTCTGGCATCCAACATATTCATATCCGAGATCGTGTGAGACGGTGGAGTCTAACATTGAGGATATTATTATTATTTATTATGCCAAGTCTGACATTCATCATATTTATATCAGATATCGCGTAAGATGGAGGAGTCTGAAGTTGAGGATATTTATGAACTCTTATTCAAAAGCGTCGATCACCAGAAGATGCAGCTATATTTGATCTTGTGGCAAAGACCTTGTCATCCCCAATAAGAAAATACTGCTTGCCGTCGAGGTTGAAATCATATAGTCTGAAGGATGTCTATAAGACGTTATCTAAATAGGACGATGTACTGGATTTCCCCTAAATTAGAAGGCCAATGGTCTTCTGTAAGTCACAACGATATCTAAAACTGGATAGTGTGCAAGATTTCCCAAAAGTCACAATGATATCTAAAACGGGATAGTGTGCAAGATTGCCCAAAACTTGACAGACTAAGAGTTATCTGTAAGACGCAGCGATATCTGAAATCGGATAGTGTGCAATATAACCTAAAGATTGACGGTTCAAGGGTAATGCGTAAGTCGCAATAATATCCTAAATTGGGTAAAAGTGCAAGACTACCAAAAATTGATATTCCAAGGGTTATCTATAAGCCACGACATATCCACGTTGATATTGTGCAGAACTACCCAAAGGTTAGCAATACAAGGAAAATCTATAAGTCACGTTATATCCAAGATCGGATAAAAGTGCGGGATTACCCTAAAGCTGACAATTCAAAGGACATCTGTAAGATGCCTCTATTCAAAGTCAGATGATGTGCAAGATTACTCGAAGTTGACAAGATAAAGGCATTTGTAAGCCGCCTCTGCCCAAAGTCGGATGATGTGCTAGATTACCCAAAGCCTGACAATGCAGGGAATATCTGTTAGTCGTATTGATACGGATGATGCGCAAGATTCAACCCAAAGTTATATGCAAAAGACCGCTACCAATAGCCAATAAAGCTATCATATTCAAGAGAATGCCACAAATGGTCAAGAGGATCGTCACCATTGCGACGACTACAAAAGTTATCATATTCAAAAATCACCACATTCAACCGCCATATAGTTGGATTACCTAACACTTTTAAGTCACAACAACGAGAATTCACAAATCTAACACTTCTAAGCCGCAACAACGGAAATGTGCAAAGTGTTTAAGTCGCAATAATGGGAATGCGCAAATATAACACTTCTAAGCTACAACAACAGAAATGTGCAAAGTGTTTAAGTCGCAACAACGAGAATGCGCACTAGGCAATCCTATCCGATACCCAAGAAGGCTATCATGCTTAATCATCATCAAAATTGCTATTTCCTAAGACAGAGACAAACAGGGACAATGTCCGACTCAGAAACAACGGACGCAAAAAGATGAGGTACAAAACTATCTCTCCTTATCGAGCTATTTTACTACTAATAATCTTTTCGAAATATTGTCGAGAACATCCAAGAGGATGAAAATGTCGAAGCAGAACAACAGGTATAAAATACGTCAAAAAGATGTTATCACACATGATTCGAACGTAATTCAAGGATGAGGTATGACAAAGAAACTATCTCTCTAAATGGAATTACTTTACCACTAACCATTTTGTTTTGAGATGTTGTCGAGAGCATCCGAGAAGTATGAAATTCTAAAAACAAAACCACAGGTGTGGACTACACCAAAAAGGATGCATCACAACGTGGAACTTTTTCTTAGAAGCAAACTAGGACATAGTCTAGAAAGGAATGTAAACTTTCTGGACGCGAGTTGAGAATCGACTTCCGCTTTAATCAAAACACACCCCTATTAGAAGGGATGTGGGTATTTCCTATCGTTGGGGTTTCGCATCCAGGGTATGTCCTGAATTCACGCTGGAAGCAGTATTCCCTCTTTCCAATCCGAGTGACAATACACCTCGAGCTTTGGGAATTATGTCCCTGTAGCTTTTATCTATGGATGTAAGGTCCCCACATATTGAATTGAGATGATTACCAGCCTCTTTTCCATAACTCAATTACTTGTCACTCATCCCGAGCCAAAGGTTGTCTTAACATAAAGATTCCTTTTCCACCGATTGAGTCGAACTACAAGTAGCCTGATTCCTAAGTCCTGGGATATGTAGGCGGGCTCTATGTTGAAAACTCGATTGCATTCCAAACTCCCTCTAATCTCCTTACTCTCCAGCTTTCTGGTCTCTCCGTACGCTAAAATCGAGATAGTTTGAAATTTCTTAAAAATCCTGCATAAAATCAAGCATCTTGAACTACAAGTGGCCTAAATTCTTATGTAACCTGAGATATGTAGGAAACTTGATACCGGAGTTTGGCCATGATTCCTTAAAATTCGTGCTAAAACCAACTGCTTCCAAGAGATGAACTAGTGGTCGGATAGAATTGGGATTGTCAATTCCCTTTGCCCAGGGTTCATTACACTCACCCTACCCAAAGGGAGGGGCAGTTGTTGACACCCAATTTTTACCCTCCAATATTTGATTAATTATCGAGCTTTTAGATTTTATACAATTTTAAATAATTAATTTTGTAATTAAAAGAATATTTAAAATTAATTTTGGAGAATATTCTATAATCTTCATGAATAAACATGTGTCTACGTATATTCATAATATATATAGATGTATATCAATTTGTGAATTTTTATAGATATTCAAAGGATTTTTTCCCAAAAAATTATTTCAAATATTTAAAACTGCCAATTTAGATCGAAATAATTCAAACGGGAATTAAATTGTGAAAGATTGGTATTTTCATAAACACATGTTTAAATACGATGGAAAATTAGATCTTTAATTGTGTTAAAATAATAAAAGATTGGTTAAATTAATCGTATTTAGTTTGCCCCTATTCCAATTACGACCTAATTCGTTTGAATTAATTCAATTGGGTCTATTTGGCCACAATCTTAATGATTTGGCTAAAATTTTAACTATTTGGTTACCAATTCGACCAAATCTGGCCACATTTGCAATGCAATGTGGCCAAATCCTTAACCCACTACCCAATAGCCCTAAACTTTTGTTTCAGCTAGTTTTGGGCTCTAATCCACCCAACAATTGACCTGACGGCCCACTCCCTTTTCCACTCTAACCCTCCTGACCCGGCCCAAAAATCCAACACCCCTATACCTTTCTATTCCCCTTTCTCTTTCCATTTTACACAAAACCAAACGACCCCTTATGCACCTCTCTCTCTTCATCTTTTCCATAGATGACAAGAACAACAACAACCCAGATGAACAACTCCTAAATCATTGGGTAATCGTCAATCCTCCGTCTATTCCCCCTTCGTCCCCATTTCCAGTACGAATTAGTGAGCTGTCCAGGTTTTAGAAGAACCTAGAAGCTCCAGGTGGCGTCCCAACGTCTCTCACCTCTGAAAAGCGGTGAATGATCTTAAAAATCACAGGTGCATGATTGATTTCATACCAACCGGGTACAAACACGGCATTATCAGAGGGAGTTGGGTTTTGATTTTGAAATCCCTCAACCCTTATCCAAAAATCCCCAAGTTTTTCCCCCCATTTCCACCCGTTGGAAACCCCAGAAATTCTCCTATATAAACCCTTCTATTCTCTACTGTTGAGAGGGTTTTTTTGGATAGCAAGGCTTTGGAGAGTCCTTTTCTCTAGCACTTGGGGAAATCTATCAAGTCAAAAAGGTGAAAATCACACTGTTTTGGTTGAGTTTCTCTTGAGAATTTTGTGAGTTATTCCTCTTGCTGTTTGGAGTTTCTCTTGTGGTTTAAGAACCAAGAATCCTCAATCTCTTAATCCATTGGAAAGTCATCGGAAAAAATTCAACTCGTCTCGTCTCAGCTTTGCTGCTCGGAAAAAGGTAACATACCCTTTCCTTTCACTTTACTTTTCTTGTTTCTATTGTTGTTGGTTGGCTGTGATAATCTGAGGATGTTGTTATTGTTGTTGATTATTGTGTTAAATACTGTCTAATAGTTGATTGAGTGTCGTTGTTGGTTTGTTTGATCAAGAGAGATGGATTGAGTCATTGAGGAATAGTCGAGCTCGGGATGGGCTTTGAACTTGCCGGTTTGGCTCATCCCAAGAGCTCCTAAAGACTCGAAACTCCCCAACTTCTTTTGATGATTTGAGTAGTTAGTGTTTATAGTGTGATATGAGTCTTCAATAAACTTGTTGAGCATGATCCTGATAGCTAAATAATAGTTATACCATCTACTTGCAAATACTGAAACTCCTTCTTTCCTTTTTGTTTGTATGGAGAAGCTTATGTGTTCATCTCTGGTGTGGTATAATAGTATTCTTAACGATTTCATTTCAGTTCTAAGATAAATTCATGCCTCCTACGCCTTCTTGCTAGTTTCTTGTGTTATTTTCACTTTTGTGTGAATTTGCCTGTCCTGTTTTGTAAAGATCAGTGGCTAAAGCAGTCATCTAAATGATGGATGATACTTTCTTAGGCCATGAAGATCAGGCAAGGTTCTATATATTAGAATCACACTATAATCCGCTAGACCTTACTTGTTTTATTACATGATTATCCATCTCTATATCTCGTTCCTTTGATTGTGACTGTAATAATGTGTGAAACTTCGACCCCAAGTTGATAAAAAGAGAAATAGGAAAGGCTTGTCCAGGCGAAAATCAGGAATCCAGTAGCATTGTTTGTTTTCTCATGTTTGGTTGTAGTATGTTAACTCTTCCTGTTTCTCTCTGGATTCATAACTCTGAGGCCTTTTATTGATAGCTGGTTGTTGTGTTCTTGTTTCACTGCCATGATAGGCATAGTTTAATCAATCCTAGGAAGCATCTCTAGTGGCAGACATGTTTAATACAAGTCCAAATAGTGATCAAATTATGCCTAAAGTTGCAAAATTTACTTTAAGTGCTCTAAGTTTAGTTATACTGATCTATTTTCAAGAAAAGCAATAGTTTTGTTTATAAAACTCGAATTTCTTCACTTGGTGTTTAACACTATCTGAGTTTCAAGTAAGAAACAAGTCTGAATTTTCTTAGGATTGTTCCAAAGATTCGAGCTTTGAACAAGGTCAAGATGGTCTTGTAGTTCATGGCTTCTTAAACTTGATTAAATGCTATGTTTGATCTAATATGTGTTCTTTCCTAAAGTGTGAAATTATCTTCTTGAAATCCCCTGCAAAAAGTTCAAAAGAACATGACTGCCTCTTTGAGTAGTTTTAGAAGTCTGTCCATTTGCTAAGGTACGATATGGAAATTGTGGATCGTTTTAAAATGAGTCTCAAGGACCAAGAACCTTCTTTGGTAGAACTCACAATTAATCTGTTTTGGTATAAAGATTAGTTTGTTTCAGCTTGTCCTCAGTTTTGGTTACTTGCTTCGATTCTTGCACTTTTCTGGAAATTAATCACATGTATGCTACAAGCATTCTTTTTCCTACCTATTTGGGTTGTTTGTTATCTTCTACAGTTTAGATGCAATATGGTTCATTCATCATGGTTAAGATAGGTTTCAAGCTAGATTACTCATAAGATGCCTATATTTCTGCATTATGTGAAACCTTGTAATTGGATTTTTCTTTCATTTCCTGCAATACATACTTGCTTCTTAAAATCAACAGTAAGGGGTTTGTATGTTTTACAATTAACTAACAGTCAAGGTTCTTTCGTTGTCCTTATCTTAGTTTTCTCTCTTTCTCAATTTGATCTCTTACCATATTTGGTTCTTTGACATAAACTAATTTCTATTCTTCTATCTCTCTTGCATGAACTCTCCCACATCGAGTCCTCTGGACTCCCTCATTTCCTCATCGGCTTTTGATGGGTTTAAACCCAACAAGTTCCTTCGAGTCAAGCTAAAAAGGGGATCAATATACATGAAGATACAGGGCTGGTATACGCTGAGATACACAAATATACAGGTTCTATGGGTGCAAAACCAGCAGATATATCTGTATACACTTATAGACAACAAAGGGGAGAAAATTTGTAGATTTTACGCATTGATATACAACAAATATACAGAAAAATGCAACCCTGGGAGCTGATATACATTGTTGATATACAGGCAGAGAAATGGGCCAAGAACCCATTAAGTCCAAATCTGGACAAATCTGAAATGGGCCAAGGAGCCCATTTCCTCTTTCTCTTTTCTCTTCTTATTCAATTTTAATTAATTGTAATTATTTGTATTTTAACTAACTCTTTTGATTAATCTAAATAGATATCCTAAAGTGTTATCATTTTTAATTTTATCTTTGCTTTAGATTTCTTGTAAATTTGTTTTTTGTCCAAAAAATCTTGTCACTTAATTTAGTTTGGTTAAAATGAACAAATGTTGAGGTTTTATGGTAACTTGCATAAAAGCGGATTTTTCAAATAAAAATGTCCTCTTTTTCTCATTCATGTACTAATTAGTGTTATTTGAGCTTGCAAGAATCATTTTAACATACAAAATATGCTAACGTTAAATTTTCATGAATTTGGTTTAAAATATTGTAATGACCGGGTTCGTCTTTACGGGTAAACCATTCGTGCCAAGTTTCGGGTTAGATAAATTCCGAGTTTGGGAGTTAAAAATTCTGGGCTAGGCTAGTCTCGGCCGGTTTTGGAGCGAGGTATGGTCTAGGACAATCCGGATAAGGATTGGGTTAAATGTCTTGTTTTGAGCTAGTTTTCCTTGTAGCTAAGTCATAGAGGAGTCCGGGAGACTTTTTGGAATCAAATTCGGGCAGGTAGAACTCCCAGAATCGAGGTTGACGTGAAGGGGATGTTCCGAAACGTCGAGAAAATAAGTGTATTGTAAAATGGCCAAAACTAGGAGATTTCTGGACATTCTATCCGTGAAAAGCACAACCGTTTGCAGTAGCGGCCTCTGCTATAGTAGTGGAAAAGACCGTTATAGCGGTGGTCAAGGCGTTCAACACCACTTAAGACTGCTATAGCGGGAGTTGTCCGCTATAGCGGGACTGCTATAGCGGAGCAGGGACCGCTATAGCAGATCAACGGGATTAGAAAAACCAAGAAAATGGGATTTTAATTTCATTCTCTTCCCTTCAGCCCCAAGAACAGACGTGAGTTATTCCAAAAACCCTCCTAGGCTGCTCCAAGGCTTGGGAGCCATGGGGAGGAGGGATTCCAGCGAAAGGGATGTGAAACCACGGATTCGGGCCTACATGACCGCTAGGAATGCCTCCACGGAGCCAAAAATGCATGGTTGCAGCTGCTTGGTGTCCAGGTAGGCTAGGTTTTCATGAGTAGTTAGACCTATTTAATTTCTGTACTTTTGTATGGTAAAACGGAGAATCGATGTTTTAGTCCTCCGGGAACGGTGTCTGGCGGATTTGGGTTTAGTTATGTATGTGCTAGGAATTGGTTGAATTTGAGTTGTGGGTTATTGATAATTGTTTGGGGCTGTTTATGTTTTCTTGGTATGCTAAAAATGATAGACTCAGGGATTGGGATGTCGGGAAGGTTCGGGGAACCAGGAATTGCAAGGACAACTAGGTGGGGATGAAATGGAAAACTCCTAGGTGAGGTTTCGGGAATGCGAGAGGCATGTTAAGAAATCGTTGTTTGCTACGGGCTAGGAGTGAAAACTCATATTGTTGTTATCTATGTATGTCCCAGATTAATGGGGTGGTTAAATTATGTTAAAAAGGGAAAATCGTACATTATGTGTAAACAAGGGTAAGTGTGTTTAGTCTTCGGACGAATGTCAAGGTTCAACTATATACCCGGAATAGGGGTAGGTGATGGCTTACAATTTCTGTGAATGTTGTATATTCTTGTACTCATATCTAAGTGATTGTATGAATTACATTGCTTAGGGAAGTTGTGTAGAATGTCTAAGGTTTCTGTTTTACAGTGTGTGATTTGAACGGTATTTGTTTGTTGGTTTACAAGTTGTTTGTTCATGCATTTGCCTGTTGATTGTTGACATTCGGTTGGCTTGGGTACCACGCTACAGGTATAACATTCGGTTGGCTCGGGTACCACGCCTGGTACGGGTTTATGTTACTGCATCATCGCATTAGTATTGTTGCATTGCATTGATATTGTTGCATTGCATTGATTGTTATTGGTTCTGTGAGTGGGCCGGTCTATTTTTTATTGAATTATGATATTCGATGGTGGTCCTTGAGTGACCGGGAATCCCGATATGTCTGTTTAGTTTGGTCTTGGTATAGGCCGGGTTGTTTTATCATGTTAATTAGTAGGTCTTGGTGTAGACCGGGTTGTCATGTTATTAGTTGGTCTTGGTGTAGGCCGGGTTGTTATATCATGTTAATTAGTAGATCTTGGTGTAGACCGGGTTGTCATGTTATTAGTTGGTCTTGGTGTAGGCCGGGTTGTTATATCATGTTAATTAGTAGGTCTTGGTGTAGACCGGGTTGTCATGTTATTAGTTGGTCTTGGTGTAGGCCGGGTTGTTATATTATGTTATGAGATTGGTCTTGGTGTAGGCCGGGTTGTTATATCACCTTATTAGTTGGTCTTGGTGTAAACCAGGTTATGATATTAATTAATAATTGGTCTTGGTGTAGACCGGGTTGTCATGTTAACACCTAGATATGTTAGGGGGAAACCGGGTGGGTCCAGACTATGTAAAAGAGGTTATGAGTTCATAATTTATTGTTATTAAGTGTACTAATGACGGTCAAGTTTTATTTGTGATTAATGAGGTAAGGATGGGTCTTGGGGTAGACCGGGTACCCGGTTGAACACTTAGGTATGGTTAGAGGATCCTTGGAGGGTCCGGGTTTCGGGATTCGAAAGGGATTTAGATATAACTATGTTGTTGTCATTGCATGTGTTAATGGTTACTAGGTGATTTCCATGCGATTGGTCATTTGGGAGTATGACGGAAAGTCTGGGGTTGTAGTGGTTGGTTGTTATAACCGCGATGGGAAGTTGTCTGAGAGGTCCGGAAAGGGCCGATGGTTAGTAATACTACGGGTATCAGTGGTTTGGTTGGGCAGTTAGCCGGGTTAAGTCTGAATATTTAGTTAAGGTAGTTGACTGGGGTAAAGGTTAAAGGTGACTTGGGAAGTCTACGTGTCAAGGTGACTTGGGAAGTCTAGGTGACAAGGTGACTTGGGAAGTCTAGGTAACAAGGTGACTTGGGAAGTCCTAGATGTCTGTGTCAAGGTTAAAGGTGAAGGAGGGAGCTATAATGTTTATTTCATGTTTTCCCTATTTTTTTAAATGATGGTAGGAATGGACTCGGGTCGACCGATGATGCCTACAATACGTGTGTTTGTACTGACTCTACTCTTGCTATACCTTTTTGGTATAGTCTGGTTGCAAGGTTGGTAATGTTTCACAGGTTCAAGATTGCGGTAAACTTCCAGCAGCTCCTACCTCCTTCTATGGTGGAAGTTCTGTCCATTTTATGTTATAAGCTCATCTTGTAGAAGCTCTTGTACCGGCTTAGACTAGGTTCTGGGGAGGTTGTTTCATATTGTAAATGTTTTCCACAAATTCTTTAAGTCGTTTATTTTTCTAAACTATTTGTAAAAAGGATTTCTCATGTATTTAAGGGACTTATTTAATGGTTTATTTTCTTTTCCGCATTGCCTATCGGTTCGGGTGGTAAGGGTTCTCCTATCTAGGTGGATTAGAGTAGGTGCCTGCACGGCTTGGTAGTTGGGTCGTGACAAATGGTATCAGAGCCCAGATTACCGGTCTCCCAGTATAAGAGAAAAATATCGAATAGAGTCGTGCGGATTGGTGTGTGGACGTCCACATCTAATCCTAGGAAAGCTATGAAGCATTCTAGGAAGCATCTCTCTTCTTTCATTCCTTTTCATGCGGTTTGTTTCACTCACTTGTATGAGTTGAGTCCAATTGGTATCTCAACGAAGTAGGGATGTCATTGGACTCTGGTTGCAGTAAGACAAGCAAGGAAAATTCGAACTGGGAAGGTTCCAATTGGTATCTGTCCTGGGAGGCTATATAAAGGATGGATGAATCAGTTGACGGTCATCCATGAAGCGAATGAAAGGTGATGAAACTGGTTTGATTGAATGCCAGAGCTTGAGACTCGTGATTGTATGTATTGCATTGTTTGAATGACTGCAATTTGTTGTGTGTAATTGCTGAGTTGCCTTGAAATTTATAGTTAATAAAGAGTCTTAACTGGTTATGTATTAATGATTGAAGAAAATCTTGTTTTGTAATTCAAGTGGAAAACTGTATGCAAAATGCTGGGTAGGGTCTTATCATTGGTAAAAATGATAAGGGAAAAAGGATATATACACTTGTGGGAACTCAGGTTTCAAGTGGTTGGTATGTGAATAAGTACCAGAGACAAGGGCTATTATTGCTTAATAGCGAGAGTTATGGTAAGACATGGATGATCAACTAATGGTCATCCATGGGACGAATAGAGAGTAAATTTTGTGACTTGATTTGGTTGTGACTTGATTTGGTTGTAACTTGAAGTTGAAATGTTGTGTTGTATACCTCTCATGTGACTTGCTTGAAATGTGTGTAAATTGTTATCTGCCATGCATGTTGAGTCTGCAGAGAGTCATTAATGTGAAAAATTCTGTGTACCTTAGGCTATGATAAGTTGTTAAGAGTCTTGATTTAAAAGTGGTACTGCATTTTGAAAAAGGGCTTATCATTGGTTAAGATGATAAGGGATTGGAAACTGTGACTATAGGGAAGCTTCGATTTCAGGACTGTCGGGACTTGGTTGGGAACCATGGGAACAAGGGAGTCATTAGTGGGTAATGGCAGGATGATATTGTTTGGAATAATTGTCTAGTGTTAACTCTTTGTAATTTATAGTATTTTATGCTGAATGGTGATGCGTTTGATGCCAGGAATGGTCTTAAGGGTGGTTTAAGACCATGGCGGGATTTACAGGACTAAGCAAAGGTAGCTGGGAAAGGGAACTGGTACACTTACTGGAAATTTCAATTTTTTGTACAGTTGTCGTCGGGACCGCTATAGTGGTGAAATATTCGCTATAGCAGAACCGCTATCGCGTAATGACTAACCTCTATAGTGGAGGTCAGCGAGGCAGAAGCCTCACCCTGTTTTCCCCCTATTTTTCATTCATTCTCGAGGCATCTAAAGGCAACAGTTGCGTTATGGGCTGTCATGTGAAATGAGGAAATCGACTATAGAATTTATATAGCATGCATATAAGGTAATTTGTTTGAATACTTAGCATCCGTGTGCGACCAAAGGAAAAGGTAGATATGGTAGCTTGGGGGATTGGTAAAAACTATGACTGACCATTGATGGGATAGTCACCTATGTGGATTCTGACAATATGACCCGTGATTGATTGAGTAGTGTTGGACACTGCTCATAGACTATGTGATGAGGTGATTATTGAATGGTTTAGTGTTTATGACCCTTAGTGGTAGGGTCGATTGAAGGAGCGGGGTTATTAAATGGGTTTCTTTAGTATTATTGTGTCTCTTGTGACCATGATAATACCCAGTGTTACTTCTTGTTACGTGTTGAGCGTGTTCTCTCCATAGCATTGGTTAGGGTGTAAGCGTCCGGGTAGAAAATCCCCCTCCTAAGATGACGGTTGATGAAAATATCAAGGTAGGGTGAGCCCAATGAAATCCTCATTGTTGCGTGGTTTAGAGATACGTGGTGTCTCGGGGCATAGTGTTGATAGGGATAAGGTGACAGAATGATATGTGAGGGGCATAGTACCCTATAAAAAGCTTTCGGAATGGAGTTCGGGGTAGTAAAACTTTGGGTATAGTGGGAAAGGGAACGCCATGGTGGGATCTAGTCCCCTTGGCAGGAAATAAAAACTGTGTTGTTCGTTAGTTGAGTTTCTTTAGCTCTGGTGTTTCAGCGAGGCCCCAGATTTCTTGGGAACTCAAGGAGGGGTAATCTAGTTGCCTTTTGCGGCTCAAAGGAAGGAATTCCTTGATAGAACGGAAGTGAGCTAAATTTTGGGTTGAGTTGGGTATACCAAGGGATTGGGAAGTTTCGGTGGTTTGCGTAAGGTTATATTTACGCTATCATGATAGAGTATTAAGATCGAGGGATGAGCTAGTCCTTTTCCTCCGTTGGAGAGATCGTTCGAGGACGAACAATAGGTAAATTGGTATCTATTGTAACGGCTGGGTTCGTCATTACGGGTAAACCATTCGTGCCACGTTTTGAGTTAGAAAAATTCCGGGTTTGGGAGTTGAAAATTCTGGGCTAGGCTAGTCTTGGTCGGTTTCGGAGCGAGGTATGGTCTAGGATAATTCGGGTAAGGACTGGGTTAAATGTCTTGTTTTAAGCTAGTTTTCCTTGTAGCTAAGTCATAAAGGAGTTCGAGGGACTTTTCGGAATCAAATTCGGGTAGGTAGAACTCCAGGAATCGAGGTTGACGTAAAGCGGTTGTTCCAGAATGTCGAGAAAATAAGTGTGTTATAAAATGGCCAAAACTGGGAGATTTTCGAACATTATGTCCCTGACGAGTGAAACCATCCGCGGTAGCGGCCTCCGCTATAGCGGTGGTCAAGGGGGTCAACACCGCTTAAGACCGCTATAACGGGAGTTGTCCGCTATAGCAGGACCGCTATAGCGGAGCAGGGACCGCTATAGTGGAGCGATGGGACTATAAAAACCAAGAAAATGGGCTTTTAATTTCATTATCTTTCCTTCAGCCCCAAGAATAGACGGGAGTTATTCCAAAAACTCTCCTAGGCTGCTCCAAGGCTTGGGAGTCATAGGGAGGAGGGATTCCAGCGAAAGGGACGCGAAACCACGGATTCAGGCCTACAGGACTGCCAGGAATGCCTTCACGGAGCAAGAAATGCACGGTTGCAGCTTCTTGGCTTCCAGGTAGGCTAGGTTTTCATGAGTAGTTAGACCTGTTTACTTTCCATACTTTTGTATAGTGAAACGGATAATCCATGTTTTAGGCCTTCGGGCATGGATTCTGGCGGATTTGGGTTTGGTTATGTATGTGCTAGGAATTGGTTGAATTTGAGTTGTGGGTTATTGATAATTGTTTGGGGCTGTTTATGTTGTCTTGGTATGCTAAAAATGATAGACTCAGGGACTGGGATGTCGGGAAGGTTCGGGGAACCGGGAATTGCAAGGACAACTAGGTGGGGATGAAATGGGAAACTCCTAGGTGAGGTTTCGGGAATGCGAGAGGCATGTTAAGAAATCATTGTTTGCTAAGGGCTAGGAGTGAAAACTCGTATTGTTGTTATCTATGTATGTCCCGGATTAATGGGGTGGTTAAATAATGTTAAAAAGGGGAAACCGTTCATTATGTGTAAACAAGGGTAAGTGTGTTTAGTGTTCGGACGAATGTCAAGGTTCAATTATATACCCGAAATAGGGGTAGGTGATGGCTTACGATTTCTGTGAATGTTGTATATTCTTGTACTCATATCTAAGTGATTGTATGAATTACATTGCTTAGGGAAGTTGTGTAGAATGTCTAAGGTTTCTGTTTTACAGTGTGTGATTTGAACGGTATTTGCTTGTTTAGTTACAAGTTGTTTGTTCATGCATTTGACTGTGGATTATTGACATTCAGTTGGCTCGGGTACCACGCCTGGTATAGGTATAACATTTGGTTGGCTCAGGTACCACGCCTGGTACGGGTTATGTTACTGCATCATCGCATTGGTATTGTTGCATTGCATTGATTTTTATTGGTTCCGTGAGTGAACCGAGCTATTTTTTATTGAATTGTGATATTCGATGGTGGTCCTTGAGTGACCGGGAATTCCGATATGTCTGTTGAGTTTGGTCTTGGTATAGGCCGGGTTGTTATATCATGTTAATTAGTAGGTCTTGGTGTAGACCGGGTTGTCATGTTATTAGTTAGTCTTGGTGTAGTCCAGGTTGTTATATCATGTTAATTAGTAGGTCTTCGTGTAGTCCGGGTTGTCATGTTATTAGTTGATCTTGGTGTAGGCGGGGTTTTTATATCATGTTATGAGATTGGTCTTGGTGTAGGCCGGGTTATTATATCACCTTATTAGTTGGTCTTGGTGTAGACCGGGTTATGATGTTAATTAATAGTTGGTCTTGGTGTAGACCGGGTTGTCATGTTAACACCTAGATATGTTAGGGGGAAATCGGGTAGGTCCGGACTATGTAAAAGAGGTTATGAGTTCACAATTTATTGTCATTAAGTGTACTAATGGCGGTCAAGGTTTATTTGTGATTAATGAGGTAAGGATGGGTCTTGGGGTAGACCGGGTACCCGGTTGAACACTTAGGTGTGGTTAGAGGATCCTTGGAGGGTCCGGGTTTCGAGATTCGAAAGGGATTTAGATATAACTATGTTGTTGTCATTGCATGTGTCAATGGTTGCTAGGTGATTTCCATGTGATTGGTCAATTTGGAGTACGACGGAAAGTCTGGGTTTGTAGTGGTTGGTTGTTATAACCGAGATGGGAAGTTGTCCGAGAGGTCCGAAAAGGGCCGAACACTGGTTAGTAATACTACGGGTATAAGTGGTTTGGTTGGGCAGTTAGCCAGGTTAGGTCTAAATATTTAGTCAAGGTAGTTGACTGGAGTAAAGGTTAAAGGTGACTTGGGAAGTCCACGTGTCAAGGTGACTTGGGAAGTCTAGGTTACAAGGTGACTTGGGAAGTCTAGGTGACAAGGTGACTTGAGAAGTCCTAGATGTCAGGGTCAAGGTTAAAGGTGAAGGAGGGAGCTATAATGTTTATTTCATGTTTTCCCTATTTTCTTATATGATGGTAGGAATGGACTCGGATCGATCGATGATGCCTACCAGTACGTGTGTTTGTACTGACTCTACTCTTGCTATACCTTTTTGGTATAGTCTGGTTGCAGGGTTTGTGATGTTTCACAGGTTCAGGATTGTGGTGATCTTCCAGCAGCTCCTACTTCCTTCTAAGGTGGAAGTTGTGTCCATTTTATGTTATAAGCTCATCTTGTAGAAGCTCTTGTACTGGGTTAGACTAGGTTCTGGGAAGGTTGTTTCATATTGTAAATGTTTTCTGCAAATTCTTTAAGTCGTTTATTTTTCTAAACTATTTGTAAAAAGGATTTATCATGTATTTAAGGGACTTATTTAATGGTTTATTTTCTTTTCCGCATTGCCTGTTGGTTAGGGTGGTAAGGGTTCTCCTATCTAGGTGGATTAGAGTAGGTGCCCGCATGGCCCGATAGTTGGATCGTGACAAATATCTCTTTAATTTCCTCTACTTGTTTGATTGTGTTCCTATAAAGAAATTGATTTAACTAAAAGTGAAATTTTTCTCAACTTCTATTGATAAAGTTTTCTCTTCTTTTAAATTCTCTCATGCAAATTTCAACTCTTTTGAAAATTAGTCAAGTTAGTCAAAAATTGTGCTTTGGTCAACCACTTTAAAATGACATTCTTAAGTGCCTTAAAACATTTCTTAAGATGTTATTTGAACCCTTACCCATTTTCTCTAATTTTAAAGATTTATTTCTGTTTTTTAAGTCTTTGAAATTCTTTTAAGTTTTCTTAATTTCTTTATAAAAATTAAGTGGTGACTCTGTTCTATTTAGAATTATTTTGAAATTTTCTTTAAAGTTTTGAAAATAATTTCTAAGTGTCAAAATCATTTTTAATGTCCTTTTTATTTCCTATAATAAATTTTCCGAAAAGGGATAAAACACTACTAATTCAAGTTCTAATCTTCATAAAAACTAACAATGTTCTTAATCTAACATTAACCTAAAATAAATGCAATGTAATTGAAAAAAAAGTAAAAAATCTAACCTTGAAGTTTTAAATTAGCCCTAACCCAAAAATTAATGATGGAGGAGGAAAGAGGGGGCGTGGCAGCTGGAGGAGGAGGCAGCGGAAGCAATGGTGACAACGGCGGCAGCGAGGTTGTGGAGGTGTGTGGAGAGATGAGAGAAGAGAAGAGAAAAGAGGAAAATGGAGGAGTGACCTAATCTGGATCACTATATTTTTTAAAAAGCGATGGACAACGTCGCTTTCGTCCGTCACTTTTTTAAAATTAGTTGACTAACATTTGACCAAAAAGCGACAGACAAAAATGACGTTGTCCGTTGCTTTTTCTAAATGAGTTGACCACGTATTGATCAAAAAGCGATGGACAAAAATGACGATGTCTGTCGCTTTTCTATTTCTTTAATATAAATTAAAATTTAAAGAAAGAGACGGACAACGTCATTATTTTAAAAAAAAATTAATTTTTTTTAATAATTGCAATGCTGTCCGTCGCTTATATTAAAAAATAAATATCAATTATTTTTAAATAATTTTTGTGCAAAAATTCGCAGAAAAAAAAGATGTTGTCCGTCACGTTTGTAAAAATCTAATTATAAATTAAAAAAATTAGAAAAGCGACGGACAACATCGCTTTTTCCGTCGCTTTTGGGTAGCGACGCTGTCCGTTGCTTTTCTATCCGTATCTTTTTGAGTTGTTTTTAGTAGTGAGCCTAAAGTTTGAATACATTGATCTTGAAAAGAACAACATTGGTCTGAAAAGGGAAAATCAATCCCTTAAGGAATATGTCCAGCAACTTGAATCTGCCATCTTTTCTCTCAAATCTAAAATTTTGAAATTAAGGTTTACTCGACAGGGGAAAGGTCATAAGAGTGACGATCAAATAAGGTGTGAACAGGATGTAAAATGGTTCAAAGATAAATTATACTCAGAAAGGGAGAAATCTAGAAAACTAAATCTTGAGCTAACTAGAACTAAGTATGAGCTTGAAAGAGCAAATAAATAGACTAAGTCTTCAATGGTTGTAACTCAACTTAGTAATAGAACACATAGTACTAAAACTTGATTAGGCTTTGACAAAGAATTTTCTAATGGAACCTCTGATCTATGTACACGCTGTGGTAACATCGGTCACCTAAGGGATGCTTGTCAAACTGCTAAAGTTCACTTGAATAAAAAAATCAAAGCTGCCTCAAAAGGTAAAAACAAGCATGTTAAATGAAAAGTACCTCATTAAAAGGACCAAGTTTGTACAAAAGAAAAAACCTGTCAAGGATCTGCCAAAATGGATCAACAGAGATCTCATTCATCCTTTTGATCAAAGGAAAGGACCCAAGCTAGTATGGGTTCCTAAATCTAACCTTTCAACTTTTGTAGGAAAGGGTGAGAGAAAACAAGCAACACTGGTACATGGATAGTGCTTGCTCAAGACACATGACTAGAGATTAAAAAATTTCCTCTCACTGACAGAAGAGAAGGGTGGAAATGTGGCCTTTGGAGGAGTAAAGAAAGGTCATATCAAAGGAATTGGCAAAATAGGTTAGTCTGAAGAGCACTCAATTGAAAAAGGTATACCATGTTGAAGGACTGAACCTTAATCTATTCAGCATATCACAACTCCGTGATAAGGGAAATAAGGCAACCTTCTACTCTACAGGTGTGGAAGTGATTGACCTAAAAACAGGGGAGACTGTCTTGACAGGACAAAGATACAAGTATGCATACACTGTTGATATCTTAAAGATCCCTGCTGAAGATCTTGTTTGTCTCAGTATGATGGACAAAGATCCTTTGTTGTGGCACAAAAGACTGGGGCATGCTAGTCATGACAAGCTAAACAAACTCATCTCCAAGGACTTAGTAATAGGTCTTCCTAAAACTAAGTTCAAGAAAGAAAAGTTTGTGCAATATGTGATCGAAGTAAGCAAGTGAAATCCTCCTTCAAATCCAAACAGGTTATCAGTTTGACCAGGTCCTTAGAACTGGTCCATATGGATCTTTATGGTCCCATGAGAGTAAGGAGTAGAGGTGACAAAAAATATGTGTTTGTACTAGTTGATGACTACACAAGGTACTCTTGGACAATTTTTCTTGCTTCTAAAGAAGATGCATTTGAGGCATTCTATACTTTAGTAAGAAAACTAGAAAAGAAGCTTGAAAAACAACTAGCTACAATCAGATCTGACCATGGAACTGAGTTTGAAAATGCTAAATTTATTGACTACTGTTCCACTCATGGTATTGATCACAATTTCTTTGCTCCTAAGACTCCTCAACAAAATGGAGTGGTAGAAAAAAAGAATATGTAACACCCAATAAACTCTAAGCTAAGACCTGAACCATTTTCATGAGTTTAATGATAAATTCCCTAGTGTGGGAAGTGTTTTGGATGTGAATCATATTAATAAGAAACTCCTAGAAGCAAATTAAGTTAAAAGCACCCCAACCAAAAGAATTTTTCATGTCAGACTAAACTAGGGTAAACTTCAAATGATCATAACTCCTAGAATATGAAGAGTTAGGTGGCCTAGCACCCACCAAATAAAGGTCTTCGAGTCTTCTTTCCAATTCTACCGACCTTGCATTAATCTAAGTTCGGAGTAAAAAGATATTAGAATTTTACTAAAAGGTGTCTGTTTATCAAAATGATAGGCAGCAACCACGAGAGGCATCCATGACTCGTGGATCAAACCACGACCCGTAGAATGCCATCGTGGAAACTGATCCTGAAACTATTTTTTTGCTTGAAAACCACGCGGAGGTTCCATGGGTCGTGGAATGATCCACGGGTCATTAAACTAACTCGTGGAAATCAGTCCAGAGGCCAGAAACTTTGCCCAAAAACCATGAACCCTTTTCACGAACCGTGATCCATTCTACGGGTCGTGGTTCATGCTCGTGGAATCCAGCGATGAGTTTTTTCAACAGTTTTTAATTTATTATTCGAGGGGTATTTCATACCATTCCTATTCTTTTAGCTCTGACTATAAATAGCTTTAGGCTTATTTTATTAAGTAAAATACCTCCAGACTATCAGTTTTCCTCATTCAATCTCTCAAGTCAGTTTCAAAGGAGAAAAGAGCATTCTTCTCCAAATTTCAGACCTAGGGATTTCTCTATGAAGCTTCAAACTTCAGGTTCTCTTCAAGGATTATCATCCAACAGGTATGTGGGATTCCAATCAGGATTTTCTTTCACTCTCATGCCCAAAGTTTCAGATTTCAGTATGATTTTATATGTTATGATTCTAGGGTTCTTACCCAAACATGTGTTTCACTATGAATTCAATTTCTTGATGATTATACATAACTACTAGCCTTGTTAGAATGATTTTCACATGAATTCCTCCAAATAGATTTCAAAACCCAAGATATTTGGGAGAAGCATTTTTAGCCTATTTTACAGTATTTTCTCAGAATTTAGCTCTCCTTTCAGAATTCAGTTCATCTTGTCAGCATTCAGTTTAAACAAGTTTAAGTTTCCTCATGATGATTTTAACTATGGGTTTTGCTTTCAGACAAGTATTCATGATTCCCAATCACCAGTCCAATTGTTTTACATACAAAAGAACTATGCATGGTTTAGCAGGATTTGGCCTACCTTCAGTATGATCTACAAAATAATTTTTAAATATGAATAGTTTTAACATTTAGATATGTCACATGATATAAACCTTTCTCATGCATTATTAGTCAGGTACCCTATCAGTCAGGATTACATGATTAGAATGCTTTATTCTTAGTAATAGTTGGCATTCTCAGATTATATCAGTATATTGAGCTATCCAGTATTTCAGTTGCATTCATAGCTTTATATTTAGTTGGGAGTAGACTTAGCACCGAGCGGACAAAGGGATGAAGGCTCACCCATTAGTTTAGGCTGAGACCTTTACTAGCAGTCCCTAAGTCCCAGAAGTACGGTGCCACTGTAGGTTCCAAAGGGGTCACCCCTCAAATTAGGCTTGACACCCTTGTCCCTTGTGGACATCAGTTTAGTGGATTCATGTAAGATTTATTTGTACCCTTGGCAAGTTATGAACACCCTCCCAGTCAGGGTTTTAGTATTGCCCCACAGTTAGCTCAACTTGGGGTATGTCAGTTAATTGTAGCTTCCACAGTCCAAATTTATTATTGCATGACCTTGTATTCAGTTATCCAATTCAGTTCAGTAGTATACAATTAAATGTTTATATACTTTATCATTGCATCAACTTATAACTTTCAGCTTACATTCAGTACAATATATCGGTATTTTTAGCATGCTCAATAGAAGAAACTCCCTTAAGGATTTACTTTAAACATGAATTTTAGCATGACCCATGGTTTTCAGCTCAGTTGTACTATTCCATGATTTACAGACATACTTGATCTTTTTGGTCTATGGAATCCCAAGTAATAGTTTTACTCATCTTTAAACATCATGATCTCACAGTTACAGTCCAATAATATGATTTACACTCTCTTCAGTAAAAGAGTTTATGTTCTACAACTTTGACTTATGCACTTCAGATATTATACTTAATCCAGTATTCACCCATGCTTTCAGTATACATGTATTTTCTCATGATTTAGAGTTAGTGCATTATCTCACATGCTTAGTACATCCAAAGTACTGACTGTATACCTTCTTTGTGCTGCACCCTTTTATGATGTAGGTTTCAGTGCTAGCTCCTAGGATCATGGTCAGACAGATCACAACTTCCAGTCAGCAGGGGATGAGTTATCCTTATTCGGGAACTCCAGTCAATAGTAGTCATAGCATTTTATTTTCAGTTCTTGTATATTGATTAGAGATAGTTGGGGGTCATGTCCCGGCTAACTGCAGTCAGGTGTTAATAGAGGCTTTATATACAATCAGACAGTCAATCAGTTAGTTAGTTGTATCAGTTTACAAATGCTATTGTATCTCCGTTTATGAAAGTTCATTTTGTTATCATATTTTTAAAGAGCTCAATATATTTTAGCTTCCGTATTATCTTTCGGTCTATATCTTAACTGTATGCCAGGCCATGTGTTAGCTTAGGGTCACTTGTGACTCTAAGCACCATATTACGTCCAAGGTTTAGGCTCGAGGCATGACAAACTTGGTATCAGAGCACAGAGTTCAAGTGTCCTAGGGTGTTTGTGAAGCTGTGTCTAGTAGAGTCTTGCTTATCGATGTGTTGTACACCACACCTATAATCGGGAGGCTACAAGGAATTTAGGAAATGTTTCCCTTCTTTCATACTCCAGATCGTGTAGTAGATCTATTCCTTCAGGAACTTATGCATTGATCCAATTCCTCTAATCATGCCTCATCTTCGAGGTAGTGGATACAGAGTTGTTCAGATTCCTATCAGTATGATTCTCTCAGATAGAGTAATCAGAAAGTCAAAAGACTGCACAAGGGCTTGAGAGGAGCCTACTAGTGTGTTAAAGACTACTGATTCAAAAGCATGTATCCTTTTCGACTCGTGCAGTTGAGCCTATAATAGAATGTGCTCTCAGACCCTCTTCTGGAAACTTTACTACGAATGGCACCTTAGCCAAAACTATGATTTTCTAAGCATTTGGGTAGTACAGTCACTCAAGAGTTAGTGTGAATCGAGATGTTATCATCCATAAGTAGCAGAATGACTCAAAATATAGATGTACGAATTCAGAAGTGTACAAACTATAAGATGAGGATGGTGATGCTAGGTTTATAGAATTGACCTAGTAGGCTTGACATAATGTATGCAAATAATTAAGTTGATTAATTTGCAGTGAGCATGGTGGTGTAGGTAAGATATATATGTAATCCCTAGATGAATTAGTAGATTGTGACTAAGTCATGAGACAAAGAAGAGAGCCTTAAGCATTAGAAAGGTAGATGTGCACCCAAAGTAGTATGTTATTTCAATGAATTCAAGAGATTATAGATAGACGATGTTGAGTCCCTTAGTGTGGTCTAAATTCAGTTGATTTTGGTGGATGTGAACTTAGATATGTGATGTTAGTAGACGAATAAGCAAAGGTCAGATAGATAAGTGTTAGAAGAAATGGTTATCCACACCAGTAAGAATATGAGTCATCTAGTAATAACCTTAAGGTTAAAGAGGAAGCTAAGAGATACCTGTAATGACCCTTTCGGTCATTTATGCATTTTCGCCCTTCTTGCACTGTTAGATATTTCTTGTAATGGACCCAAGTCATTTATGGCTTGCTGGGACTAGTAATTCGGTGCCCAGGCCGCCTATTTGGTCTTTTTGTCCATTCCTGGTTTTAGAGATTTTAACTTTGGAAATTGTTGACTTCAGTCAACATTCTTGGTGAACGTGCTCGGAACAAATTTCGACAGTTCCGTTAGCTTTGGAGCATAGACTTTGGTCTAGTGGGACCTTTGGTCAGGATCTGAGAGCTTTTCAGCTTGGAAGGCTCTCTCATTTTGTGCTTTCAGGCCAGTTGGGCTTGTTTGGTTGACTTGGGTCAACATTCGGAGAAGATGACCTCAGATGAAAATTCTGTCAGCGTTGTTAGCTCCGCCGAGAGTGTGTTAGGTAGTTGGTTGGTTCGGGTCTATGGTGATCCGGGCTCATTTCAAATGGTTGGTTGGCGTTAGTGTTGACTTGGGTCAAAATTCCTCTTAAACCACCTCGTATGTAAGTTTTATTGATTCCATTAAGTCCAGAACATCGTTTCCACTCCAATAGAACTATTGGTTTTTGAGTATCGGGTTTCTATTGTGCTCGGAATTCCCCGTGGATTTTTAGAAAAACATCAGATTTTCTCTTGCGAGCCAGCTTTCAGCGAAATCACGCCAACTCCAGCATGATTGCGCCTCAGCGCCTGCCTCCTGCCAACGTGATAGCACCGCCCTTCAGCGAAATCGCGCTCCTTTAGCACCGTTGGCGCTGACCAATTTTCCAGCAGTATATATTCTTTGTCCTTCATTTTTCCAGCCTTATTCCTCATTTGTTCCCAACTCCAACCTGAAAATCCTCTCTACTAGAGTATTCTATTTTGTTCCTAGCTTGGAGAATTTTCTGTATTGCTGGAAAATCTCGCTTCTTTGTCAATTGGTAAGTCCTCTTCTTCCCAAAAGTACTTTTCCACCATCGTTATAAGACCTCCATTGTTACTATTTTCAAAATCTTGGAATTTCCTTGTAGATTCTGCCCTCTTGAGCTTTGCATGATCATGGGTTCGGAGTTTTCACCTCCTTAGCTCGCCTTCTCATTGCGGTAAGTAATTCTTGCTCTATTTACAGATTTATTCCTTGAATTTCCCCTTTTATTTCTTGGCTTGGGCGGGCTGTTTTGAGCCCTAACCGTTGTCCGATTCCGCTCAATTTTTGATCATGTTCTCTCGGGATTGTAAGGAACACTTTGGTGTTTTTCATTTCATGTTTTGGGTCGCGGGGCCCACGGACCTGTTTTTGACTCGGATTTCAACCCAGTTAGGTTTATGGCATTATGGGCATCGTTAGCCTTGTATTGATGTGTAGATTATTGTCTTGATAGTGGTTTCACGATTTGGAGCTTCTCGGAGCAGTTTGATCCTAGACGACATCGTCCCCGCAGCTATTCATCAAATGACAGGTAGGTTATGTCTTTCCCTACCTAGGCTCTGCGTATATAGGCTATAACTGCATTAATTAGCATCCTTGGGTGGGTTGTTATAGGTTGGTACCCCAGACCTTTCCTCTCTTTTCCGTCCATTTATTTCATACGTTAGATGTAGTATGCATGTAGTATTGTATATATTACCCTTGTGGTCCTGCTTGGCCTTGTATTGACTTTGGAACATAGATGGTGGGTTATTTGGGAATGTTCGTGAATCCCATACATAGATATATCCTTTTAGGCTGGTTATGACTGCTGTAGAATTGTTGATCCTGTGCAGGGCTGATAGGAAATATTTGTGAGCTATTTTGAGCTACTCTATTATTTGCGAGCATATCATACATGAAAAGGTTTTCCCTGCATGTTTTACTACGAATTTGGCTTCGTGCCTACTATAATTGATTTTCTAAACTATGCATGGCCCCGAGGGCCCATTTTTGGTACATAACTTTGAAAGGGATTTTAAACTGACTTTTATGGAACATCTCGGAGTAGAGGAGAGATTACAATGACTTGAATACTGGTTTTCATCCTGATACTAGGCTCGGCTGGACCGTAGCACTAGACATGGTTTTCTACAGATTTAGACCCAGATGCGAGTCGAGCACCCTATTTAGGGATTTTGATACTTGATTTATGCTTTAGACCCAGATACTCTCTGGGCACCCTCGATGAAGGTTATTGAGATATGACTACTGCTTTAGACCCGGATACGCTCTGGGCACCCTTGATGAGGGTTATTGATATATGGCTACTGATTTAGACTCGGATTGAATCTGAGCACGTACTATGAGATTCCAACTGTTGAGATGTATGGAGTTTTATGTTAGTATGTGGTCTACGAGTAGACTTCCAGGGATCCAACTATTCTGGACCAAGTGTTTCAGATTGATGGGGATTGAAGAAGAGGGATTTACGGCGTAGAAGAGGTACTTGGGAGAAGTCCTTCCATAAATCCCGCCTTTATTGGACCTTTGGGGCACCAGAGGGGGTAACATACAACACTACGATCACACTTGGTTACAAATTCATCATATCCTATCATCATGCATATTTCACTCGGATTCCACCCTTGTTTGCTGTGTGTTCAGTGTACGCTCCAGTTGTATGGGCGGCCGGTGGGTTTGTTTTCCCTTGATTATGTTCCTCGATTGTATGGGTAGTTGTTGGGACTGTAGGTAGATTATATTACTCCTATCATTTCAAAAAGCTGGTTATGGTCCTTATTTTTTAGTCATTTAGCGGTTATTAGCCTTTTGAGGCTCCAGTTTTGGGATTTTTATAATCGAGAGGGTTAGGGAGTCCTATCTTATTGAGGCACTTTTGTGTGGCCTTCTGTGCAGATTATGAGTTTCTGGTTCCATTCTTATCGAGATTTGAGTAGTATTTCACGGTTATTGTTGGTTAGTTATTCCATCTTAGGGTTGTACTTGTGAGGTGGATTCCTATTTATGCTATCTTGAAGTTGGATTGGTGTTATGTTTACCTTATTCTTGTTTAGTCCATCATGAGTATGTTAGACTTCTTTCCTTCTTTTCCTTTTACTTGAGGTTACCGGTATACCTCCATGTTTCTAAACTCTCTCTCTTTATTTATACTATTATTACAAGGATCCCAGGTGCATTCTTCTTCCTTACACCTGTGTTTCTGTGTTATGTATACGTTTGTGCTAGCATGTATACTTGTAGCTCTTGGTTGATTGCTCCTTGTGCTTCTTCCTTGCTTCCATCACTGCTTTTTTGTATTTTTCTTATTACTATTTTTATATCTTATATGCGCTCAGTCGGCCAATGATGTATACTGAGTACCCGTTGTCTTGGTGCTCATACTACACTTTTGCATCTTTTTGGTGCAGATATTAATTAAGTTTTCATCATTGATCGCATCAGAGACTTGTGCAGCTTTTGGACATTCAAGACTAGGGTGAGCGCCAGGCGGTCGGGGCTTGGCCATATCTCATCTTTTGTACTGTTACTCTTTGTATATTTAGAGATAGTTATACTTATCTTTTTGTTACTTCTAGCACTTGTATTCTATTAGAAGCTTTTGTACTATCGATACCAAATCTTGGGGTTGGTGTAGTTTCATTAAGTATATATGCAGGTTTTTCTTCCGCTTTGTCTAACTTTACATTCTGTTTCTGCTTATTTCTACTTATTGTGTGTTTTGGTTAGGTAGTATCCCATTGCTAACCGTTCCAAGCTATGGTGATTGGTTCTCCTACTGGGGAGTTGTAGGTGCCATCATGACCTTAGAAAGTGGGTCATGATAGCTTGGTATCATAGCTTTAGGTTCACCAGTGTCGTGGTACAGAAGTAAGGGTTTAAGTAGAGTCTCGCGGATCAATATGATGACATTCGTATCCTATCTGAGGGAGGATACAAGGCATTGTTAGGAAAATTTTCACCTTCTTGGCTCTTTATCCTGCGTTCCTAGATCTATTGACTTTTGAACTTCAGTTGTTTTATTCTTTTCAGATGCCTAAGATGAGTTCGATAGCGGGTGATGCCGAGGCTTCTGTGCCTGTTGCTTCAGTGCTTTTGTCAGCCAGGACTTCAGAGTGAGGGTTCACTGTATTGGATAGGGGGTGTGGGGTCAGCCCAGCCTTCGATTGGATCCATATCTACTCCAATTCTTTAGGACACCATGGCTAAGATTATGAGTCCTCCGATGGGTGTTTCAGTACCCCGTTCTTTAAGCAGTGCTTTAGCTAGGGTTGAGCTATAAGTTCTTTAGTAGGGTTGTATGAAGGTGTTGGAGTATGAAGCGAGGTTTCATGAGATGGTTAGGCTTACCACTAGGTATATGCCTTCAGAGTTTGATAGAGTTCAGAGCTTTATTGGAGGTTTGATTTCACTGCTCCATTTGGTGACCGAGTATTTGGTTACAGTTGGGATGAACTTCCTGCAGGTAGTGGATCATGCTTGGGCTATCGAGGGTTTGTGTCATTAGGCTTATGAGGGTAGTGCTAAAAGACATTGTGGTCAGGATGGTTTCTGAGGTGCCCAGACTCGAGCTAGGAATTTCTCCACTAGAGATAGGTTTCATTGCTTAGTATCTAGCAGGCCAGTTTTAGTTGCTCCACAGGTTTCCGGGGATGGTGGCACAGGGCATGTTGAGCTTAGTGGTCATGGTACAGGTCAGATTCTTCAAGGTTTGCTTTCAATTTGTATAGGATGTGGTGTCCGGTCAGGTTCAGTGCGATCTCCTCACCCGTATATACCCAGTGGGATTTACATTCAGTGCGGTTTGCATGGGCACTTTGCTAGGGATTGTGCCACAATTCCATCTTCCAATCTGAAGGATCAACAGGTGTTATATCCCAGGGCTTCAGTGCCACCGGCTAGAGATAGAGTTCATGGTAGTAGGGTTGGTCCCCAGGTAGGTCGAGGTGGCTTTCGAGCTTGTAGGTCTAGTAAGGGTTGTCGCCGGTGTGGTAAGCTTGGGCACTCTATTAGGAAGTGCCCCATAATTGCATATCCTGGTCAGCCTGGTTGTTATGATTATGGAGTGCTTGGTAACTTTTCTAGAGATTATCCCCGGCAAGGGATGGTTGAGCCCTCAGCATTGACTACTCAGTCTGGAGTTAGATCCTGTTAGTCTGATGCCCTTCCTGGTGGGCCCGAGGTTGAGGTTCCTGATATCGATGCCTCAGGTTAGGATTTTGCTACCTTTAGCTTGTGATAGTCCTGTTCGCGTGGAGATTATTTTGCTTCTCTCATTTATTTGCTTATATGCCTACCTGCTACTTGTTTAGTTGTTTGACTACTTGAGTTATAGTATCTATGCGTTGTTTTATTGGTAGTTTATTCTTTAGTAGTGGATAGGGTGAGATGTCCTTGGGAGGTGTGTACCTGGAGTTATAGCCCGTGGGTAGTTCTTGTTAGTCTCTTTTTGGTTGGGTTTGTTTCCTGTTTAGTTATGGCTCTAGGCTTGTGTTGAGTCTTCCCTCTTGAGCGGTCCTAGAGATTTGTTGCTTAGGTTGTTTCCAAGATTTTGCTAGAAGTTCTTGTGTTGGTTTGGTGTTACCGGTAGTTGTACTGAAGTTTGAGCTTCTGTCTTGGGATGAGAGGTATTGGTTATATTAGTGAGCATGGTTTTGTTTTGTTTTTCAGGTGATTAGAGTCGACCCTCCTTGTTTGGTTGGTTTAGAAGGTTGGTAGGTATGTGGGTTATTCCCGTAGTCTCCCTCAATTTTGTGTTCGGTTGGGTTGTCTTATCACTTTCCCTGGTTCCAGTCAGAATGAATTTTGATCATAGTTCTCTGGATTAGCTTTTGATTTTGGTATTGTGATTGAGTTTGGCTTTAGCATTTTTGACTAAGTATTGACCGTAGCCTCGTGGTTGAGATGTATTCGTAGTATTCTGGGTGAGTCGGGCATCCGACCTATTTTCTCCTACCTTGTCAAATTTTGACAATGTGAGTTTTGGAGCTAAGGGAATGGCTCCAGGTTCTTATTTTTAGAAGTCCAATATAATATATGCTTTGAAATGGTTGGTTGTATGCTGATACGGTAGAGCGGTTGATTCGGGCCAAAGGGATGAGTTGAAGGTGTATGCAGAGATTTTATAGCTAGATGCAACTTTGAACCCCAGGCACCTCTTCTTTACCTTCGAGGTGTTTTGACTTGATATTCGTGGGATGGTAGACTCTTTCCGAGGTGAGGTTGTTAAGACAATTTAAAATCTGAAGGGTGTTCGAGCATTCAGGGTAGCAACAGTATTTCTTAGAGTTGGGAGCTTAGCTAATGACTACGGACTTTGTGGTAGACTTACCACACTACTTGCAGGATATTGGTTTTGGTTTGGGTATGGTGGGCAGGTTGCCCTGGTTTATTCGCTTCCAGTTGATTCAGACTTGACACGGTGCATCGAAGTTGGGTTCATTCTATAGTTTGGAAATTTCTCCGTCAATATAGGGTGTTCATAGATGCTTTTCCTCACCTTGATGTGCAAGCTTCAGTTGAATTCAGATGGGTTATTCAGTCAGGTTCACTTTTCAAGTTCGTTGTTTGGAAAGAATTCATTCATTGGTTGATGGTTAGTCCAATTTTCAAGGATGCGCTACAGGTTGTCATCTTGGATGGCAAGTCTAGTGAGTTATAGCTTAGCTTGCGTTGAATTTGAGTAAGAAGGGTGACTTCATTCGTGGTAGAGTATAAGTGGGAACCATGGATCTATGATATTCCAGCTGATATTTCGGGGGTGGTTTGAGTTTTTGACTTATAAGAAACTTTCTGTTGGTGCGAAAGGATTCAATTCAGAATGAAAGAGCTTTGCGGATCAGCGGGTTCATGAGTTAGAGTTTTGGGTTGATGGATCTTCTGGTAAATTTGGTTGTGGTTTCAAAGTTTCGAGTTTTATGTTTTGATTGCCTTACTTCTCTGGTTTCAATGTTGTGTCGGTGCTTACCAGTTGACATTCTCGAGGTTTAGTTTGGGTTGGCAGATCTTTGCAGTTTTGGAGTTTGAGTTTGGAATCTAGCTTGGCTAGTAAGGAGTTAATGCTTGGTTGCTTTCATGGGTTTTGTGTTTTGTTGGGTGCCATCCAGTCGAGAAGGCTACCCGGGTTGTCCGAGAGAGTACTGCGGGCTTTTTATCCAATGTTCTTTTAATATCTAGTCTTTCCGTCTTTCCTGACTTACGGGGATGAAAGTCTTTTTAGTAGTGGATGATGTAATGACCCTTCCGGTCATTTACACATTTTGCCCTTCTTGCACTGTTAGAGCTTGCTTATAGCGGCCGTAAGTCATTTATGGCTTGCTGAGACCGGTAGTTTAGTGCCCGGACCGCCTGTTTGGTCTTTTTGTCCATTCCTAGTTTTAAAGCTTTTAACTTTGAAAATCGTTGACTTTAATCAACATCCTTGGTGAACGTGCTCAGAATCGAGTTTCGATAGTTCCATTAGCTCTGGTGCGTGGACTTTGGTCTAGTGGGACCTTTGATCTGGATCCCTTAGCTTTTCAGCTTGGAATTCTCTCTCATTCTGTGCTTTCAGGCCAGTTGGGCTTGTTTGGTTGACTTTGGTCAAAATTCGAAGAAGATGACTTCAGATGAAAATTTTGTCAGCACTGTTCGCTCCAAAATGCCGGTTTGTGTTAGGTAGTTGGTTGGTTCGGGTCTCGGGTGATCCGGGTTCATTTCAGATGGTTGGTTGGCATTAGTTAGTGTTGACTCGGGTCAACATTCCTCTAAAACGACCTCGTATGGAAGTTTCATTGATTCTGTTGAGTCTGAAACGTCGTTTCCACTCCAATAACACTATTGGTTTTTGAGTATCGGGTTCCGATTGTGCCCGGAATGCCTTGTGGAGTTTTTGAAAAATTGAAGATATTCTGTTGCAGGCCTGCCTTCAGCGCAATCGCGCCAAGGCCAGCGCGTTTGCGCTTTAGCGCCTGACGCCTGCCAACGTGATAACGCCCTCCTAGCGCGATAGCGCCGAGGCACCTGGCTCCCTTCAGCGCAATTGTGCTCCTTTAGCGCTGTTGGCGCTGACCAATATTCCAGCAGTATATATTCTTGGTCCTTCATTTTTCCAGCCTTATTCCTCATTTGTTCCCAACTCCAACCTTAAAATCCTCTCTACCAAAGTGTTCTATTTTGTTCCTAGCTTGGTGAATTTTCTGTATTGCTGGAAAATCTCGCTTCATTGTCAATTGGTAAGTCCTCTTCTTCCCAAAGTTACTTTTCCACCATTGTTACAAGACCTCCATTGTTGCTATTTTCAAAAGCTTGGAATTTCCTTGTAGATTCTGCCCTCTTGAGCTTTGCATGATCGTGGGTTCAGAGTTTTCACCTCCTTAGTTCGCCTTCTCGTTGCGGTAAGTTATTCTTGCTCTATTTCCGAATTTATTCCTTGAATTTTCCCTTTTATTTCTCGGCTTGGGCGACCTATTTTGAGCCCCAACCGTTGTCCCTTTCCACTCAATTTTTGAGCATGTGCACCCGGGATGGTAAGGAACACTTTGGTATTTTTTATTTCTGGTTTCGGGTCATGCAACCCAGGGCCCGTTTGTGACCCAGATTTCGACCGGGTTATGTTTAAGGCATTATGGGTATCATTAGCCTTGTATTGTTGTGTAGATTATTGTCTTGATAGTGGTTTCTTGATTTGGAGCTTCTCGGAGAAGTTTAAGCCTGGATGACGCCATCCCCAAAGCTATTCATCGGATGACAGGTAGGTTATAGCTTATCCTACCTAGACTCTGCGTATATAGGCTATAACTGCATTAATTAGCATCCTTAGGTGGGTTGTTATAGGTTGGTACCCCAGACCTTGCCCGTCTTTTCTGTCCATTTATTTCATACGTTGGTTGTAGTATTCGTGTAGTATTGTATATATTACCCTTGTGGTCATGTGTGGCCTTGTATTGACTCTGGAACATAGATGGTGGGTTATTTCGGAATGTCTACGAATCCCGGACATAGAGCTATCCTTTTAGGCTGGTTATGACTGTTGTAGAATTGTTGAGCCTGTGCAGGGCCGATAGGAAATGTTTGTGAGCCATTTTGGGCTACTCTATTGTTTGAGAGCATATCATACATGAAAAGGTTTTCCCTGCATATTTTATAATGGATTTGGCTTCGTGCCTACTATAAATTATTTTCTAAACTTTGCATGGCCCCGAGGGCCCATTTTTGGTACATGATTTTGAAAGGGATTTTGAACTGACTTTTATAGAACCTCTTAGAGTAGAGGATAGATTATGATGACTTGATTACTGGTTTTCATCCTGATACTAGGATTGGTTGGACCGTAGCACTAGACATGGTTTTCTACGGATTTAGACCTGGATGCGAGCCGGGCACCCTGTTTAGGGATTTTGATATTTGATTTCTGTTTTAGACTCGGATATGCTCCGGGCACCCTCGATGAGTGTTATTGAGATATGACTACTACTTTAGACCCGAATATGCTCCGGTCACCCTTGTTGAGTGTTATTGATACATGGATACTGATTTAGACTCAGATCAAATCTGAACGTACTATGAGATTCCGACTGTTGAGATATATTGAGTTTCGTGTTAGTATGTGGTCTACGAGTAGACCTCCATGGACCCAACTGTTCTGGACCAAGTGTTTCAAATTGATGGTGACCGGAGGGGAGGGATTTATGGCGTAGGAGAGGTACTTGGGAGAAGTCCTTCCATGGATCCCTCCTTTATTTGACCTGTGGGGCACCGGAGGGGGTAACATACAACACTGCAATCACACTTGGTTATAGATTCATCATATCATATCATCATGCATATTTCACTCGGATTCCACCCTTGTTTGTTGTGTGTTCAGTGTACGCTCCGGTTGTATGGGTGGCCGGAGGGTTTATTTTCACTTGATTGCATTCCTCGATTGTATGGGCGACCGTTGGGACTGTAGGTAGATTATATTACTCCCATCATTTCATAGAGCTGGTTATGGTCCTTATTTCTTGGTGATTTTGCGGTTATTTGCCTGTTGAGGCTCCAATTGTGGGATTTTAATTATTGAGAGGGCTAGGGAGTCCTATCTTATTGAGGCACTTTTGTGTGGCCTTCTGAGAAAATTGTGAGTTTCTGGTTCCATTCTTATCAGGATTTGAGTAGTATTTCTCGATTATTGTGGGTTAGTTATTCCATATTAGGGTGTTACTTGAGAGGTGGATTCTTGTTTATGCTATCTTGAAGTTGGATTGGTGTTATGTTTTCCTTATGCTTGTTAATTCCATCTTGAGTATGTTAGACTGCTTTCCTTGTTTTCCTTTTACTTGAGGTTACCGGTATACCGCCATGTTTCTAAACTCTCCCTCTTTATTTATACTATTGTTGCGAGGATCCCAGTTGCGTTCTTCTTCCTTATACCTGTGTTTCTCTGTTATGTATATGTTTGTGCTAGCATGTATACTTGTAGCTCTTGGTTGATTTTTCCTTGTGCTTCTTCCTTGCTTCTGTGACTGCTTTCTTGTATTCTGCTTATTACTAATTTTATATCTTATATGTGCTCAGTCGGCCAATAATGCCTACTAAGTACCCATTGTATTGGTGCTCATACTACACTTCTACATCTTTCTGGTACAGATATTAGTTGAGTTTCTGCCATTGATCGCATCAGATACTCGTGCAGCTTTTGGACATTCGAGACTAGGGTGAGCGCCTGGCGGTCGGGGCTTGGCCATATCTCATCTTTTGTACTGTTACTCTTTGTATATTTGGAGATAGTTGTACTTATTTTTTTGTTACTTCTATTACTTGTATTCTATTAGAAGCTTTTGTACTATCGATACCAAATCTTGGGGTTGGTGTAGTTTCATTAAGTATATATGCAGGTTTTGCTTCCGCTTTGTCTACCTTTACATTCTGCATCCGCTTATTTCTGCTTATTGTGCATTTTGGTTAGGTAGTAGCCTATTACTAACCATTTCGGGCTACGGGGATTGGTTCGCCTACTGGGGGATTGTAGGTGCCATCGTGACCTGAGAAATCGGGTCGTGATAATACCTAAGAAGAAGACCTAGCAAGAGTTTAGCATCTTCAATTAAAGCCTTTCAGGGAAAGTTTAACATCCAGGAATACAGTGATACCCTAACCTTACAAGAGTTAGCTATTATAGACTAGTTTGGGAGAGAGATCTGCAGACTTAGAGAGGTGACTTTTGAGCTAAGGGGGAGATGATAGAATGAATAACAAAGTCGAGTCTTGCGACTCAACTAGTACAGAACTCTAGAAAGGGATATGATGGGATATCGATCCATTCTTATTCCAGCGGATTTCCAAGCACTCAATCAATGTGACACTATACTCAGACGTATTTGTGTCATACTCAAGTATAAGTTCATGCACTCCATACATATTCATGTCCATGATCAGCTTTTAAAACATACAGAAATTGCTCTAGACATCGATTCCAGTCTTACTCTATGATTCTATGAATTCCAGCTTTTTTCCATGAGACTCGTTATACAAGTAAACTCATGTCTCATAGTATGCTCAGTTCCATGTACTCAGATCAGTCCTCAGGATATGCCTTGATGGCTAATGAAATCATACTACACTATGTATATGCTCAGACCAGATTTCTTGAACAGTTCGTGCTTATGATTCCTTACTCTTACCATGCTTCACATGTCAAGAATGTGAGAAACTCAGACCTTTGTACTTGACTTTTCAAACCTCACCTTGAGTGGATAGAACATTCTAAGTATAACTCAAGACCGATCAATATTCCTTCAGCTGTGATGCTCATCCTCCCACTCTATTCCTTCAGTGATCTTGGCTTATGCTGTCACAATTGTTAGTGGAGAGAGCTAAGTAGTAGCCTAGATGGGAAGTACTAGATTTTTCTCTTGTTGGTGTCCCTTTTTAGAAGTTCTTGCAGTTACAGTATCTACATATACTAGGGAAGAGGATAGAGGCCTCAGATAGTGCCAGTTTTAAACAAGCCTTAAGATGATCATAGTACTAGGCTTGAATGTCGTGATGAAATACATGTGGGTTTTTGCTTTGTGCGACTAGTGGCCCATTGATTAGAGTTCAAGGATAGTTGATTTTGTGATAAGAAGGAATATCATTCTTGGGAGATGACTCTAGATGCAAGAGATTTAGTCGAGATAGGCTTGAACATGGTGAAAGCAGGTAGTTAGAGTCAAACCTTAGCATCTATATGTGCGTTGATGAGAATTTTAGTTGCAAATGGCAAGTGTGATATTCATAGGAGTTAGTGTAGTTAAGAGGTGTGCCTAAGCCAAAAAGTTACAGACCGTACTGTTTAAGGCGGGAATAGTCTTGTTCTTACTCCCTACCCAAGGTGACATACCTTATGTTCTGTAGCTTTATATAGTAAGATAGTAGACTCCTCGTATCAGACCAGTTCAGACCTTCCAGTAACCATCCTTAAGGCCAAAAGCCATAGCGCTCAGTTCAGTCCATGCTAGTAAGTTCAGTTTATTAGAGAATAGTCTTCTTGTATAGTTATTCCTCTCAGTCTTATGTTCCTTTCAACTTACTATGATTTCTAAGAATGCGTTCTTTCTTTGTGAGTTTCAGCTAAGTCCCTACTCTCACTCTAGACCAGTTATCATGTTAGACATTCAGTTTCATGTTCTATCAGTGTTCTTATGCTCTTCGTATGCATACATGCCTCACGAACCTAGGTCAGTTCATATTTCAGTCAGAATTCAATTACCATGTAAGTACTCTTGCTTTTAGAACTCAGTTGGTGGGATTGCAGCTCTTTCCCCATAATCTCAGCCTAGTTAGTATTCATTCGAGGATGAATGATCCCAAGGGGGAGATATTGTAACACTCCAAAAATTCTAAGCTAAGACTTGAACCATTTCCATGAGTGTAATGATAAATTCCCTAGTGTGGGAAGTGTTTTGGATGTGAATCATGTTCATATGAAACTCAGAAGCAAGTTAAGTTGAAAGCACCCCAACCAAAGAAGTTTTCATGTAAGACTAAACTAGGGTCAATTTCAAATAATCATAACTCCTAGAATAAGAAGTGTTAGGTGGCCTAGTTCCCACATAATTAAAGATCTTTGAGTCTTCTTTCAAACTCCCCTGACCTTGTATTAATCCAATTCTGGAGTAAAAGGTTATCAGTGTTTTTCTAAAAGGTGTATGTCTGTCAAAATGAAAAACAACAAGCACGAGAGGCATCCACGACTCGTGGATCAAACCACGACTCGTAGAATGCCTTGGTGGAAACTGATCCTGAAACTATTTTTTTGCCTGAAAACCACGAGGATGTTCCACAGGTCGTGGAATTATCCACGAGTCATAAAACCAACTCATGGAAATCAGTCCAGAGGCCAAAAACTTCACCACGAACCCTTTTCACGAACCATGATCCATTCTACGGGTCGTGGTTCATGCTCGTGGAACCCAACGATGAGTTTTTTTCAGCAGTTTTTAATTTAGTATTCCGGAGATATTTCAGACCATTCCTTCTTCTTTTAGCTCGACTATAAATAGCTTTAGGCTTATTTTATTATGTAAAATACCTGAAGACTATCAGTTTTCCTCATTCAGTCTCTCAAGTCAGTTTTAAAGGAGAAAAGAGCTTTCTTCTCCATATTTCAGAACTAAGTATAACTCCATCAAGATTCAAACTTCTGGTTCTCTTCAAGGATTATCATACAACATGTATGTGGGATTCCAATGAGGGTTTCCTTTCACCCTCATGCCCAAAGTTTCAGATTTTAAGATGATTTTAGTTTTACCATGAATTCGATTTTTTGATGATTTTACATAACTACTAGCCTTGTTAGAATAATTTTTACATGAATTCCTTCAAATAGATTTCAAAACCCAAGATATTTGGAAGAAGCATGTTTTAGCCTTTACAATATTTTCTCAGAATTTAGCTCTCCTTTCAGAATTCAGTTCATCTTGTCAGCATTCAGTCTAAACAAGTTTAAGTTTCCTCATGATGATTTTAACTATGGGTTTTTCTTCCAGACAAGTATTCATGATTCCTAATCACTTTAGTCTAGTTGTTTTACATACAAAAGTACTATGCATGATTTAGAAGGCTTCAGCCTACCTTCAGTATGATCTACAAAATAAGTTTTAAATATGAATAGTTTTGACATTCAGATATGTCACATGATACAAACCGTTCTCATGCATTATTAGTCAGGTACTCAGTCAGTCAAGAGTACATGATTAGAATGCTTCATTCTCAACAATAGTTGGCATTCTCAGATTATATTAGTATTTTGAGCTATCCAGTATTTAAGTTTCATTTATAGTTTTATATTCAGTTGGGAGTAGACTTAGCACCGAGCAGACAAAGGGATGAAGGATCACCCATCAGTTTAGGCTGAGACCTTTAGTAACAGTCCCTAAGTCCCAGAACTACGGTTCCACTGTAGGTTCGAAAGGGGTCACCCATCAGATTAGGCTTGACACCATTGTCCCTTGTTGATATCAGTTTAGTGGATCCACAACAAATTTCTTTGTACCCTTGGCAAGGTATGAACACCCTCCCAGTCAGGGTTATAGGTTGGCCTCACAGTTAGCTAAGCTTGGGGTATATCAGTTAGTAGTAGCTCCCACAGTACATATTCATTATTGCATGACCTTGTATTCAGTTATCCAGTTCAGTTCAGTAGTATACAGTTACATGTTTATATACTTGGTCATTGCATCAACTTAGAACTTTCAACTTACATTCAGTACAATATATCGGTGTTTTAAGCATGCTCAATAGAAGAAACTCCCCTAAGGATTTACTTTAAACATGACTTTTAGCATGACCCATGGTTTTCAGCTCAGTTGCACTATTCCATGATTTACAGACATACTTGCTTTTTTTTTGTCCATGGAATCCCAAGTTACAGTTTTACTCATCTTTAAACATCATGATCTCACAGTTACAATCCAGCAATATGATTTACACTTTCTTCAGTAAAAGAGTTTATGTTCTACAACTTTGACTTATGCACTTCATATATTATACTTAGTCCAGTTTTCAGCCATGCTTTCAGTATACATGTATTTTCTCATGATTTACAGTTAGTGCATTATCTAACATGCTCAGTACATCCAAAGTACTGATCGCATACCTTCCTTGTGCTGAATCATTTTATGATGTAGGTTTTAGTGCTAGCTCCCAAGATCATGGTCAGACATATCACAACTTCCAGTCAGCAGGGGATGAGTTCTCATTATTCGGGAACTCCAATCAGTAGTAGTCATAGTAGTTTATTTTTAGTTCTTCTATATTGGTTAGAGATAGTTGTTGATAAACTCTCAAATCATGCTATCCAATTAAGGAGGCCACGATGATCGCGTAGTCAAAACAAAATTTATAATCTCCCAATGGATGTCGGGGTTATACCCAAGGGACCTGATTTAGCTAGTGAGAGATTGTGTGAAGAGATTTCAAAGTGAGAGTAGTTGTTCAACAAAACCAAAGCAATAAAATGGGGGGAATTGGGAAAGTTGTTCCTACTAACTCAATTCAATAAAAAGCTATAAAATCAAGATGGGTGTACCAATAAGAACTAGATGACTAGGGGTGCATTTCTGATGGGGCATTCGCTATAGGATATGGTAATCACTAATTAACTTAAATTTTCACCTATTGACACGGGTAGCGTTGGTTATGAATGTGGAATGTTATCTCTCGATCAATATCCACATATCCGATGATTTCGGTTAGAACATCATTCAGTGTGCTAAATAACTAACCAACATTTGCTTGGGGAGGTTGTCCTATCTCTAGCTCGGACCCTTAAATAGGAGATTCCACGATTGGAGCTATGTCTAGCCTCCAATCTATGTGGATTCCAAGTACCCACTAGCAATTTCACATCCACAACTATAAAATTCTCTCTCGAGCAATTACATAGCCAAGTAAGGTAAATTCATGTTTGCAACCACAAAATTTAGATTAAAACATGGTGAAATTACTAGACCCATATAAGATAAGCAATTATAAAAGTGAATTAACAACACCCACACCCATTAGCTAAGCACCCATCATCAATACACCCCTAGACAAGAGAAATTAGCCACTCATAGAAGAGGGAGAAGATATACCAGGTGGGTAAATCAAATTTCCATCCATTGTAGTTGATTCTCAAGTTCTAGAGTCAAATTAGGGACACAATTTATTAACCAAAAGATTGGATTGAAAACCCTCTCTCAATGGAGATGGAGAAAATTGTTTACAAGCCAAAAATATCTCCACGTTCTCTATCTGAAATTCTCTACAAAAATTATATATACAAAATAAGCATAAAATTACCTTTTATATGTTCCCAAATCGTCAGATAAATTTAGGACAAAATTTCCCTTTGGGTGGTGTGCGATGCAACGTGTGGTTTGCAAGTCACAGTGTGCACATCGCACACCTGCTTCAGATTGACCAGTGACTTCAGCCGCATAGGTAAGCTTTGTGCGAAGGTGGTGCATTTCTCACCATGGGATGTGCGCATTGCATGGAGACCGCACTCCTTAGAAGAATCTTCAGTCATCTTTGCAGCTTCATGCGGAGGAGGTGTAAAGCGCACCTTGGCTTGTGCGTGTCGCACAACCACCGCACCTCCTGGCAGATTCTCCAGCTTTTCTCAACTCTTCACACATAGCTCCTTTTTGGCTCTTTTTGGTTCCATATCCTTGTTTTTCCTCTTCTATCCAAAGTACCTGCATAGACATCAATAAAGTCCATAAGAACCTATAAATCGGTTCAAAATATAGCAATAATTCATGGATATAGGTTCAATAAGTTGGTAGATTACTGACTTATCAAACCCCCAAACTTGAACTATTGCTTGTCCTGAAGCAAGATACTCACAAGGCAAGGAATGAATTATGCTAAGGCTCAATTAAGGCACAAAAACTACTCTACACTAAAAATTTAAGAAAAAGAAACAAACAAACGACTCAAACAAAATACTCAACTACTATGCTTATCTCAATTTGGACCACCACATGCTCACGGTAATTGCTCATTTCAAAACCTTTTGTTCAAAGGGCATCATATTTCATTCAAAACTCAAGGGAATTTTAGTAATTCAAAGCAAGAGATTTAAGCTTCTCAAGTCATTGGCATGGACCTTCAAGGTTTGCCTCAAGATTCGCTACACAACTTGTCTCATTCATTCCCCTCAATTGAAATAGAGACTCATGCTTTGATTCGAGTGCATGATGCCACTCACCATAAGAGATAATCCCACTCACAGTACTTCGATTCGAGTACATGATGCCACTCCTCACAAGAGAGAATCCCACTCATAATCATTCAATTCACAAAATATGAGATTATGGGAGAACCAAGAAGACTCTCACTCTCTCAAGGAAGTTCAAGTGCATGTGCATCGAACCATAGGCTTTCCCTTCATATAAATTGCCACTAATGTAGGGTAGCCAAGCTCGGAATTACCAAAGACTTGTGGGTTACGATGTTGGTTAGGGCTAAAGTGAGGATATCATTTGGTTCAAGTGACTACACCTCCCTAATGCTCTTTGTTTCCATTTCAAACACCACTCACATTTTTCAATTTCAACTTCACCTTATTTCTCCCTCACACAACCCAATATTTCTCCTTTTTACCTCATGATCATTCACACCTTATATCACCTTCACTTGGTAGCACCTATTTTTGTTTTTCAATTTGCTCATTGGATTGATCTTTTGGAGCAATTATCAATTCTCGAATCAAGGTGATACCTTGCACTTGAAGTGCATTTCTTTTTTTCTCCTTATTTGATCACATGCACCCCCCCAAACTTAGGCATTTGCCTATGTTATCTTTTGTTTCCCCCCTAAACTTAGGCTTTTAGCCTACATTTCATTTTCAAGCAATCAAGGAGGATGGGTGCCAAGATAGAGGTTTCAGAAAAGTCAAGGTGTTAAAAAGGTCTCAAAGAATGGTCATAAGCTCAAAAGGGTTCACTAGGATTTGATGTCATTGGGAGGTCATTTGAGTGAAGTGGCTATCAAAAAGGGCCTAAGGTCATTTTCCAAGCTTGGTTACACCTAGAAAATCGCCTTGAATCACATTCGGGGTAAGTTCTAGATGACACTTATGCATAAAAATCAAGGTAAAGCCTCACTGCACAAGACATCATGCCACAAGACTTCATCCATTAGTCCCACAATCAATTGGGGCAAATGACTTTTGACAAGATATTCTGAGTTCATTACACACTCGTTTGTGAGTCAATCAAGATAAAGCGAAAGTGTGCAAGTCATGACAAGAGAACGCTTTTCCTCAAATATTCATTTCCTTTCTTCCTTTCCTTTTCAAAAACAATTCACCAACAGAATTTTTGGTGGGCCCATTTCGAGACAAGAACTTACAGACTCAATTCTAAACTAAAACTTGGCATTTTCCCTTAAGGAAGTCACCTCTCAATCTATCATAGGAAAACACCAACCCGGTTCGACACACAAAAATAAGAGAAAAGAAAAAAAATCAAAACTTTTGCTCCTTGGGAAAGAACCGTAGTATTAAGAAAACCCTCGGAGTTTATTTCTACACTACTATTAACAAGGCGATAACCAAATTTGCGCTCATAATATCATTCAAGAACAAGCCTAAGCGTAGGCATTTAACTCATTTGTAAGGCATGGGTGGTAAAACAATGGGGCATGTAAGACCAACTTGGCACACCATCAATAAAAACATCAAGCCCGACGAGGGCACAATTAAGCTCAAAGTAAAACAAAAACATAATTTAGAGAAAAGAAAATAATAGCATCACAATCAATTATCCAAAATGTTCCTGATAAGGGCCAAATAAAACTAAGCAAAATAGTCAACTAGGCCCGACAAAGGCAATAAATTGTCTCAAGCCCACTCACGGGCACCAAAAAGCAAGTAAGTACAGTAACCCCCTCCCCATAAAAGGAGGATTGCCCTCAATGCTCATAGTGCAATAGGAAGAGGGTGGAACTCCCTGGAGGATCTAGTCCTCATCATCACCATCATCAGGAGTAGCTTCTTCTTCAACATTTTTCCCACTTGGGCCAGTACCACCCCTTTGAGAGTTTGCCGAAAATGTGGAATCACAAAGCACTCTCTGAAACTCGAGGTTCTAATCATCATCCAGCTCTTGCTCAGCATGACCAGGCAGCTCCTCGGATGCATATGAAGCAAACAAGTCCTCTAATGGGCTGGGAATCCTCTTGGGAGGAGGCAATGTGGTAAAATCATCTTCCACTATCGGATCTTTGCCTTTGGACTTGTCAATATCTTTCCAGAGTTTTGAGATTGCCCCTTACATAACATCAACTAACTTCTACAACATGTTCAGACAATCAACCACCCCCTTCACTGCACTCTTGACTGCCCTATTGATCATTCCCGGTAGTTTTGTGGCTAAGTTTGCCAGTTGCTTCTCATGACTATGAGTTCTGTCGACCATATCCTGAAGACCACTCTTTGTCATAGAGGGTAAGGGGGCATGTGGGAGTGCCTCTAAAGTGTCCCAAGAGGGGGAATAAATGACTGCTCTAGCACCATGCTCATCACTGTCAATCTCACTCAGCTGCTCCATCATTTGCCTCTTGATCTGGGGGCATCCCTGTCTCTCTTCTTATCAAGATCGATGACCCCGATGGCATGAGTGAACTTGTCGCAAGGGAGAATAGGGACATTCGCTTTAGCACACAAATTGGTGATCAGGACCAAGAAAAGGAAGGAGTCATTTCCATGACGAGCTTTCCTCCGGATTACCATTGCAACCACCTCTCCAAAGTTTATATGCTCCCCCATTATGATAGCCTCAATTAGAATGGCACCCTCCTGAGTTATCTTTTGGTCATTATGAGAGGGGAGAATACGGTTGCGCACTAGATCATACCAAAGTTGCGCCTCAAATATCAATGATCTCCTCGGTATATTGCCTCTCATGGTGGACCACACAGAGGTGCCTAGAGAAATGGTGCGAGCAGTATTTTGATATGGCTTGAACTCAGCAGTCATTCTAGCCATCAGGGCTAGTGTAGGGTAAATTGGGTGTCTCCAATATATAGCATTGATTGCAACGAGGGTGACATACACTTTCTTTCCTCTGACAGTGACAACATCGAGATTGGGGAACTTGTCTTTGGGGCTTTTATAGACTTTGGAATCCTGTATGGCTTGGTACGCTGCAAAGAATTTGCTAACTATTTCTTCATAGTATTCCCCTGGTACATCTTTAAATGGCTGCCACCTTCTAGTAGCAAACTGGTGGTGCATATTGGGTAGCTCATCACCAACCTCCCCTATATTAAAGCTCTGCTCCACATTAAAAGTTCTGTTTTTATCTCGGGTGTATTAGGTTCTCATGCACTCTACCCAAAAGCAGAGCCTTGCTTCATCTGTGGCTGATCTTTGCCTTGCTTGGTTTCCAGGGTTTCTCCTGCTAGAATACATAGTCTACATCCAAAGATTGTGAGCCAAAAACAAAATAAAATCTACGAAGGGTTGAATGCAACATATTAGAAAGCAAAGTAGGTGTATGTTGTCTTGTGCGGACCATATGCAAAATGCACTAGGAAGAGTGCGTGTCACATATGCTGTCACACAAGACAACAGAACCTTCAAAAAAAATTCTACTGAGGTGCGATGCTGGTGCGATCCACGCCACCAGAAGTGCGTGTCGCACCAAGTTTTGCCCCTCAAATCAGTATTCTGCACTTTCTTTTCAACTTGGTGTGGCGCCTTGTGTGACCCACACATCAAGATCTATGAATCGTATGCGTAACACACAAAGACACAATTGGAATTTTTGGTTCCTTGTTTTCTTGTGAGTTATGCATATGATCCATAGAGCAAGAAGTGCTTCAACATTTAGCACCACACATAACCAATTCACAACAACAAGGGAGGCAAAGTGGGTTCATGACCAAAACTTTCGGGTACTCATACTTCCCCGGATTTCCATTAACATATAACAAAAAAGAAAGGACTCAACGACTTCCTTTAAGATGGACGTTACCCCATCTATCATCGGGAACATCAAGCCCTCCTTGCAACAATGGGCACCAATAGTATATCAACAATTAACCTCATCCCCGTACAAGATAATATAACCCAACTAGATTTTCAATAAGGATCATGGGCATACAATCAGAAACATTCAACCTCAATTATCAATTATCAATCAAAACCTCATGATTACCGATGACTTTCCCTTAAGAACAATGTCACCCAATCTATCATCGGGCCAAATCAAGCACTAGTCATAAGTTGGTTACTCAGACATCACCCCATCACAGATATTAAGGCTAAACATTACTACCAATCAACATTCATAGTTAAGATTTACAATCTACCAAGTTGACATTAAGAGAATTCATCATTACAACTCAAAACTGGGTACCCAGAATTTTTGGATCTCGCCCAAAAACAACATGGCCAATCTACTAAGCATGCTTCACAATATGAGTTCCCAACAATCATAAAAACAACCATTTAGCATTGGGTAACTTACCACAAGTGAATATTATGAAGGGAAGAATGAAAATTGAAGCTTTTTGAATTCCAACAATGGTGACCCACAAGACCTCTCAGAGAATGACATCGGCGACATGGAGCAGTGGTGGAGAAGATTGGGTGAGAAGAGGAGAAGATTTTTTGGGCGTTTGAGGGGTTTGGAGAGAATTTTGGTGGAGGATTTTGAGATTTATGGAGAAAAATGGTGGAAAAAGACGAGAGAGAGGCGATTGTAAAAGAAAAAGAAGAAAAAGAGTCGGTCGGGTCAGATCGGTCAATGGGTTAGGTCAATTAAAAATTCAAATTTACCTCTTGTGCACCGCGACATGCGATTCGCACCAGGCAAGGTGCAGACTGCATGGAGTATCACACATGCCCCTTTTTCTCTCCTGGGTTTGCCCATGTATCTATTTACTTGTGTGATGGAGGTGCGACGCGCACTTGGTCTTGTGCGGTTCGCACCGCCCAGCGCATGTCACCTCTATTTTTTTATTTTTTCTCCAGGCCATCTATTTTGTTATGTGATTGGCTGTGGTACACGCACAATTGCTTGTGCGGTCCGTATAGTCCACTGCATGATACCTTTTTGCCTTGCTTTCCCTTTGTTAGTTCTCCATTCCATGCATTCCCTACAGAACATTTAAAACAACAAACAATAACTGAAAACAAAGAAAGAAACTTGGGTTGCCTCCCAAGAAGCGCTTGATTTAATGTCGCAGAATGACGATATTACCTCAATCCTCATTCATTTTTGGGTTGTTGACGGTGTCTCTAGGCAGCATTCCCTTCATCCGTGTGTTCATTTTGCTTGATAGGTGGGTCATTTGGGACTCAAGGTGTTTGATCGAAGCACTATGGGAGCTCACTGTTTGGTAAAGTGTAGAAAGCTCACTCTTTATCTCACTCACTCCTGAGTTTGTCGTATCCACCTTCTTAAGAACCAAGGACAACATGTTCTCTATCTTGGATTGTCCGGGGTTTCTTGTGCCCAGTTGGTAGAGAGAATCAAATTTGTTTGGGGGGATGTAAGGATTTGAGCTCCGGTGATTGAAGTGATCACCATCCTTATCTCTTTCATGCCAATTACCTTCCCTCTCTTTGTCTCTAATCCAACCTTGATTCTCCTCTCTCGGGCGATAATACCCGGCATGAGAACCCACCGACACGTAGCATAGCTTACCATTAACCTCAGTCATAAGATCAACATCATTCACCTTAATCTCTGGTGTACTCACTGCATTCACCTTCTTAACACCAGCTCTCATCACATGCTTGGCCATCAAATCAATTTGAGTCATCATTTTTTTCCAAAGCTTCATCTCGCTCCTCATCTTTCTTTCTCATTTCATTTGTTAGGATTGTTGAGGGCATTCCCGAATTTGGCACATCCGCTTCTCTTGTATGCCAAGCTTGATTGGTTTTCATCATTGGCTCCAACAAAGTCGAGGCTATGGGAAACTCCAAGTCCATGAAGGTACCACCTCCAAGATTATCAGCCACCAATTTGTTCATAGAGTTCAATGACCGGTAGAAGCTTTGGAGCAGCACATTGTCTGATAACTCATGGTTTGGGGATAATAAAAACTTTTTTTTGAATCGTAGCCAAACTTCATGAAGAGGCTCATCCGGGAGCTGCCTAAAGTTGGTAATCTCATCTCTTAACTTCATTATTCAAGATGGAGGAAAAAATCTCGAGGTAAATTCCTCAACCAACTCAGCCCAAGATGTGATAGAGTCATTCGGTAATTCTTCCAATGACGTTGTGGATTCCCCTGTCAAGGAGAAAGGGAGAAGGCACAGTCGGATGGACTCTTTGGAAATATGTTGAAAGATGAACGGTTGGCAAATTTCCAAGAAATTCCGAATATGCCGATTGGCATCTTCATGGGCAGCTCCACCAAATAAGCCCTTCATTTGAATTAGGTGGAGCATGGTGCTTGTCACGTGGAAGACAACATTTCCTACCATAGGGGGTAGGCAGATTGCACCTACACCTTCGTGCATCATAGGCTCAGCAGCGTTGGCGTTATCGAAGCCGCCAATGCTCTCATTGTCATCGGATTCATCTATTGCTGGCCTGCTCAATCAACACACAAACAACAAAAATTAAAAGAAAACAAACACTCTCAAGTTGACTTCACAATAACAATAAAAAACTAGCTAATACTCAAGTCCTCGGCAACAACACCATTTTTGATAAACGCTCAAATCGTGCTCTCTAATTAAGGAGGCAACGAAGATCGCATAGTAAAAACAAAATTTATAATCTCGCGACTGTCGTACCCAAGGGACTTGATTTAATTAGTGAGAGATTATGCGAAGCGATTTCAAAGTGAGAGTAGTTGTTCAACAAAATCAAAGCAATAAAATGGCGGGAATTGGGAAAGTTGTCACTACTAACTCAATTCAATAAAAACCTATAAAATCAAGATGGGTGTACCAATAAGAACTAGATGTCTAGGGGTGCATTTCCGATGGGGCATTCGCTATAGGATAGGGTAATCACTAATTCACTTAAATTTTCACCTATTGACATGAGTAGCATTGGTTATGGGTGTGGAATGTTATCTCTTTATCAACATCCACATATCTGATGATTTCAGTTAGAACATCATTCGGTGTGCTAAATAACCAACCAACATTTACATTAGGAGGTCATCCTATCTCTAGCTCGGACCCTTAAATGGGAGATTCCGCGATTGGAGCTATGTCTAGCCTCTAATCTAAGTGGATTCCCAAATTCCCACTAGCAATTTCACATCCACAACTACAAAATTCTCTCTCGAGTAATTACATAGCCAAGTAAGGTAAATTCATGTTTGCAACCACAAAATTTAGATTAAAACATGGTGAAATTACTAGACCCATATCAGATAAGCAATTGTAAAAGTGAATTAACAACACCCACACCCATTAGCTAAGCACCCATCATCAATACACCCCTAGACAAGAGAAATTAGCCACTCATAGAAGGGGGAGAAGATATACCAGCTGGGTAAATCAAATTTCCATCCATTGTAGTTGATTCTCAAGTTCTAGAGTCAAATTAGGCACACAATTTGTTAACCAAAAGATTGGATTGAAAACCCTCTCTCAATGGAGATGGAGAAAATTGTTTACAAGCTAAAAATATCTCCAAGTTCTCTATCTGAAATTCTCTGCAAAAATTGTATATACAAAATAAGCCTAAAATTGCTTTTTATATGTTCCCAAATTATCACATAATTAGGACAAAATTGCCCTCCGAGTGGTGTGCAATGCGACATACGGTTCATACATCGCAGTGTGCGTGTCGCACACTTTCTTTAGATTGACCAGTGACTTCAGTCGCATAGGTAAGCTTTGTGCGAAAGTGGTGCATTTTGCACCATGAGATATGCGCATCGCATGGCGACCGCACTCCTTAGCAGAATCTTCAGTCATCTTTGCAGCTTCATTCAGAGGAGGTGAGAACTGCACCTCAGCTTGTGCGTGTCGCACAACCACCGCACCTCCTGTCAGTGTTAATAGAGGCTTCATAGACAATCAGACAGATAGTCAGTCAGTTAGTTGTATCAGTTTACAAATGCTATTGTATCACAATTTTTGAAAGTTCATTTTGTTATAATATTTTTAAAGAGCTCAACATATTTCAGCTTCCGCATTTTCTTTTAGTCTATATTTTAGCAGTATGCCAGGCCATGAATTAGCTTGGGGTCACTTGTGACTCTAAGCACCAAGTTACGTTCAGGGTGTAGGCTCGGGGCATGACAAACATGGTATCAGAGCACATAGTTCAAGTTTCCTAGAGTGTTTGTGAAGCCGTGTCTAGTAGAGTTATGCTTATGGGTGTGTTGTGCACCTCACTTTTAATCAGGAGGCTAAAGGGCATTTAGGAAATGTTTCCCTTCTTTCATACTCCAGATCGTGCAATAGAACTAATCCTTCAGGAACTTATGCAGATTCATGCGTTGATCTAATTCCTCCAATCATGCCTCATCTTCGATGTAGTGGAGACAGCATTGTTTAGATTCCTATCAGTGTGATGCTCTCAGATAGAGCAATCAAAAAAGTCAAAAGACTGCACAAGGTCTTGAGAGGAGCCCACTAGTGCGTTAAAGTCTACTGATTCAAAAGCATATATCCTTTTCCACTCGTGTAGTTGAGCCTACAATAGAATGTGCTCTTAGACCCTCTTCCAGAAACTTTACTAGGAATGGCACCTTAGCAAAAAATATGATTTTCTAAGTGTTTGGGTAGTATAGGCATTCAAGAGTTAGTGTGAAAATGGATTTTTCAAATAAAAATGGCTATTTCCCTCATTCATTGTCTAACAAAGTTTTCCTCGGCTAAAAAATGGATTCTCTGGGATAAAAGAAATTTTGTAAACTCGTCTTCTCCTAAATATCAACTTTCGTAGAATTAGCTTGAAGTAATTTCCTCGTTTATCTAAACTCAATGTTTTCATCTAAGCATTTATCTCTTTAAATTTTTTGTAGAATAAAATTACCTTCTTCGAATTCTTTCACCCAAAATACTTTTCTCTTACAATTTTGAATTGTTTAGGATTTACTCAAATATCTTTAAAAATTATCTTTAGATAAAGTTTCTTTGGTTGAAATGATTTTACAAAATTAACAACTTTGATTCTCACCATTTTTCTTGAATAAATTCTACTTCACATCCATTTTTCTTAAAAAATATGAATTTTATTTTTCTTTAATACTTGCTAATAAAATAAGTCTTTTAAAATCCTTGGCTCAAAAGAGGCTTTCTTTTAATTTGAATAACTTTTGCTTGAAACCATAGTTGTTTTTCCTCGAATTTGAATATTTTCATAAAGAATGAATTTTCTTTATTTATTTTCTTTATTTGAAATAATTTACCTTCGCCTTGGATGGATTAGTAGCATTTTATTTCATTTATTATTTTCATTATTTCAAACTCTTTCAAATTTAGTCACTTTTTTTTAGTTAGTCAAAAATCGTTCTTTGGTCAACCGTTTTTAAATGGACGTTCTTAAGTGCCTTAAAACCCTTCTTAAGATTTTACTTGACCCTTACCCGTTTTCTCTAATTTTAAAGATTTATTTCTGTCTTTATGTCTTTGAAATTATTTTAAATTTTTCTTAATTTCTTTATAAAAATTAAGTGGCGACTCTGTTTTGTTTAAGAATTATTTTGAAATCTGCTTTAAGTTTTGAAATAATTTTTGAATTGTCAAATCATTTTTACCATCTCTTCTCTTTTATAATATCTTAACAAATCCGAAAAGGGATAAAACAGAAATAGCGACTCTGCTGGAGATCTATTTAGGTTCTAACCAAAAATTTGAACTATTTTTTTACTAACTTTATGTGACTAACTATTCGAAATGTTGTAATAGTTAGTAAATTTTAATTAATGTTTGCTTATGTATTTATTTATCGCAAAATATATTGTCATTGCATCTCATAGCATATTTAGCCACATGGCACATGATTTTATTTATATTTTAGGGAGGTTCATAATCCTATGGCCTCCCGCTATAAATAACACTTTCTCGAAAATACGATAGTTTATGGGTACGTCATGCGTCCAATGGCTATCAGATTTTCAACCCAAGTTGTCCACTTGGGACCCGGTCTATTTCAAAACAAACCCACTCTAGACACCTAGGGTAGAGCGAAACTCAAACCCAATTTTAGACATTGGCCTAGGACGACCCAATACCTTAGGGGTATTAGGCCCGTTAGAAAGACCGCCTTGCGTCTATTGACCACGAGTCAATCACAGATGATCATGCTTGCTTGTTTAAATTTAAAGGAGTATATGCCATTTGAATCAATCCATTATCGTCCGGGAGGGGGAAACCTTACTTAATTTATTTGTTTTGTAGGATGGCTTTACCATGTCCCGCTAGAAGGTTTCGAATGGTAACAAAGCCGGATTACTTCCTAAGGGTTTGGTGGGAATGCATGAACAAGGCCGACAAGAAAATCGTCCGAGAGCACATCAGATACTTTCCTTCCCTCATAGATATGAAGGCATGGCCCGAGATGATTCAAGTTTTGACCACCTTTTGGGATAACAAAAATATAGTTTTTCGGTTTGGAAGTGTGGAATTGACCCCGACCATAGAAGAGGTAGTTGCAAGCTATAAAAGTATAGGCATGTTTCAAAAAAGGAGAAGATCACCGGATAAGGATATTCTCTTTCCAAAAGAGTGGAGCCGACAACTGATGTGCCGCCATTTTACGGCACTTTCGACTCCTTTTAACTATGAACAATCATACGTTTTCAAGCAACCATCGTCGTTTTGATGGTTTTATGTTATATTTGTAGGAAATGGAGACAAACACGGAAACGGAAGGAAATACGAGCAAAAAGACATTCTGGATAAGAGTGACGGCCTGAGTGACGGTCCGTCACACATGTGACGGTCCGTCACAGAAACCGTCAAGTGGTGGCAGGCCACTGCCTAGGAGTGACGGCCGCCGTGATGGTCCGTCAAGGTGGTGACGGTCCGTCACAGTGACCGTCAAGTTGAGCTGCACCACTGCCTAGTGGTGACGGCCAAGGCGACGGTCCGTCAAGCCAGTGACGGTCCGTCACCCCAAGCCGTCAAGTGGAGGCAGAACGCGGAGCGGAATCCGAACGTTTTTGGGTTTACTTCCTGGACTCCTATAAATACCCTATGTTAGGTTTATTTTATGAAGGCACTTACCAACACATTACCCAATAGTTTTAGGAGTTTTTGAGCGATTTTTGGAGAGAGGAAACACGCTACACACGTTTTCCTCGTCCTTGAATCTTGTTCTTGAGTTGTTCTTGGGATCTTGGTTTTTCTTGTTCTTGGAATAATTGAAGATTGTTTTCACTATATTGTAAGGATCTCTTTTCTTTATTATGAATATGACTTTCTTCTATTCTTCTACAAGCATGATTAACTAAACCTCCCACAACTAGGGTTGTGGGAGCCATGGCTAAAGTAGCGATATAGATTCCGGGCAGCGACGGGTTCAATATATATGTTGTCACGTTGTTAATCATTCATTATTTAACGTTTTCTAGTGGTTGCAAACATTAGAACATGCCTAGGTTTAATTTGCTTGAGTAAAGAGATTAAAACCGGGAAACTTGATTTACGACGAGGATTCGAGACTACCAACTCTCGTCTTATGATTAATGCTGTAACTAGATTAATCTACTTGATGTTTAGGATTGAAATATAAAAGCATACCTTTTCAAGTTCGAGAGAATTGAAAAGTAAATTCGTCTATTTGGTTGAGAAACGTTTAGACGATACCATTAATTCAATCACATCGTGATGCGCATATAGAAAGAACCCGGTTAAGCTTAGAATCGACATCGTTACCAACGCCATGGTAAACACTTCCCTAGTCCATTCTCCTACTGATTATTTCTCATACATTATTGTTCGTTTTGTTTACACATTGTTCACGCAAAACCCCCCCTTATTTACCGGAAACTATTGACCATTAGTCAACTAATTCACTAAAGACTTAACTTTCACCATATTCTCTGTGGGATCGACCCCAACCTTTGTTGGGTTCTATATTTGACAACGATCACTTACGCTTCTTAATTGGAGTGGTACTTTGAGCGTTATCAAATTTTGGCGCCGTTGCCGGGGAATACGGTTGATTATTAAGTACGGTGTGTTTATTTGACTCTTAGTCATACTTTCCTGCTTTTACGTTTAGTTGTTGTTTTTGTTTTTGACAGGGTACAGAGTTGTGCATGCCAAGTACCCGGCGCTCGGGTGAATCAACATTACCTTATGACCACGAGCTTGCTAGAACGTTAAGGCGGAATATGGCTGCACAACAAGAGGCAGCAAGGCTCGCTGCAGAACTGCAGGCCCAACACAATCTGAATGCTGGTGGTCTGCAGGACGATGTTATGCTGAATGATGAGGATATCGACTTGGATGGAGTTGGCGCTACGGGCGCCATTGCTCTCCCACCGCTAGCGCCCGGAGCCAAGTTCAACATCACTAGCACGATGATCCAGCTGTTGAACTTGAGAGGAGTGTTCCGTGGTGCCGCTGGTGATGATCCAAACCAGCACCTGATGAATTTCGTGGGCATCTGCAAGTCGTTCGAGTTGCCTGGAGTGAGTCAGACAGCGATCAGGCTCAGGTTGTTTCCGTTGTCTCTGTCTGATGAGGCAGCATTGTGGTTGACAGAGCTGACCCCCGACTCTATCGCAACTTGGGGAGAGTTGAAAGGAGCTTTCCTAGAAAGGTTCTTTCCTCCCTTTAGGATGATACAGTTGAGGGATGAGATTAGCAATTTCAGACAGCAACCTCATGAAGCATTGCATGAGACCTGGTTGCGATTTAAAAAGAAGATATCACAATGCCCTAGACATCAGTTGAACGACGAATTTTTGATGCAAACATTCTACAGGGCACTGAATTCGGCTACCAAGCCAACGTTGGACAACGCAGCAGGTGGAGCGTTTATGGGTCGCACTTTTGCCGATGCCACAGCTATTTTGGACAGGCTCACCAAAACCAACAGGGCCTGGCATACACGGGATTCAGAGGTAGCAGCTAGAACTTATGCAGTTGGTATGTCAGCTGAGCAGCGCAGAAAAGACGAGGAGCGCGACCAAGACATGGCGCATCTGAAAACGCAGTTGGACCTACTGACCAAGCACTTGTTCTCAGGAGGTATGGAGAAGGTAAAAGTTGTGGGTTCCCAAGGTAGAGCAGCAGAGTTGAAAACTGAGGAGGCGAATTACTTGGGGGGTTTCCAGGCCAATGGCCAAGGAAACCAAGGTCGGACCTATCAGAAGGACAACTACTATGAGAAAGCTGGCTACAATCGCGATCAAGGAAACTGGAGGAATAACACCGATAGAGGTGGCTTGTATGTACCACCTGGTAATCGGGACAAAGCTAGCAACGAGGCAGGGACTTCCAAGCTAGAGAACATGATGGCGAAGATGCTGCTGAAGGTAGAATCGACTGACTCTGGGGTGAAGGAGATAAGGACTGAGTTATCGGCCATGAGTCAAATAGTGGAGTCGCATTCCACTTCGATTAAGCAATTGGAACAGCAAGTGGGCCTAATCTCGGCATCTCTAAACCCAAGGAAGACAGGTACCTATCCGAGTGACACAATTCAAAATCCAAGGAATGACGCGAGTTGTATGGTGATCACTACAAGAAGCGACAAAATATTACCGGAATCACATCCGGTAATTCAGACTCAAGTTGAGGGTGATGACGCCAACGACAAGGAAGTCGAGGAGGCTACTCTAAAGCCCGCGGAGAAAAGCAAGGAAGCTGAAAAGCTTCCAACTATGATACCTTGACCACCACCTCCTTTCCCACAACGCCTGAAGAAGAAAGCGGAAGATGGTAAGTTCCTGAATTTCCTGACCATGCTCAAGCAAATATCAATAAACATCCCATTGGTGGAAGCGCTTGAACAAATGCCCGGTTATGCCAAGTTCATGAAGGACTTGATTACAAAGAAAAGGTCGGTAAGTTTTGAACCGGAAGACAACCTCCACCACTGCAGTGCTATTTCCTCAAGGTCGTTAGTAGACAAAAAGGAATATCCAGGTGCATTTACTGTTCCCTGTACTATAGGAAAACTTGGCTTCGGAAGAGCCTTGTGTGATCTTGGTGCTAGTATCAACCTGATGCCGCTAGCAGTCTATAAACAGTTGGGTTTGGGAGCTCCTAAACCAACGTCCATGAGAGTGTTGATGGCTGACCGTTCGGTAAAGCGGCTCGTGGGAATATTGTCTGATGTGCTAGTAAAGATCGGTAAGCTTATCTTCCCAGCTGACTTTGTGATCTTGGATTGCGAAGTGGCTTTTGAAGTTCCCATAATCTTGGGACGACCATTGCTAGCCACGGCAAGAGTATTGGTTGACATGGAAAGAAACGAACTGACCTTCAGACTAAACAATGAAGTTGTCAAGTTCGATGTGTCTGAATTGATGAAGCAACCAAGTGACATGAGGGTGGTCGCGGTCGTCAATGTTATTGAGGAAGCTCCTGTGGAGGTGCATCTTGAAGAGAAGGGTTTGGTCGAGACTCTAGCTGTTGTGAGAACGATGCTGCGAGAAGGGAAACGTGTAGAGGAAGGCGGTGAAAATAGATCAAGGAAACGAAAACACCGCAAGAGAATCTGCAAAGAAAGAGCGAAAAAGTTGTCGTGACTAGCTGCGGAGCTGATGAAAGAAGAAGTTGGAATGCAACAGAAGGGTGTCGCGTGTACACACTCCATCGAGTTCTCCTGTTTTGGAGACCCTGGCGGTCTCCAACATCATTCCAGAATCTGAATCCTATCGACTTCACAGGTATTCCTTTCTCTCACAGTTTTTAGCTTTCATATGGATGCATTGGGGACAATGCATGAGTCTAAGTTGAGGGTGTGGGGAAACCTGTGAGTCACCACCGAGGGTTTTTGTTGCCGTATTTCTTTTTCCTCCGGTGTGCTATCTAGTAGAACCGGCATGTTTAGGTTGTTATTTTTAAATTTTTGTTTTTTTAGTGTCTATAGTGATGAGCATGGCGTTTTTGTTACTAAAAGGAGGCCCCTTTAAAAAATTTCTAGTTTTGTACTTATGTTGAAACGATTGACTGTCTGGATCCTTGAATGTCATTGTATGATTATGATTAAAATGAGTATGCTTAAGCCGAGCGGTTGTTTGATAGTTGGTAGCGATATAGTTTCTTGGTGCCAAGAGTGTGTGAGATTATTGTTATAAATTCTTACTCTATGCATGCATCTAGAACTTGCCCGGTCTATTTTGTTAAGTTCGAAGTTTGGTTGCTTAGGAAAGGATCACAGGCCCTTTTTGTATGCAGTCCACTTAACCTAAAAGACCGTCCAAATAATCCCTTTGATCCCTGTTTGAGCCATAATTGATCTTATTCTTTCAATAACCTGTCACCGTTCCTGTTTAACGTGAATTCCTATTTTGGCCCTGGTCCTTCCTTGGACATCGTGCACCTCAATTCAGGCAATCAGCCTAAGTTGAGGGTGGCTACTATAGAGGTAAACCATGTTTTGGCCCTGGTCCTTCCGTGGACATTGTGCACCTCAACTCAGGCAATCAGCCTAAGTTGAGGGTGGCTACTATAGAGGCGAATGATAAGAAAAAAAGGATGGAGAAGATTGGTTATGAATAGAATGAAAATTCGGGTGTGTGCCTAAGAAAAGAAAAGAAGAAAAAAAAAGGAGATAAAAAAAAAAGATCGAAAAAGTAATAAAAAGAATTGTCAAAATAAAGAGGTCGCACCTGTAGCTAGAGAAAAGGAAATAAAAAGGTGAATAAGGATGGACAAAGTAAAGTATGTGGTAATAAGACGTCGGTGGTTCCAAGGAGGGCTTAGTCACTAACCCCTAAATGTATCCTACCTGCACCTAAAGCCTCATTACAAGCCAAAACAAGTCCTGTAGTGATCCTGAGCGGCTTTCTGAAGGACTGAAATAGAATAGTAAGGGCAAGCCTATGGTATCGCATGTGCATTGTTCGAAATCGTTTGTGAGTGTGAGCGCTTACCTAGTCCCAAATCTTGTGTGGGACTTCTTTGTGGTGAGGGCACCAAGATTTCTGTATTGTCTATTGATTTTTAGGATAGCTGCGCGTGTGTATGTAGAATGTTCTATCATATCGGAATGACATGTTTGGATCCATGCAAGTTAGTGTTTCATACATTTGTGTGCTACGAGGGAGCTTGAATTAAAATTGAATAAGATGTTGAATGACCATGAGTTGCTAGAGACATGAGTTTGTTTTCTTAGTTGAGTCGTCGTGTTGTTTTTCTTTTATGTTATGTTGCTTGAGGACAAGCGAACGTCTAAGTTGAGGGTGTTGATGTGCCGCCATTTTATGGCACTTTCGACTCCTTTTAACTATGAACAATCGTACGTTTTCAAGCAACCGTCGTCGTTTTGATGGTTTTATGTTATATTTGTAGGAAATAGAGACAAACACGGAAACGGAAGGAAATACGAGCAAAAAGACATTCTGGATAAGAGTGACGGCCTGAGTGACGGTCCGTCACACATGTGACGGTCCGTCACAGAAACCGTCAAGTGGTGGCAGGCCACTGCCTAGGAGTGACGGCCGCCGTGACGGTCCGTCAAGGTGGTGACGGTCCGTCACAGTGACCGTCAAGTTGAGCTGCACCACTGCCTAGTGGTGACGGCCAAGGCGACGATCCGTCAAGCCAGTGACGGTCCGTCACCCCAAGCCGTCAAGTGGAGGCAGAACGCGGAGCGGAATCCGAGCGTTTTTGGGTTTACTTCCTGGACTCCTATAAATACCCTATGTTAGGTTTATTTTATGAAGGCACTTACCAACACATTACCCAATAGTTTTAGGAGTTTTTGAGCGATTTTTGGAGAGAGGAAACACGCTACACACGTTTTCCTCCTCCTTGAATCTTGTTCTTGAGTTGTTCTTGGGATCTTGGTTTTTCTTGTTCTTGGAATAATTGAAGATTGTTTTCACTATATTGTAAGGATCTCTTTTCTTTATTATGAATATGACTTTCTTCTATTCTTCTACAAGCATGATTAACTAAACCTCCCACAACTAGGGTTGTGGGAGCCATGGCTAAAGTAGCGATATAGATTCCGGGCAGCGACGGGTTCAATATATATGTTGTCACGTTGTTAATCATTCATTATTTAACGTTTTCTAGTGGTTGCAAACATTAGAACATGCCTAGGTTTAATTTGCTTGAGTAAAGAGATTAAAACCGGGAAACTTGATTTACGACGAGGATTCGAGACTACCAACTCTCGTCTTATGATTAATGCTGTAACTAGATTAATCTACTTGATGTTTAGGATTGAAATATAAAAGAATACTTTTTCAAGTTCGAGAGAATTGAAAAGTAAATTCGTCTATTTGGTTGAGAAACATTTAGACGATACCATTAATTCAATCACATCATGATGCGCATATAGAAAGAACCCGGTTAAGCTTAGAATCGACATCGTTACTAACGCCATGGTAAACACTTCCCTAGTCCATTCTCCTACTGATTATTTCTCATACATTATTGTTCATTTTGTTTACACATTGTTCACGCAAAACCCCCCCTTATTTATCGAAAACTATTGACCATTAGTCAACTAATTCACTAAAGACTTAACTTTCACCATATTCTCTGTGGGATCGACCCCAACCTTTGTTGGGTTCTATATTTGACAACGATCGCTTACGCTTCTTAATTGGAGTGGTACTTTGAGCGTTATCAATAACAAATCAAGGAAGCATTTTTTATCAAGGATGATAGTTGGCTTGGGAAGATTGATGGGCCAAACTACCTTTCCGAAAGCTATACTATAGGTTTGGACGCTACAGTGCCTTCAAAAAGTTTGGCCATGAGTTCGAATCCGAAGAGGAGTGGAAAAGTCAAAGAGCCTTCACATTTGTCGTATGCTTTCTTGGAAACATGGTATTTCCTCAAGGGCCTAAAGGTACTATCTATCCGAGTGTAGTCATGGTCACACACTCTATATTTTATGGGATCAAGTATGGGACATCCGTCAAGTTTCACACTAGCTCCCATGATACTTGCGGATATTTATCGAGCTTTGGATAAATGCAAAAAAGGGGAGTGATTCTTTCAGGGATGCAATTTAATTCTACAATGGTGGATGATCAATCATCTACGCAAATGTTATTACACCAAGGAGTTGGACCATTCTATGAGGTTGGACAATTTTGCATCCCATGGCATGTGGCTCACTATAAACAAATACAAGCGGAGACCCAACCAAGGATTTTGGTTCACTCAATTTCATGGCTTGAGGGATGACAATATTCAATGGGTAATCAGAGATCTCCATCCGGGAAAGTACATCACTCGAGGTGAAACACTACCTTTCTTGGTGCTTTTAGGTCTTAGGGGAACCCGTCCTTATGTCCCCGCTAGAGTTCATAGGCAATTTTTGTTTGAAGCAAGAAACGCCCCAAGTAGGCGAAATGGCTAAGTTCATAATCGATCACGAGGGCGGTGTGGTAGCGTTCAAGAAAATGGCTTGTAAAGAGTGGAAGCGAAAGAAGGTTGAGGAACCTAAGACCGAAGATAGGCTGGAACAACAATGTAGTGACACATATAAGGAGTGGATGAAGAAGAACCTTGCTGGGACAATTGAACTAGGTACAAATGTGCCTTATCGAATGGTTGATGTTGAGTTCGAGCACCAAATCCGACTTCATAGGCTTTAAGAACAATGCACAAGGAGTGAGGTGGCACATCACCTATGACACAGGGAAGATGCTATGACCATACAATAACTGAAAGAAGAATTGAAGCAAACTAGGCAAGAATTGGGGGATGCTAGGCATTGTTTGATTGAGTTAGATGATCGCATGGGTCCGCAAATTGAGAGCATAGGAGGGATGGACTTCGGGAGTAAGGCCTTGATGGCCGGGGCTAACTTGGTTATGGATAGGTACTTCATGTGGCATGAGGTATACAAGGCCAAGAGAGCAAGGACTGATGCAGGACCTTCCGGGAGCTAGAGTTATTTATCATCATCCCCTGCGTGGGATTGCTTATTTTCATCCCCTGCGTGGGATCATTTATTTCTCGCATTTTCCCATTACCTAAAATTTGTATCCCCATTTGCTATTTAGTTGTAAAGAATTTTGTCTCTTTTATTATTAATGAAAGCATATCTTGGGGATAATGGATCGACTTAAAGGCATATATCTCCTTCAAATACGCTAGGCCTACCCTTGGCACAAAAGGGTCACCCAGTTAGGACGCGATATTTTTTGTGATATTATCGTAATATAAAACTGCTTTATGTGCTATATGTGTGTTGCTTGAAACAAGGAAAATTGGTCCACCCCATGCCGAAATTTTTTAGAACACCGTAAGCAAAAATAAACCCATTATATAAAGTCCGACCAAAATTACTCCTCGACTTTCCCAAGTTTCCAAGAAAAATTCAAATTCCTTTAAGACAGAGCCTAAAGAATTTTTCTCCTATCTCCAAGTAAGGTTGACTTGCCATGGACACCAAAGAAATAATGCGCAAGAGAATGGAAGAGATTGACCAAGAAATCAACGGAATGAAGCAACAAATCAGGAAAGCTAAGAAAGTGGAAGGAAAGTTGATAGCCAGGTCCGTGGAAGTGGACAAAGATATAGTCCTTATGGAAGAAAAGATAGCCAACGTCGACATAAGGATAGCCCAGACAGAATAAATGCACAATCACACGGATCAAAAGTATCAATTGGCGCTCAAGAGGTCAACATCAGTCATAGGGAACGATGAGGAGTCTGTGGGAGACAACTATGAACAAGTCCAGCCTTTCAACCGAATATCAGATTACTGGGCTAACATTAGGGATGATCCCGTTTGGCCAATTAAGTTCATGCCGGGAAAAGAAAAGATCATTCTTAAAGCCCACGTACGGGCAAATGGCCGGAGGCCCAGAATTGTTACATTCTCTGTCATCTTCCTAGCTCTAGAAATGAAGGGAATCATGCAGCCTGATCAGACCCCGGGTTTTTGGTAATACCCCAGGAACGAACAAAAGAGATGTGCTTACCACCCACGCCAAAGGGGGAATACCACCAACGAGTGCACTATGCTAAGGGTGAGGATCCACGAAATGATCAATAGTGGACAAATTAGCAATATGTGGGACCTCACTCCCTACTGATTTGTGATAGGGTGAGGCCAGGAATGCCAATTACCCAGAATTACTTGGTTCGCTAATATGAATTCACCATATTTTACGACACGTATCTTGACATCTACTTCAAGCTGGTCCATGCTGGTATCATTGAGCCAATTGAGAGGAAGGCGGGAAAGATGTCTCGAGCTTGGTGCAGTTGCAAGGAAATATGCCTCTACCATGCGGGAGCTGGAGGGCATCACATAGAGAATTGTCGCACTTTTAGGATTGACCTCGAAGATCTCATAGATGCAGGAAGGATCCAGATTGAGTTTCCACCATATTAACCTTGAGGAAGAAGATCAAGAAGAGTCCAGAAGACCTGCCACTATCCAAAAGAAGCTTTAAAAGTAGCAAAGTTATTGTAGTTATTTCCTTTTGTCGTTTTTACTTTCTCCTTTGTAATCAAGAGATAGTGGGAAAAATGAAACCAAAATATATCCCTTTTTACCCATTTGAACTACGTAGGGCTCTCCTTCGTGTGATACGTAGGCAGTCTTCAAAGCTCGGCCCCTATCTTTAAGAAATTTTCATTTTCCCACTTTTACAAGGGTGTCAGTAAATTTGAAAAATACAGCAAGCAAAGGTGCTACAAGGTCAACAAGTCAACCTTCCTGATAAAATCCATTTACCCAAAATCAATGGGCAAATTCCTATCCATTGAACCCTCGAATCAAATTATACGTGGATCAATTTGCCTTGATAAAAAGCAACTTTGTATGTTTAATACAATTCTTATGTGTTTATTTACAGTCAGATAGCTTGCCTTTTTTATCACTAATGGGATCTAACACATCAGCCTTTAAGTTATTTTGCTTCAACAGGTAATAGAAGTTAATCTGTGTCGACAAAACTGGTCGAACATCCTTACTTCACCCGCTCAAAGGCACACCTAGATTCATCCTCTGACCTCCGCTTTTCTAAAGGGAAAATGACTGATAGTGAAAAGAAGAATGCTTTGGCTGTGAGAGATAATGCTATTGCTGAACAGAGTGAAATGATTGCCGAACTTGCAAGAAAATTGGAAAAGATGCAAGAACAAGTACAAAAATCCAAAGACATGGCTAGCTTGGCTATCGCAGCCAACACTCCAGCTCTGGGCAACTCTCAACCCCCTTTCCAGATTCCTTCACTCAACTCTCCATTGACTGAAAATCAACCAAGAAATATCCCTCCTGCCTCCGCACCTAGACCTTCCAACAACCCTCCTCATATCAAATCCATACTCCTCATGTCCAGCACACTAACCAGAGTAACAACCCAAGTGCCTACCTTCCACAAAACCTCCCTCCAAACTATCAAAATACGCCACAAAATACTTACAACTCTCAAAATAACCACCCCAATGTCATTAATCTATATAATTACACCCCCACATATCCAAATGCCATGCCACACGTCCAACCCCCACATGTTCAAAACATACCACCAACCATTTTCCACGTTATGGTGGAACCATACCCCATTCTCCAGGAAAGCCCTGAGCTAGATCACTACGAGGAGAAGGAGAAAGAGTTAAGAGCCACAGAAAAGAAGCATGATCTTGACATAGCACAGATGAAGGAAGAAATAGCGAGGATCAGAGAACTATGAGGTTCATTTTATGAGAAAGGCTATGACTATGATGATCTCTGTATCCATCCTGAAATAGACCTGCCAGAAGGATTCAAAATTCCTAAGTTTGAGACTTTCATTGGTATTAGAAATCCTGAAGCCCATTTAAGAAGCTATTGCGATCATATGGTCGGTGCCCGAAAGAATGACGCCCTGTTAATGAGGCTTTTCAGTCGGAGTCTGAGCAGAGAGGCTTTAGAATGGTTCACCTCTCAAGAACTGAAGAAATGGTCTAAGTGGAGTGATATCGCCCGAGACTTTGCCCAAAGGTTTGCATACAATGTAGAAGTCGTCCCAGATTGCTACTCTCTGGGATGCATCAGACAAAAATCGAATGAAGACTTCAAGGACTATGCCTACCAATGGAGGAAAGAAGCGGCGAGAGTTCGGCCTCCTATGACGGAAGAAGAAATAAGCACGGTGTTTATGCGCTCTCAAGAGTCGGAGTTTTATGACAAGATGATATAAGCAGTAAAAACCAAGTTCGCCGACTTAGTCAAGATTGGAGAAATTATGGAAGAAGGACTCTGTAGCGGCAAGATTGCCAAAGCCCCTGCTTCCTCAGGATCGGCAGGACCTCCCCGGAAAAAGAAGTAAGAAGTGTCTTCGGTATCTTCCAGTCCTAGCCCAAAATCACAGAAACCTTTTGGAGCCAACTACAAAAAGCCACTTGTTCCAACAACCCCTCCCCTAGCTCCACAAAATCCTCAACCGATTTTCTATACTCAACCAATTTACCAAGCTCCACAACCAAATATGCATCCCATCTACCAAGCTCCTCCCCAAAATTTCCAAGTATATCAAAAGGCTCCCGAGAACCAGAACAATCGTCGGGTTCCTCCTCCTGCTAATACCGGTCTCCCTCTTCCGAATCTAGAAAAGAAAGTTTCTCAAACTTTTACCCAACTAGCCGAAACTAGAAACCAGTTGTACGAGAGATTGAAAGTCGCTGGATTTATTTATCCCATTCCACACAAACCAGGCAACATGTTGATATCTAGTAACATTGTCTGTTTTTTCTGTGTTTGATTGTAGTATGTCACTCTTCCTATTTCTTTCCGGATTTGATCCAATTTGATGTTCATCTAGTTTGCTTAGTTGCATTCAATCCCATAACCTTATTTGGAGTTTATTTCTGATGAATTATTTTCCTTTGGATCATTTGTATGATTAAAAGAAAAGAACATGTTATAGTGAATTTGTGATGTTATATAGCTTCTTGTGACCATTCCGTTCAAATATTTCACTATTTGATTTGAATTGAAGTATTCCTCTGTCCCTTTTTCACTAGAATCAGTAGAATATTAATCTTTATCTCCTCTTCTTATGCATGAATACTTCTCCTCGAATCCACTTGGACTCCCACACCTGCATTTCCGATGGGCTAAAACCAAATCTTGAGTCAAGCCAAGTCCAAAGATTGGACTAATACATGAAGAAACATGCTGGTATACACTGATATACAATGATATACACATCAGAGAGCAAATATACAGGTTCAAGGAGAGAAAACATGGAAAGGAAAGCTAATATACAGGTCTTGGGAAGCATAGATATGAAGTATACAGACGGTATACAATAGTATACACAGCTGATATACAGTCTAAGAAATGGACTTAAAGTCCACAAAAGTCCTGTCCAAAAATCTTGGACAGATTAAAATGGGCCAAAGCAGGGGCCCAAATCTCAAACTTTCCTTTATCTCCATGTATTTACTTGAATTGTTTGTGTTAAATAACTCTCTTAATTAATCTAAGTAGATCCCTTAAAGTGTTGCCATTTTTATTTTATACTTGTTTAAATTTTCTTGTAATATGTTTTGTCCAAATTTCGTCGCTTAATTTAGATGGTTAGATTTTGTCTTAACTTGCTTTAAAATGGATTTTTTTCCAAATAAAAATGGCTATTTTCCTCATTCATTGTCCAACAAAGTTTTCTTAGGCTAAAAAATGAATTCTCCGGGATAAAAGAACTTTTGTAAACCCGTCTTCCCCTAAATATCAACTTTCGTAGAATTAGCTTGAAGTAATTTCCTTATTTATCTAAACTCAATGTTTTCATCTAAGCATTTATCTCTTTAAATTTTTTGTAGAATAAAATCACCTTCTTCGAATTCTTTCACCCAAACTTGCTTTTCTCTTACAATTTTGAATTGTTTAGGATTTACTCAAATATCTTTAAAAATTGTCTTTAGATAAAGTTTCTTTGGTTGAAATGATTTTAAAAAGTTAACAACTTTGATTCTCACCATTTTTCTTGAATAAATTCTACTTCACATCCATTTTTCTTAAAAAATATGAATTTTATTTTCTTCAATACTTGCTAATAAAATATGTCTTTTAAAATCCTTGGCTCAAAAGAGGCTTTCTTTTAATTTGAATAACTTTTACTTGAAACCTAGTTGCATTTCCTCGAATTTGAATATTTTCATAAAGAATGAATTTCTTTAATTGAAATAATTTACCTTCGCCTTGGTTGGATTAGTAGCATTTATTTCATTTATTATTTTCATTATTTCAAACTCTTTCAAAATTAGTCATTTTTTTTAGTTAGTCAAAAATTGTTCTTTGGTCAACCATTTTTAAACGGATGTTCTTAAGTGCCTTAAAACCCTTCTTAAGACGTTACTTGAACCCTTACCCATTTTCTCTAATTTTAAAGATTTATTTCTGTTTTTAAGTCTTTGAAATTGTTTTAAAGTTTTCTTAATTTCTTTATAAAAATTAAGTGGCGACTCTGTTTTGTTTAAGAATTATTTTGAAATCTTCTTTAAGTTTTGAATTGTCAAATCATTTTTACCATCTCTTCTCTTTTATAATAACTTAAAAAATCCAAAAAGGGATAAAACAATGGTTGTTACTTTCGTACTTTGAGTTAACTAGGGTCTTGTCCTAGCAACTCCTTATATCATGTGTAGAGGTTTTTCAGACATAGACAGTATTCGAGTCTCCCTTTTTGAATTATGTTTCATCTTGACTTTATCATTTTGGATTGGGTTGCCTAGCTGTTTATGCTTCCGCTATATTTCTTATGAATGTCTGAGTATACTATGACCAAGGGTTAACTTGGAGTACTTGGGGTACTTATGGTCTCGGGTCCCGTGTTACGCCTAGGGGGTAGTCTCGAGGCGTGACTTGCTTTGTGATTCTATGGATAGAGTTTGGGTCATCCAGGAGAGACTTTACACTGCCTAGAGTAGGTAGAAGAGTTATGCTAATCGGAGAGTTTGAGATCTAAAGTTCATGCTTAGTGACAGTGTGTACCTTTGTGTGTCGCACATGAAGGGTGTGATGAGGTTCGGGAGAAAGGGTAAGCTCAGTACTAGGTTCATTGGACCATTTGAGATCCTTCTTCGTATATGAGAGGTTGCTTATGAGTTGGCCTTGCTTTCTACCCAGTGTTTACCCAATTTTTCATGTCTCTATTTTGCGGCGGTATATTGTGGATGAGTCTCACGTGCTTCAGTTGGAGTCGGTTTAGTTGGATGAGTCTTTAGCCTTTGAGGAGCAGCCTGTTGATATTTTGGACAGACAGGTTAGGAAGTTGAGGTCCAAGGACATTCTGTCAGTTAAGGTTTAGTGGAAGCATCATTTTATCGAGGAGGCTACTTGGGAGATTGAGACCAACATGCGGACTCGCTATCCTTGCCTTTTTTAGTCTTCAAGTACTATCTTTTCTCTAACTTTCGAGGATGAAACTCCTTTGAGTAGTGGATGTTGTAATGACCCTCTAGGTAATTTTCCTATTTTTCATGTTTTTTCTGGATTTCGAGCCTTCCCACAGTGGCTACAAGCTGTTAATGACTTTTTAGGACTAACGATTTGGTTCTTGGGTTGTTCGTTAGGTCGTTAGGTCGTTAGGTCGTTATGGCTATTTTCCCGTTTTAGAACTTGAACTTAGAATGCTTTGACTTTGGTCAACTTTCCTGATAAACGTGCTCAGAATTGAATTCTGACAATTCTGTTGGCTTCAAAATAAGGATTTTGGTCTAGTGGGACCCTTAGTCTGGGTCTGAGTGCTTTCGGTTTGGATTTGTATTTTTTTTTTGTTTTCAAGCCAGTTTGGCTTGTGGGGTTGACTTTGATCAACATTCGGAGAAGACGGCCTCGGATGGAAATTTTGTCAATGTTGTTAGCTCCAAAATTTCAACTTTGGGCTAGAGGGACCTTTGGTTCAGGTCTCGAGGCTTCCGCACTTGTTTTGGGGTATTGAGTTTTGAGTTGGTTTTGGGCATGGGGCCCACTTTTCATTAAAACAATCTCCATTTGGTTTTTTGTCGATTCCATTGAGTCTGGAATGTTGTTTCTGGTTGGGTAGCATGGTTGGTTTGTGTTCTCGGAGTCCCGAATGAATCCCGAGGGTCCGTTAAGTGACTTTTTAGCCTTTGTGTTTGCTGGTTGCTGCTATATTGTTGCAGACCAGTTTGTTTATCGCTACCGGGAGGTGGACATCACATTCGAGATGGTCTAGTTTTTTTACCATTGAAATCACGTGGGTTACTCCTTGCGACCGCGATAAAGCAGGCTGGGACCCAGTCCATCTTGCTCTATGCAGTCGCGTGGCTGGACCATCGCGACCCCGATGGTCTGGCCAGCATTTCCTTGCAATCGTGTGGGGTCTCTTACGATCGCGATGAAGGACCCCAGGCAGCAATTAAGCTGACATCTTTGTTTTATCCTCGACAAATTCTATTTTCCTCCATTGTTGAACATTCAATCTCCGGTTCCAGCTCCATTTTCTTAGTCTACTTGACCTGGTAAGTCCCCTTCTATCTCTCTTCTCTTTTTCATTACTTAATTCTCATTGTTTCCGTTAAATTTCGTTGATTTCCTTCTTAAATTCCTTTGAACTAGTAGGACTTCGGGGATATTTTGGGCCTTGAAACGAGTCTCGTTCGCGCCCAACTTTTGGGTATGGGTTCTTTAACCCATTGCGAACATAATTGTGATTTTTATTCACTACTTCATGCGCAGGCCTCGAGGGTCATTTTTCAACCCGAATTTCTGTATAGTAATATGGGTATCATTCTTCTCGTCTTGACACCTGGATTATGTTCTTGATAGCGTGACAATTTCATGAGGCTGTTCAGAAGGGGAAGGCACACTTGTGATGATTCATGCTTGCGGTTCGGTCCCAGGTAGGTTATGGTTTACTTTCCTAGATTGAGTTTAGTTAGATTCTATTTTATATATGTTACTGGAATGTTAGGTTGGACTCTAGGTAGAATTAGACTTAAAATCATGTTACTTGTATTATTTTGGCCATTTTGGATCATGGTTTAGAATTTTTGCATGTTATCCTTAGTCTAGGAACCCGTAGTATTGTTGTGCCTATCATAAGATCCTTAGTATGCTTTTAGGAGATTTTAGAGGTAGAGTGGTTGCTTTTAGTTGCTTTCGTAGTATATTTCTTGTTCTTCCCGCTTTATTTTATTGTTGTGCGTAACTGTGGGCCCGAGGCCATAGCTTGGATTTGGACGGAGTTCTAGGTCTGTTCTCCTAATTAGAGGGTATTTTTGCCCTGTTTTGCCTTGCGTGTGCTATATTCTCTGAACGTGGAAATTTACATGCTCATTTTGCATTCTCATGCCATTTGCATAGAAAGGAATGATTTTCGAGGGTTTGGTTCCAAACTTGAGATTTACTATTGTTACTATGATTTTCGGACCATAAAGGAAAGTATGTTGGTTTTTACTATTGGTTTTCAAAAGGAAAGGAAAAATGCTATTTTATGTCGATTCGAGAGACGTTTTCGGACCTTTTCTCTTTTACTTTTCTATTGATGAGTCTGATGGTTGATTCTGGGTGCCTGCATATGTTGTTGAGTCTGATGTTAAATTTTGGGTGCCCGATGCGATATTCCAAGGTTTTTACTTTCTATGCATATATTGATGAGTCCGATATTAAATTTTCGGCGCCCGATGCGTTATTCTGGATTTTTACTTTTATTAATGCATGCATTGCACCATCTCCCTTCACATTGCATTGGCTTGAGTATATTTGGATTGTCGATTGTCTGGCTTGATTCTGTTGTTATTTTCCCTCTAGTTGGTTCGGTTATCTCTGTTTACAGTTTTGTAACTAAAGTTAGGTGGATCCCTGTAGTTAGCTTACTTTCCTGTAATCTATATTATATATTATCTTTTTATGCTCGGTCGGGTTATGATGCCTACTGGGTACCCGTTGTCTGCGTACTCATACTACACTGTGCATATTTTTCTGATGCAACACCTAGTACGAGCCACCCTCACTGATCCTCTCATCATTCGAGGCCTGCTGCAGTTCGGATCGAGGTGAGCTCCTGATGCCTTGGAGACTTTACATGCTTTTCATCTTGTATTTCTGTCTATATTTTATATTTTGGATAGACAGAGTCTGTTGTATAGCTACTCCGTACTTTAGTTGCTCTTGTACTGGTGACACCAGGTCCGGGTTAGTTCTCACGTATGTTTTGTCTTCTTTGTCACTTTAGGACTATTTTTTGTATATTAGTACAGTTGGTAATATGTTATTAGCCCTATCTCCCTTATTTATGTCTTTTGTTTTTATTGTCTTCCACATTGTTGGGTTTGGATTGCCTACTGGGAGGTTATGTAGGCGCCATCATGGCTCGGTTTTGGGTCATGACAATCCCATAGGAAATTGACCAATTGATACTATAATGAACTTCTATTCCAACTATTCAGTGATGTAAACAAGAAAAAATTGTTTAATTTAGCTAATTAACTACTAACTACTATAATTCTAATACTTAAAATGATATTAGGTTGTGGTGTGATTTCATAGGTGATTAGTGATCCAGATTGCAGACTTAGAATAATCCAGTTGAGTTATATGTTAACTAGTTTGACTGATTTACGGAGTTATTAGTTGCAGGTTGATATACGTTATGTTGAGCATCTTTCTAAATTGCATCTATGCCTTCTCAACTATTCCTAACGCCTATATTCCTATGATTGTCAGTCGATACTGAATTGCATGTGATATGTCTTTCATATCAACTAAGCAAGGCTAATGGGTATATTTTTGTCCACGTTACTGAATCGTTCCCCCCTTTATTAGGGATTTAGGACCAAGCTCTACCTTTTCTTATTACGAATGTTAGTTCTCTATTCCTATTTTAACTTACAAACCATATATAGTACTCAATAATTGGCCAGAGAATTAAGTAATTAAGATCAAGAAAAGATAAGCAACTCAAATAGTGGAAATACAATCAAACTAACTTTAACATTCAAACTACAACACTTATATTCATTCACAACCCTAGATACTTTGAGTTTAGCTACTCATGAACGTATTATAATAGCAATAATCCATGAATAAGCAAATATTCAATCATACAAAGTAAAAGGAAAAGAAAAACCTAGGTAGAAATCCTAGCGACTCTATTCCTGCGTGTTTCTCCTCCCAAAAATGCCTCATCTTGTTATCCAACGTTTTACTATCTAAAACCTATGTAAAACTATGTCTAACTACTTAAAACATGGAGGGAAGTAGTATTTATAGGGTTTAGAGAGACTCCGGGTTGGATTGGGATCGTTTGGGCCAACCCTAGCCGAAATAGGCTAGAATTGGCATGTGGCCTCGCCTGGGGAGGTGTGTGGGGCGATGCCATAGTGCATTTTGCCAGCCCCAGGTGAGCCCCTAATCATTTACATTACGGGGGCACCTGGGCCGGTGCCCAGGGCCCCTATATAGTGCATTTTTCACATTTTTCTATCATTTCGCTTTCGTTAAGCTTTCATCTTGATCTCTTAACCATAGACATGCTCTAGATTATCTTTCTCAGCTCCTACTCAGATTTCAAGGCTCCAAAATCTCTCTAGAATGCTCCAAACCAGTGCAAAATCCTTTACTTTCTAATCTACACATCAAAACTGACAACATAAGCATAATTCATATAATGTAATATCAAAAGTGTCTTAAAACAAGTAAATTGTGAAGCAATCTATATCATAAAAACACTACTTTTAGCCTCATATCAAGACCCCACACTTAAAACCTTGCTCATCCTCGAGTAAGCCTTACTCTATAACTACAAATCTCTCAATCTTTTCAAATCAAAACTAATTCACTCAACCTAAGAACACACCTACTATAAACATCAATCATCTCTTCACCTTGTGCATTTTTTAATTTTAAACTCATGACAACCTACCCAAGACATCCTAACCTCGAGAACAGACTCAAGTAAACATACACAAAAAATTTAGAGGAAATCACTACATAGAAGATAAAACATTTAAGCATTTGTACTGGACATGTTCCCTCACATCAACGAAATGCCCTCTCACTAGTAAGATAGTATCAAAACATGGTCATGCGATGCATCAAGCTCTCACGCTCAAAAAGAACATTCACAGTCGACAAAAGGTTAACCATAAGCTTGCCTGTAGTGTACTTGCTCTACTAATTCAAGAAAGTTCATGTCTAGGATCAAGTAGGTCTTCATTTGGTTGTAATGTAGGCTAAGGGATGGGTAGAAATATTTTGGATAAAATAGTGACTAATCCTCCCTCGGAACTTTTAATACATCACTTCTTTTTAAACTTTAACACTTTTAACTTCTCTTAACTAATTCTTTCTCTTTATTTGTTCTACCCTTTCTTCTTCTTTCCTTTTTTATTGAGCTTCTTTAATACTTAGAACAGATTTTCTTTTTGTATTATGCTTTTTTCGTATTTTTTTCTTATTTCCCATTCTACACTTTATCTTTTTTCTCACACATTAACTTTTTTTCTTTTTCAAGGTTCACAACTCACCACCTCGCTTCTTCTCTTCTCTAACTTCTTTCAAGCGCTTAAAACTAGATCAAGTTTCCTACGGGAGTTCTTTGGATCAAATATGGTCTAAGAACAAAAGGGATTAGACTACATATATGGATATTAAAGAAATTTGGCTAAAGGCTCAAAGGGGCTTACTATGGATAACGTTCAAGGATAGGTACAAGAAAGAATAAAAAGAATGGGTAATCAAAGAATCACCTCTATCACTTTCTTAACTTGACTAACCTCATTTCGCTTCACAAAACACACACAAAAAATTCTAGACACCAATTGAACACATAAAATTCAAGTAAATCCTCATATCACATATGGCATACATTCAACACAAATATACTATCACGTATATTTCTAGTAGATAAACCACCAAGAATTCACATTAAGAACATGCATACAAGTCATGAAAATGAGCTTAGGTCTCTTAAGCAAGTTTATCTTCTTATTTTTGTATAATTTTTCAAATAAACCAAGCATGTGTTCATAGAGGTGATGTCCTAACCTGAGATCATCCTCTCTTTTAGAAGTAACTACCAAAACTAATCTAACTACTAAAACTAACTAAAAACTAAAATTCCCCCCAGTTTAATTGTCAACCTTTATGAAAAAGAACATACGGGAAGAAAAATCAGAAGGTGGGAAGATGTTTCATTAAAAGACTAAAGAAAAAAACTAAAAACTAAGAAACTCTTTTTGTAATTTTTTTATCATTTTTTCTATAAAACATAAAGTCCTACAAACTAGCACTATGACACACTCTCATAACCAAAATAAAAACTAAATCAAACTACTACAACAAAACCATCAAATAACAATCATCCACCAATGTAAGAGTATCAAAATTAATACATCATGAGATATGAATCAAGAATATCAAATAAGCACAAGAATTAAGCACAAGAATCCTCACTCCACACTTAAAGATTTGTGATGTTCTTACACAATAATAAGAGAAAAAAATTAAAAACAAGGGTAGAAGGGACTCCCTCTAGATGTAGCTACTATCACTCCACCTCGGATTTTTCATCTTCATTTGGTGGCAATTTTGGATGCTCCGCTTGTGCATCAATCCCAAGGAAAACATGACTAGCCAGTGTGAGTTTCCTCATAGCCTCGACCTCTTCTTGGCTCGCTTCATAATTGTCCATTCTCTTCTTTATACCAAAGTCCAAAAACTTCATGGATTCTTTTATTCATGTCAATCTTTCCTTGGTATTTTCATTATTTGAGGTGTCCTCACTCTTCACGGTTATGATATCAAAGAGCTTTGTCGGTGGCTCAAGCTCTCTATCTATATCTTTCTTTGTAGAAACCCCGACTCTCTTAAGAATAGTGGTTATCATACTCATATAGAACAATCGACCACCTTCTCCTTTCACTCGAGCCATATATCCAAGCATGCCCATGCCTTCCATTCGCATCACGTGTCCATAGCACATTCGAGTACTTACCACACACTTGCAATATTAGATCTTTCTAGTCTGGATTTTTGTAGAAGTCCTCAAATATCTCGTGGGAGCATTCTTTAAACTTCATATATTCATTGATAGTGTGGTAAGAGAATTTTACCACTACCCCTCTCACATTGACTTTATATTCTTGTTCAAAATCAACTCTCGGCTCCCAATTAGCATAAAACTCTTTCACCATTCACATGTTTGCCACACCATGTGAATTTAGCAAGCTTCCCAAACCCATTTAATTTATGTTCTTGTAGAGGAATAGTAACTTGTTGGAGAAAGGAGCTATATTAATGTTTGCTTTGGGGACGGCCGTAGGAGTCTCCTCAAATTCAATGTACTATCGTCTTCCCAAAGGATCAATTGCTTCTAACCCATAAGGAAATTCCACTGCTTGGGGTTGTCCTTCTCATTCTTGTCTAGGCCTCTTGTACTTTGTTTGGCTACTAGTTGTAGCCTTTTCCTTGGAGTTTTGACATATTCTCATAAAACTCTCATTCAAGTATTTTATGAAACACTTTGTGTGCATGAATAGATAAAGTCTTGTTTCATGAAACATATCATCCTAATTCACCCCCAAATTTGATATTTGCAACAAACAACCATTTTAGCAATCATATATTCACTAACAAACAATAAATTACATTCCCTATACAATAATTTAGCATGATGCACAAGTTGAAAAAATCAAGTATGCAATTTCACTTTACATGGGTCAACAAATTACTAGCTAAAAATAACAAATTAAACAAATAAAAACTAAAACCTAATAACTAAAAGCTAATAACTAAAGATAAAAACAAAAATTAACTAAAGAAAGCATAAGAATACATTTAAAAGTTGATTTTTGAAGAAGAAAGCTTGAAGTAATAAAAATTAAGAGAGAGAAATATTTGAAATACACTAGTGGACAAAAATAAGGAGTATCTAGTGGCTTTATACTAAATATTTTTTCCTTTTTCTTTTTAATTTCTATTATTATTATTTTCAAAAAGCAAGAAATATTAATTTTGGGTGAAATACATTACGGAGGGGTCTTGGGTGGCGCCCTAGGTGTCCCCTTAGTGTATTTTTACTAGTTTTTTTTAATTTATAATTTTTTTCTTTTTCAAACCTTGTTTTGAGTGCCCGTTTCAATGTTCCTTCTCCATAGCCTTGAAAACCTGTAAAACAATCAACTAAAGACAATCGCTAGAAAAGTTTATTAAAGAATATAATTTAAAAAAACTAAATAATTACAACAAATATTGGGTTGCCTCCCAACTAGCGCCTTGTTTAACGTTGTGGCTCAACATGAACTTTTTCAATATCCATTATCTCCATGATGAGGGTAAACATCACCACCCCATCTCACTTGAGCTTCCATTTTGTCCTTGGCTTCCCTTACTTCTCTTATTAAGTTCTAAAACTCTATATTCCAAGGAAGTACATGTTCAGCTACACTTTGCAACATCTGCATGGTTGTAATCACAGAGTTCTCATCCCACCATCTACCAGCTACCACATCTACTATAGATTGGTGGATCTTGTCAAGCTCTTGGTAGAAAGTGTCCATCAACATTACCTTAGACAAGCCCAAACCCAGATGGTTGATAAGATGACTAAACCTTGCCCAAGCGTCAATGAGTAACTCTTCCTCCTCTTATTTAAAATTAACAACCTTGTTCACTACTTGTGTCTTTCTGGTGTATGGACTCAACTCATGGATAAATGTATATGCTAACTTAGGCCATATTCCTACTAACTCTGTGAAGTGTTCATATACCATTCCCTTGCTTCTCCCATAAGAGAGCGAGGAAACCAATATAGCTTCATCTCATTGTCAATGACCTTGTCATACTTTTTGCACACATCCAAGAAGTTCTTTATATGAAATATGGGATCTCTCTCCAAACAATTTTGGAATAGCTCTTTATCCTTAATATCTCTTTCAATCTCATTTTCTATAGTCACAATATCCTTCTCTATTAGATTAAATCTCCAAGTACCCCTCAATGGGTTATTTTGATTTGAATGAGTTTCTAGTCTTTCCTTAGCCAATCTTGGAGGACCCTAATTGATGACTTTAAGCTCCTCATAATGAGCATGCAAATGATTTGCATTCAATATATTAAATATGGCTTCAGTTTCCCCCACCATCATAGACATCTTACTATACTTCACCTTTATTACTACATCAGCTATAGCCAAAAAACCACTACCAATAATGATAGATACATCCTTGTCGGCTTCATAGTCAAGAAAAATGAAGTCCACGGGAAGAATAAATGGTCTCACCTTCACTAACACATCTTTAATGATTCCATCAGGATAGGTTAAGGAGCGGTCTGCCAACTGCAAGGTAACTGTGGTATGCCTTAGTTCACTAAGTCCCAAGGTCTTGAAAACTAAAGTGCACATCAAATTTATGCGGGCACCTAAGTCATAAAGTGCCTTTCCCATATCTCTTTCTCCAACAATTATAGGAATAATGAAGCTGCCTGGATCTTTCAACTTTGGAGGGAGTTTGTTTCTCATCGTTGAACTACTCTCTTCGGTGAGTGCAACTATCTCAAACTCTGTGAGGCGCCTCTTGTTTGCTACTATACTTCTCAAGTACATGGGGTATTTTTGTACCTCTTGAAATAACTCCACCAATGGAATATTGGCATGTACCTACTTTAATATGTCTAGAAATTTCGAACAAGCCTTGTCTACTTTCTGCTTTTCAAACCTCTATGAGAATGGTGGTGGTGTCTTGACTGTTAACTCTTCAATGGATCTTTCAATTTATGCAATTTATTTCTCTTTATTGTGTAGCCCTCAACTCTTCATTTTGTCTTCTATCTTTTTGAGGTTTTACTTCTAACTCTTTTTTGCTTCTCAAGGTGACTACATTACTCGTTTCTTTTGGATTCTCTATATCACTTGGTAATGCCTCTTGAGGCTTGCATGTAGTGTTGTAGCTAATTGACTCAATTGTAGTTTTGCATCAGCTATAAATTTCTTATGTTCTTCATTGATTACCTACTGAGCTTGATTGAGCAGGTGAGTCTCAGCTACAAACTACTTAAAGGTCTCTTCAAGCAAACTACTTATTTGAGCTTGTGGTAGTATGAATGGCTGCTTCTAATTACCTCCCAAGAAAAATTTGGGTGATTTTTGTAGTTCTTCCCATATCTATTACCTTGATAACCTATTCCACGATTTTGTTGCCCCACATAAAATATAGACTCTGGGTTTTGAGGAAAACATGAATAGATTAGTTTTCACCACATAGCTCACACATAATATTGGTTGCTTGAACTTGCTGAACTTGACTTTTTCTTTGGGATATCAGACACTTCTTCACTAAGCTGGTAAGCTCCCTAATTTCAACTCTCATAGTTGTAACATCGTTTAACTCTAGCTTGCCTAGCTCTTTCTGTGAAGTTAAGAAAAATACTCTACTCGGCTCTTGATAGTCTCTATTACCTACAGAGATAAGGTTGAGCAGCACTTCTATTTTATCATAACTATTGGATAAGAATTGCCCTTGAGCAGTAGCATCTAAAAGTGACTTAGAGTCAAGTCTCAGTCCTTCAATGAAGTTGTGGTCAATGATCTCTTTGGCTTCTGATTATGAGGGAAATCTCTATGATAACCCTTATACCTTTCCCATGCCTATGTCAATGATTCAGTATCTTTTTGCATAAAACTGGATATTCTCCTCTTAACTCTTTAGTTCTTCTCGAAGAGAAGAAGCGATTCATGAACTTCTCTGACAATCCATCCCAAGTAATGATTGAACCTTATGGTTCATTCTGCAACCATTGCTTTGCTTCCCCAATAAGTGAGAAGGGAAACAAAGTAAGCTTTACATACTCATCTGACACGTTTGATAGTGAAAGGTATCACTCAGCTCCATGAATTCTATCAAGTGTTTGTGTGGATCTTTGTTTGGTTTTCCCCAAAATTTGTAAGTGTTCTGCACTAGTCGTACCATTTCTTCTTTCAGTTTAAAATAACCCGTAATTAATGGATTAACTATTGCCTTTAAGGCATTCACACAATTTTGCCTAGCAAAGTTGAGCACATGTATATGTCCCTGCGCCCCCACAAGTTGTTGAACTCTGTCAAGATTCAAGTTGTGGTTGATTTGGTCACCCATAATTTTGAATCTTCTCACAGTTCTTTCAATTTCAGGATCAAATAGAATAAACGGACTACCTTGACATTGCATATTTGGCATACACTACCTGAAACCTGTAATATAACAAAAAGAATAACTAAAAGTAAAAAATGAAAAGATTAAACATAAATTCAAAATAGTATATCAATCTCTAACAATTTCGCGACAATAGTGCAAAAAACTTATTTGTTGACCTCTAGATTAGATTTATACTAATGCAAGTGTACCTAACATGACAAGTAATATAGAACTTGTAAGTCCAGATTATCGATCCCACAGGAAATTGACAAATTGATACTATAATCAACTCCTATTCTAACTATTCAGTGATGTAAGCAAGAGAAGATTGTTTAGTTTAGCTAATTAATTGCTAACTACAATAATTCTAATACTTAAAATGATATTAGATTGTTGTGTGATTTCAGAGGTGATTAGTGATCCATGGTTGCAGACTTAGAATAATCCAGTTGAATTATAGGATAACTAGTTTGACTAGCTTCCTAAGTTACTTGTTGTGGGTTGATATTTGCAATGTTGAGCGTCTTTCAAAACTTCCTCTACGCCTACTCGAATATTCCTAATGCCTATATTCCTATGGTCATCAGTCGATAGTAAAGTGCATGTGATATATCTTCCATATCAACTAAGCAAGGGTAATAAGTATATTTCTATCCACATTTTAGCAAATTGTTCCCCCTATTATTAAGGATCCAGGACCAAGCTCTACCTTTTCTTATTACAAATATAAGTTCTCTATTCCTAGTTCAACTTACAAACTATAGATAGTACTCAATAATTGACCAGAGGATTAAGTAATTAAAATCAAGAAAAGATAAGCAACTCAAATAATGGAAATCCAATCAAACTAACTTTAACATTGAAATTACAACATTCATATTCATCCAAAACCCTAGATACTATGAGCTTATATACTCATGAACATATTAAAATAGCAATAGTCCATGAATAAACTGATATTCAATCATAAAAAGCAAAAGGAAAAGAAAAACCTAGGTAGAAACCCTTGGGGCTCCATCCCTGCGTGTTTCTCCTCCCAAAAATGCCTTGTCTTGTTCTCCAACATCTTGCTATCAAAAACTTGTGTAAAAATATGTCTAACTACTGAAAATATGGAGGCAAGTAGTATTTATAGGCTTAGGAAGACTCCATGTAGGATTGGGATTGTTTGGGCCAACCCTGGTTGAATAGGCCAGAATTGGCATGTGACCTCACCTGAGGCGGTGCCTGGGGTGAATCTATTGTGAATTTGTCCAGACCCAGTGAGATCCTGGTCATTTACACTATAGAGGCTCCTGATGCGGCGCCCAGGCCCCTACGTAGTGCCTTTTTTGCATTTGTTTTGTTGTTTCACCTCCGTTAAGCACCTGTCTTATTCTCTTAACCATGGACATGCTCTTGATCATCTTCCTCAGCTCAAAATTCGTGAAAAATCCTTTACTTTCTAATCTACACATCAAAATTGGCAACGTAAGTGTAATTCATATAATGTAAGCTCAAAAGTGTGTTAAAACAAGTAAAATGTGAGGCAATCTATATCATAAAAATACTAATTTTAGCCTCACATCATTCTTCATGTGTTTTTTTGACATTATTGAAAAATATGTTGGGTAGACATAGGCCAAGCTTCTCACACAAGTGACCGCCTCCATAAATTTAGTGTTGGTGGGAGATGAGACAATATTTTTAGCAAATTATCATATGGATAATTTGAAAGAGTATGACTTAAGAATCTTTAGCATCGCATAAGAAATGACTAAGGTCATTTTAGTGTTTTCTTGAAAATAAGTTTCACCTAATTTACCTTGAAAGGCCAGATGTGAGTTCACATTTTGTTGAGTAGATCAAGGAATTCAGCCAAGCGCATATGGTGTCTAAAACTTATCTATACAATACTATGTTATGAGATAAAGATATATGCTCCATGGGAAAGGAGAAAATATTATAGCACATGTTTCATACCATGTGTGCAAATGTCGACCAAAAGGGTTAACATAAGTTATATCTCGACTTATTATTGTGTGAGATTTTATTCAGTGCCATCATGACTCAATTCATGACTCAAAGTTTGGTTCAATATTCTCTGTCTTAGCAATCTATCAAATGACCATGAGAGATTTGATTTGGTGCAGCATGACTAGAAAAGTGAGTTGGATACAAGTTGAGAAACTAGTGAAAAGAGAAAGATCTTTTGTGAAATCTCATTTACTTTGTGTTTGTTGGTACCAGTTGTGACTTATGAGTGATAATTGTGAACGCAAGAACTATGATACATGAGTTAAAACTGTGATGTATCAATATGATTCAAATGATCCATGGCACTGAGCAATCTTGTTATGATCTACTTGATATTTTTTATGACGATGAAGTGAAGCTATATTCCAAACAGATATATAGCAAAGTGTCCTCATAGTTAGTCGGTCACATGACCTATTTATCCTGTATGTAATGATGCACGAGAATTTGAATGAGAATATGTTTTCCTTAGATTGATGAAGCTTGAGCACTCCCTTATGTGTGAGTAAGAGATGTTGGAAATATCGATTGGGTCTGGTCCATACACAAGGGGTGCTAATTAGCCCATTTGCTCATTTGTTAGTCTTCCTCCTTAACCCTGACTGTTAGTGTATAAATACACCATTATGGGTGTAGGAAAAAGAAGATTTTCCACATTAGTTGACAGTTGGTGTCACGATCCAAAATCGGGATATGATGGCGCCTAGTAAAACCTCCAAGTAGGCAAGATAGAACCCAAGATACAATACTACAAAGAAGCTAAAAATAGATAAAGCGGAAGTAAGAACATAATAAGAACGGGCCACCAGTATATGTCTATACAAAATGGTACAAAATATACAAACTGGCCCTGAAGATACCAAAGAAGACAAATATACACAAAAGAATTGAATCCCCAGACTTGGTATTACCGGTACAAAAGCATCTAACATATTAGAATAATGCTACACATAATACTACTATCTATCAAAATACAAAGTAAAGACAGTAGGCACAAGAGGGAAAGTAGTAAATCTCCAGACGCTAGAAGCTCACCACGATCCGAATAGCAATGGGCCTCGAACGAGTTGAAGATCAACAAGGGTTGCTTGTGCTGGGTACTGCATTAGAGAAAGATATAGAAATATACTATGAGTACCAAAATGACAAGGTACTCAGTAGGCATCATAGACCGACCGAGCTCATAAGATAATATATAGTATAAGGAACATAAAGGTACAACATAATCAAAAGCTATCCTAGAATCTCGTATATCAAAGAATAAAGGTGAAGATAATGATAATAATATACACTCAAATACAAACACAAGAAGATTTAGTGCAATATGGGATGCTATGATGCAATATGCGGTCGATGCAGCGAAAGCCCAGAATCTTACCTTGGACCCACCCCAAATCTTACCTTGGACATAGTAATTAAAGTAGCGTACAACTGACTTAGGCTAAATAGTAGAAATGGACCAAAATAAGACATCGGATCGAGTTTTTTAAAAGTAAAACAGTCTTTTCATCTCAGAAAATTTAGTGAGAAAATAGTGCAATCCTTTTTATAATCTAAAGCCATAGTAAAAGTGAAGAATTTCCTTTGAAATTGAAAATCCGGTATTTTCCTTCAAAACAAACTAATATCCATGTACATGCATGTATGAAAATACGCGTGCCATCACAAGAGTATATATGTACATGTACATATTTATATATAACATCCAGGGCAAAAGCACCCTCCAGACAAGTCAACTAACCTGGAACTCTGTCCAATTCAAAGCTACGGCCTCGAGCCCATAATTTACAATATACAGAAATAGAATGCAGAAATAGAGCAATAAAGTAAAAACAATAATAAAAGCCTACTCTATCATGAAATCCTTCTCGAAACCTACACTAAAAATATAGTTGGATCAGGTACTACAAGTCGGTACAGAGTGGTATTATTACTTATTATAAGATTGGGTACCACGAGCCAATACGAATTGATATTGCAGTGATGGGAAATGGTTCTGGTGGGTACATGGACCCTGGTGTATCCTATGTAGGTCATGGCTAGTTGGGCAGAAATAAGACTCTTTAGCAAGTGTATTCACATTTATATTTATATTGTCGATACTGTGAGATAAGACTGAGGTTACTTGAGCTATGCTTAAGTCAGCTGGGTGAGCCTTGATATGATCTTGCGATGAGTGAGGTATAGAGACCATAGGTCTGAGGTATTAAGTGGGAATGAGATCCACACTGTTTGTTGATTGCTTTCTTCTTTGAGTAATTCATGTGAGTTTATGTATAATGGTGTCTACCGCGTCTTATTTGGTTAATTTGATGGTTGTTGGTGACTATACTATATATACTCATATGAATAACTGTTGTTTCTTGTAACACCCTTAAAATTCTAATCTAAGACCCAAATCATTTTTCATAGGTATCACGATCAATTCCCTAGAGTTGTGAGTGTTTTGGATGTGAATCATGTTCATAAGAAACTCCTATCATCAAGTTAAGTTGAAAGCACCCCAATCGATTAAGTTTCAATGTAAGACTCAACTAGGATCAACTTAAAACATACATTATTCCTAGAATATGAAGATTTAGGTGGCCTAGTACCCACTAAATTAAAGTTCCTTGAGTCTTCTTTCTAATGCCACCAACTGTGCATTAATTTGAGTCCAGAGTAAAAAGTTATGGGCATTTTAGTGGAGCACTGTCAGAAACCATGACCCATTCCATGAGCCGTGGATTGAGGTTCCACGACCCGTGGATCAATCCACGAACCATGGAAACCATCTTCTTGACATATCAAGTCAAGAGGGCGAGACTCTTAGCAATGGGGGGAAAGGGGAGTGGGTAAGCGGGCTCTTTTCACTTGACTATTTCTCTTTTTTAGGAGGGAGAGACTGAATCCACCTAAAATCTAAGGGAAGAACTCACTTCAGCAACCTTAAAATGGGTCAAAGAACCAGGAACTGGTTCCACTTCCACGACCCTCGTGCTAGAAATTTTTGCAACTTTTCATACACGTCCACCAGGGGTATTTTAGTCTTTTTCTACTTTTTTAACTCCTAAACTAAGTCGTTTTAAGCCTATTGGAGGAGTTTTTATCCAAACTTAGTTGACCCTCCCCCTCATTCCCTCGATCAACTTCATAAAATAAAAAGAAAAGAGTGATTTTCTCTCCACCTCAGGCCTAGGGTTTCTTCTCCAAAAGCTTCCAATCTACAAGCTAGTGCATGATTTTCGATAACTAGGTATGTGGGATTTCAATAGGAGTCCTCTTTCACCCTCATGCCCAAAGTTTCAGCCTTTAGTTATGATTCTCGCATTTCATGATTTTAGGGTTCATACCCAAGCATGTGACTTCCTATGAATTTGATGTCTTGATATTTCTATATGTTTATTATCCTCATTAGAATGGATTTTTTGTATAAAATCCTGTGAATAAGTTTTTCACCCTAGATTTTTAGAAGAACAAATTTAGCCTGAATTTTCAGAAATTTCTCATGATCTAGTATTTCCTTTTGAATTTAGCTCATATTATCAGCATTCAGTCTTTCAGAATCAGTTCAGTTCAGTCAGGTTCTAACCTAGTCTTCAAAACATCAGTTTTAAATGAGCTATTAGAAATTTCAATTGGGAGTAGTACCTAGCACCGAATTGGACTAGGGTCCTAGTTTCCACCCAAAATCCCAAAACTATGTGTCACTGTAGGTCTATTTAGCCCCCAAGTTGGGCTCAGATTTTGTGATCATGTCAGTCATGCCTTTATACCTTGGCAAGGTATATTGGGTCCTCTCGATGGGGCGTATACATTAGACTCCACATTTAGCTCACGTGGTTTATGTCAATTAACAGACTCTCCCACAAATTTAGACTTAGTAGATTGTACATGATCCTCAGTTCAGTTAAGTTCCAATTTCATTATGCTTTTTATTTCAGATTCTCTCTCATATTTATCATACTCAAGTTATGATTGGGGTCATTGTACTACAGTTCTATGTTGCATTAAGTTTGCATTTCAGTACCATTATCAGTGTTTTCAGCATGTCTATTTACTTTACAGTTTTATACTTCACATGCTCACTATATTCAAAGTATAGAGGGCATACTTCTTTGCACTATATCATATTATGACATCAAGTTCAGGCTCTCAGTCTCAGCATCAGGGTTAGTGCAATCCAACAGTACCTCAGCGACTACCAGTGGTGAGTTCTCATCATCCAAGGATGGTTTCTTATGGCATTTGCTTTAGTATTTTTAGTTTCAGTATTTAGATCTAGTTGGGGACTTATCCCAGTAGCTCGTTAGTAGTAGAGGCTTTCAGACATAAAGTCATATATTCAACTTGTTTCAGATGAAGTTTTACTTTTCGGACTAGTATTATCTCCGAGATTTTCAGTTAGACTCTAAAACTTGTGTTATTATCAGTTTAGCTTCCGCTCAGTCTTATTTGTTCAAAATACTTAGTATCATTTCAATTCATGGGTTAGCTTGGGGTAACTTGTGACTCTAAGCACTGTGTTATGTCCAGGGTGTAGGCTTAGATCGTGACAAACTTGGTACCAGAGCCTTATAAAGATGTCCTAGGGTATTTAAAAGCCGTGTTAAGTAGAGTCTTTTCATAGGTGTGAAGTGCGCCACACTTATGAGAAAGAGGCTACGAGATATTTTTAGGAAAACTTCACTTCTTTCATAGTCTGTATGTGCGATAGAGTTTAACTCTATTTATCCTCTAAATTCATGGGTTGTTCCTAATTCCGCCGACTATGCCTCATATATGAGGTGTTAGAAGCAGTAAATCTCAGATTTCTATCAGCAAGGTGCTCTCAGATAGAGCCATCAGAAAGTGAGAGAATGCACAAGGGCTTGAGAGGAACCCACCAGTGCGTCTAAGTCTATCAATTCAAAATGATATATACTTGCTCTTATAAATTATGCAGTGACCAAATACTAGAAAGTGCTCTCAGATCTCTTCGTAACATTTCCATGAGAATTATATGGGTTAAGCCTGAAGAAGATCATAATGTTTACTTGTGATGCTTTCTGGGTGAACTTGGAAAGTGGATAAAAACTAGTAATAATGAAACATGTTGAGTACAAACGAGTAACTAATGTTAGGTGTGGGTTTGAAAGAGAGCATATGTAATATGAAATACTTTGTGACTATGTTGAAAGGTTAGAGGTAACAACTAAGGTTAGTCAGAACATAGGGGCGTTGTCCCTATGGGTTGTAGTGGTAAACCTGAAGTGTTGCTAGTGTGAGTTTTAGTTGGAATGTCCTTGCTGAGTATTAGTGTTGAAGTTATCTGTTATATGTTGATTTTTATACATGATTTATGTGATGTAATCTCAGTGGGCCGATGATATCTACCAGTATGTGTGGTTCTACTGATGCTACTCTTGCTACACCTTTTTAGTGTAGGTGTGTGACAGGTTGGCTGAAGTCTCATTGCTTGGATTGAAAAGTCTTCATCACCAACTTCTGTATTCTACTATGTAGACAGAAGTTCTGTCCTGTAGATTTTATTGTCATATTCCACATTAGTAGCTCTTATACAGGTCTAAACCAGATTTTGAGAAACATTTGTATTTTCAGTTCTCAAACAGTAGCATGTATTTCAAGTTTGTTAGTCATGAATACCAATTTCAATTATTATTATACATATGATTTGTTTTGAAATTGACTTCCGCTTAATCATGTTGGGTAATTAAGGGGTGTCTCCTATTGAATAAAGTCCAGTAGATGCCCACAAGACCTGTCGTAATTTGGATCGTACGTGATAGTCAAATACAACTCCAACTCCAACTTTGAAAATTCCAAATAAAGTAAAATATTTTTTGGTTTTAATGGCCAAACGCCGACCAAGAATGTAAAAATCATATAGTTAAGGACCTCAAAAACCTATCTGTTACAACTCATGAACAAAATACGACATCATATTGAAGATATCTACCAATTTTGCATTTTAATCAACAACTAACTCCCACTAAATTTCATATCATATATCTTCATCTAATTGTTCTTCATTCTCTTATTAGGAAAACTAGATGGCCCGTGCTCGTGCTGAGCACGAGCATTTCCCCGGCATCATTGTATAAATTAGCTTCAGCAAAACCTACACACTATATGAGATAAGTTGATACTCTGAAACAAGATCATTCATGTTACTTTCAGCCTAAACTCCATCTCGTCTATTCCCTCCAGAGTGTACCAATGCAAGAAAGCCCTCTCCTGAACATAACAGTGAACTGTTTGCTTACATGCCTAAACATCTCCTGAGCTCTCAAGTATAGTAGCTGAGATATCATACACAATTGATTTCACATTGTTAGAGATCAACTCAACAAAGTAGGAAGGGTTCCTTTTCTTCATATTGAGCATTTGCTCATCAACTTAGCTCTTTTGTGCTCATTTTACCTCTGAACATAACATAAGTAGCCAAGTATCTACAACGACGAGGGTGAGCTGCACACATCATGTTTTGGGCATTCCATATTTTCTTTGTAAGCTCTGGAACTATCAATTTTCTATATTTATGTGAATAACGGGAAGTCAAAAGCGCAAATCCAACCATAAAAAAGTAGAGCCATGGGAATGGTATCAAATTCACGGCCAACTTATGAAGGTCAGAATTCAACTACCCAGGGAAACATAAACAACAGGTCCGCGATCCATAAACTTATCAATTTAGACACTGGAATTCTTTCGTCCTCCCAAAATATCCTCATATAAAGAAGACAAGGCTTTGAATAATCAGGTAAGTTATCATGATTTAACTGCATAGTCGAAAGTTATATCCTTCGGACTGACTATAATAGGAAAGCAGAGAATTTTTAACCTCATGCCACGAAGAGGATTTCATTTTATTCTTTTTGATAATTGCATATCTACCAAAATAATCACCAGAGGCAGTCCTTTGCATTTTTCTGCAATTTCTAGACTCACATCTTGTAGTTCAGGTGGGGCAACCTTCTTCTTGAAACATTTTTTCCTGTAACAATTTGCAACTCTCATCTAGTGGACACCAAATCTTGTTATTGATATAAAATGATTCAAATTTTCAACTGTACCATTAAACAATAAGAAAATTATGAAGGATGAGAAAAAATAAATCAGGATGCTTAAAGATCTTACAGATTGGGGTGGTAAGCTTCAAGGTTCTAAAGCAAATGTCATATAAAGCCTCACCACCCATGACCATGAATTTAGTTGCATTTTAAATCAATAGATAAATGGACAGAGTAGCATTTTAAGGTTCAACAACAGTGTCAGAAACCTCAGAGGAAGGAAAAACTGAGAACGTAATCATTATTGGGTCTAGGTATTCCTCTCTGATCTTGGAAATCAAAAGGTTACCCATATAAGACCCTATTCCTTCACCCAATGAATAACACACTTGAAATATTGAAAAGAAAAAGAAAAACCATCAGGTAAACATATTTTACAAAATCAAAAAACATGTAACTCTGAAAATAGCTAGATCAATAAGAAAAATCACATGAAAAATCTCAGTAAGTTGCACATTCTAATGCACACATTAGAAGTGTCACTGCAAGTACCGTGCTATAAATCAACTGTCATACCCCGAGGTTATCCCCTAGGCGTAACACGGGACTTGGGACCATAAGTTCCCCAAGTTAATCCTTGGTCATAGCATTCTCAAGCATATAAAAGATAAGCGAAAGCATAATAGATAAATCTGGAATCACATAGATGGATAATCAAGTCAAATAGGAATACAAATCCAGAAAGAGACTCAAAAGCTGTCTATGTCTAGAAAGCCTCTACTCATGACATAAAGAGTTGCTAGGACAAGACCCTAGCTAACTCAAAGTGAGGAAGATAAAGTAGCTAACACTGACTAAGAACATGACTAGTCCTCGACCTAAGAGGACTCACCAACAGCTGACTGAGAGTGGCCTGGGAGCTCTAGCCACGGGTCTGAGAAGGGACACCTGAATCTGCATCATCAAAGGATGTAACGCAAGATATACGTCAGTACTATGGAATGTACCAAGTATATGAGATATGCATGAACATGACAAAAACATGCTAAGTATGCTTTAACAATCGAAAACATGCTTTAAAGGTGAAACTGGATGCAGATGACTCTATGAAATACCACAAGCTGAAAACATGATCATAAACAAAGAGTCTAAAATCTGAATAAGAGTCAAATACATTTTAAAGCATAAACTGCTTCTGAAGGAGGTTCTCTAACCGACATACACCATGTGAGCTACATGGAATTCGATGTATACGCCCCATCAAGAGAACCCAATATACCTTGCTAGGATGTAAAGGCATAACTGTGGCGTGATGACAAAATCTGATGCTCAACAGTGAGGACTTATAAACCTACGGGGGCACGTAGTTCTGGGACTAAGGGTACTCTCACTTTGTCCAACTCGGTGCTAAATACTACTCCCAAAACATACACATAGCGCATATAATACTGGGGCATATCTGATGCCAAAGCGGTTCATAACTGATGACATATCTGATGTCAAAACTGTTGAAAAGCGATAAGACATATCTGATGCCATGCAATTCAAATTAATACTTTTAAAGACTTAGAATAACTATAATGCAAATCATGCTTTACCTTTCTAATTTCATACTTGAAGAATTAACCATGCAATTTCATAAACACAAGAAAGGTAATGATATCTAATCATGTCAAGTTTCTCTTGAAAACATGTAATTCACTGGGATCATGCTAGAAAGAAACTTTAATGCTTGGGATTTTAAAACCAATGAAGGAATCATGATCAAATCATAATTTAAGCAATAAGAAGCCATTAATTTAAGCATAGAAACTGATTTCATAAGTTTTCCCCAATTTAGATCAAAACCCTAATTTCACAAGTTCATAATTCAATTTGTGGATTGGGGGGTTTTGGGCACAAGGGTGAAAAGAACCCATTGTTGAATACCCACATACCTTGATTGAAGCTAACCCACTTGAATTGAAAAGGCTTAGGAGACTTGAACTTGGAGCTTGAGACTTGGAGTTTGGAGAAGAACTTTTCCTTTTTTTCTGGGAGAAGAATGAGGTAATGAGGAGAGACTTAGGCTAATAGGGATAAGAATCATGCTAGACATGGCCAAAACAACCTCACTTAGGAGTTAAAAGGATGGGAAATGACTAAAATACCCCTGGAAAAAAATCTAGAAAATGGGTCAGCTTCAGGAATCACGGGTCGGTTCTACGAGTCGTCGTTTAAATTGCAACACGTGGTTCCAACTCAGGGTTCCTGGCCAATAATTTTAGCTGCAGAAGGAATTTCTAGGGGTCGACAGGACAGACCCGTAAAATGGATGACGAGTCGTCATTAGGACTTGTGGTTCCAGGGGACTTAGCTGGTCTCTGTTCAAACCACGACTCAAAATGACAGTTCATCATTCAATCGATGGGCCGTAGAATCAATTCGTGAAACCTGAGGGACTTGTCAACCCTCTAATCTGGTTCCATAAGTTGACACGATGGATCCGTAGCCCAAACCAAGACATAAAACTAACTCATGGTTCCAGACCAGAGACTGAATCAACAAAAGGAAACCATGGTTCCATTCCATGACCCGTGGTTCAAACCATGATCTGTGGTTTGGACCCGTCATTCCTGGAACATGAATTTGTTTTGAGTTTCAGACTTAGATAGCTGGTTCGCTTTTTGAGGTATTACAATATCTCCCCCTTGGGATCATTCGTCCTCAAATGAAGACTAAACAAGAGAAAACTGAAGAGAAAAACAGCCCAACCAGCAACAAAACATGGAATTCAAGGAATAAACATGAAAACTGAACTCTTTAACTTGAAACATGGTTAAATCAAATTTGAAAACATGAATGCATGCTAAGATCATGAGAGTAACTGATGGAATAGGATCGGAGGAACATACTAAGGATGAAACTATTACCTCAAGCTGGAATGAAATCGGAAGGAAAGAGATGAGGGTACTTGGCCTTCATGGCTGATTCTGCTTCCCAATTAGCTCCTTCAACAAGCTGATTTCTCCAAAGAACTTTTACCGAAGTGACTTCTTTGTTTCTCAACCTCTGAATCTGACGATCAAGGATTTCTATGGGGACCTCCTCATATGTGAGACTATCATTCACACCTACATCCTCCAAAGGAATAATCAAGGTTGGATCACCAACACACTTCTTAAATAATGAAACATGGAAAACTGGATGAACCGCTTCCAAATCTGATGGCAAATCTAACTCATAAGCAACCTTACCAACCCTCCTCAGAATCCGATAAGGACCTACAAAACAGAGACTAAGCTTCCCTTTCTTTCCAAATCTCATTACACCCTTCATGGGTGACACCTTTAGGAAAACCCAATCATCCACTTCAAATTCTAATTCCCTTCTTCTCACATCCGCGTATGATTTCTGTCGACTCTGAGCGGTCTTCAACCTCTCCCTAATAAGCTGAACTTTTTCCATAGTCTCATGAATCGAATCTGGACCAATCAAGGCTGCCTCACCTACCTCAAACCAATCAATAGGAGATCTATATTTCTGACCATAAAGTACCTCATAAGGAGCCATTTGGATGCTAGAGTGAAAGTTGTTGTTGTAGGCAAACTCGATAAGAGGTAAGTGATCATCCCAATTACATTTGAAATCAATCATGCAAGCTCTCAACATATCCTCCAAGGTCTGAATAGTATGCTCTGCCTGGCCGTCTGTCTGAGGGTGAAAAGTTGTGCTAAGCTTCACCTGAGTACCAAGCCCTCTCTGAAACAATCTCTAAAATTAAGAAGTAAACTGAGTACCCCTATCTGAAATGATGGACAAAGGAACACCATGCAAACGAACTATCTCCCGGATGTAGAGTCTGGCATAATCGTCTACTGAATCTATAGTCTTAACAGCCAAGAAATGGGATGATTTAGTCATCCGATCAACAATCACCCAAATCTAATCATGTTGCCTTCGAGTACGAGGCAAAACCATAATGAAGTCCATATTGATCACTTCCCATTTCCAAGTGGAAAGGTCAATATACTGAATCATGCCACCCGATCGCTAGTGCTTTACCTTCACTTGCTGACCGTTGGGACACTTAGCCACAAAACTGGCTATGTCCCTCTTCATACCATTTCACCAATAGACTTCTGGTAGATCATGGTACATCTTGGTCGCACCGGGGTGGATGGAATATCTGAAACTATGAGCCTCAATCAAAATCTGCTAGCGCAACCCATCTACATCTGGCACACATAGTCGACCCTGATAACGAAATACACCATCTCCCCCTTTGGAAAACACCTCAACCCTTTGCTGATGGACTACACCCTTAGGCTGAAGTAAAATGGGATCACTGTCTTGCTTTGCCTTCACTTCGCTACCAAGGATGATTCGGAACCATTCTGAACAATAACACCACCTTCTTTCGAGTCCATAAGGCAAACTCCCAACCAAGCTAGCCTATGAACCTCCTTAACCAGTTCCTTCTTCCCTTCTTCGACTGAAGACACACTACCTATCGACAATCTACTAAGTGCATCCGCCACAACATTGGCCTTACACGGATGGTAAAGAACACTCATGCCATAATCCATAAGGAGCTCAATCCATCTCCATTGTCGCTGATGTGACGCCAAATTACGTCACTTTCGACTCCTTTTTACTAAGAACAATCGTACGTTTTCAAGCAACCATTGTTGTTTTTGATGTTTTTATGTTGTATTTGTAGGAAATGGGAACAAACACGGAAACGGAAGAAAATACGAGAAAAACGACGTTCTGCCTAAGAGTGACGGCCTGAGTGACGGCCCGTCACACATGTGACGGTCCGTCACATGGACCGTCAAGTGGAAGCAACGTACTGCCTAAGGATGACGACCAAGGTGACGGCCCGTCAAGGGTGTGACGGTCCGTCACCCCCACCGTCGCACCAAGGCAGCAAAGGAAACAGTACCACTGCCTTATGGTGACGGTCCAGGCGACGGTCCGTCACTGCCTTGACGGTCCGTCAGCCTGGCCGTCAAGTTAAGGCAGTAGCCTCAGGCGGCAACCCGCGTTTTGGGGATTCCTAGCCCGTTTTGGATTTGGTTTCTACTACTCCTATAAATACCCTATGTTAGGTTTATGTTAATTATTACTCTCCCATTATTTCAAACACGTTTTTAGTTAGTTTTCGAGAGCAAGAACACGTTTCTTGAATTAACAATTGTGTTCTTGATTCGTTCTTGAGTTCTTGGTTTCTCTTGTTCTTGGAGATTGAAGAGTGGTTTTCATTATATTGTAAGAACTTCTTCTCCTTATTATGAATTCAATTCTCTTCTCTTTTCTTTATAGCATGAGTAACTAAAACTCCCGCAACTAGGGTTGTGGGAGCCATGGCGGCAAACGTAGCAATATAGATTCCGGGTAGCGTTGGGTTCGATATATGTATTGTCACGTTGTTAATCATACTATTATGTCACGTTTTCTAGTGGTTCGAACATTAGAACATGCCTAGGTTTATTTGCTTGAGTAAAGAGATTTTCAAACGGGAAACTTGATTAACAAGGATCGAGACTAAGAACTCTCGTCTTAAGAATAATGCCGTACGTGGATTACTCTACTTGATGTTAGGATTGCTAAGTCTAAAAAGAACATCTTTTCGGAGTCGAAGAATAGAAAAGGAAATTTTGTTTATTTGGTCGAGAGACGTTTAGACGATACCATTGACGGCAATCACATCCGTGACAAGCATATAGGACAGAACCAATTAAAGCTAAAATCGACATTGTTACAACCCATTGGGAACACACCCCTAGTATTCATTTCTCTACTGATTTTCCATAAGTTCATTGTTTATTTTGTTACGATTTGTTACATTCAAACCCCTTTTATTTACTGGAACGATGTTGAACGAATAGTCAACTAATCACTAAAGTCTTGAATCTCACCATATTCCTCTGTGGATTCGACCCACCTTGTTGGGTTATATATTTGAAAGATCGCGTATGCCTTCTTAAATGAGGTGTAGTTTGAGCGTTATCAAAAAGTGGCGCCGTTGCCGGGGAATACGGTTTTTGATTAAGTCTGGTGTGTTTAGTTGACTTTTAGTCATAATTTCCTGCTTTTATTTTTGTTTGTTGTTTTTGTTTTTTGGACAGGGTACAGGTTGTGCATGCATAATACCCGAAGTTCGGGGAAACAAATTATACCTTACGACCCCGAACTTGCTAGAACATTGAGGCGGAATATGGCCGCAGAACTAGAAGCAGCAAGGCTCGCTGCAGAACTGCAGGCCCAACAACATCTGAATGCTGGTGGTCTGCAGGATGAGGATCTCGAGTTAGATGGCGCTGGCGCTACGGGCGCCATTATTGTTCCACCGCTACCGCCCGGAGCCAAGTTCAACATCACTAGCACGATGATTCAGTTGCTGAACTTGAGAGGAGTGTTCCGCGGTGTTGCTGGTAACGATGCAAACCAGCACTTGATGAATTTCGTGGGCATCTGCAAGTCGTTCGAACTACCAGGAGTGAGTCAGACAGCGATCAGGCTCAGGTTGTTTCCGTTGTCTCTGGCTGATGAGGCAGCGTTGTGGTTAACAGAATTGACCCCCGACTCTATCGCAACGTGGGGAGAGTTGAGAGAAGCTTTCCTAGAAAGGTTCTTTCCTCCCTCTCGGATGATACAGATGAGGGATGAGATTAGTAACTTCAGGCAGCAACCACACGAAGCACTGCACGAGACTTGGTTGCGATTTAAGAAGAAGCTGGCACAGTGCCCGAACCATCAATTGGCCGACAACGTCTTGATGCAGACATTCTATAGGGCACTAAATTTGGCTACGAAGCCGACGTTAGACAACGCAGCAGGTGGTGCATTCATGGGTCTATCGTTTGTTGAGGCTACAACTACTTTGGACAGGCTCACCAAAACCAACAGGGCCTGGCATACACGAGATTCAGAGGTTGCAGCTAGCACCTATACAGTGGGTATGTCAGCTGAGCAGCGTAGGAAAGAGGAGGAGCGCGACCAAGACATGGCGCACCTAAAAACACAGTTGGATCTCCTGACAAGGCACTTGACGTCAGGGAATATAGAGAAGGTACAAGGTGTGGGTTCCCAAGGTATGGAGACTGAGGACGCGAATTACGTGGGGGGTTTCAGGCCAATGCCAAGGAAACCAAGGTCGGAAACTATCCAGACCACTATGATGAATGGTGGCTACAAAATCGCGACCGCAAGGACGCTGGAGGAAAACACCGATAGAGGTTGGGTTGTATGTACCAACTCAGCAATCGGGACAAAAGGGAGCGAGGCTGAGACGTCCAACTTGAGAATATGATGGCGAAGATGCTGCTGTAAGTGGGAATGCTGACATCTGGGGTAAAAGCATGCGGAATGAGTTTATGCAACATTGAGAGTCTGGTAAGTGGAGTCACACTCAACCGCTATCATGCAACTGAGAGCGGCAAGTGGCCCCGTCTCCTGGACCTGTTGGGTCCGATCCATCTCGCATCTCTAAACGCCAAGGAAACCGGGTACTTTGCCGAGCGAGCCCACTCCATGCCGAAAAATGACGCTCGCTGTATGGCGAATCACCACAAGAAGCTGGAAAAATATTACGCCGGAATCCCATCCGGTAATCATTGTTGCCAAGGTGAGGCTTGCGAAGATGATGAGGGGTAGACAGAGGAGGAACTCCAGGCCGCGGAGAACGAAAGATGAAACGCGTCAACTATGATGCCGTTCGACCACCACCTCCGTTCCCACATCGTTTGAAAAGAAGTTGACGAGGTAAAGTTCCGCTGAACCTTCAATGACATGTGAAAGAGATTTCATAAACATACATTGGTAGAGAGCGCTGGAGACAATCCCGGTTACGCCAGTTCATGGAAGGACTTGATTACAAAGAAGAGGCCGGTGAGTTTTGAACCGGAAGACAACCTCCATCACTGCAGCGCTATCTCTTCAAGGTCGTTAGTTGAAAAGAAGGATGATCCAGGTGCGTTTACTGTTCCCTGCACTGTTGGGAAGCTCAATTTCGGGAAAGCCTTGTGTGATCTAGGTGCTAGCATCAACTTGATGCCGCTCGCCGTCTACAAACAACTGGGTTTGGGAGCTCCTAAACCAACGTCCATAAGAGTAATGATGGCTGACCGCTCAGTTAAGAGACCTGTGGGAATACTGTCTGATGTGCTGGTCAAGATTGGTAATCTTATATTCCCGGCTGACTTTGTGATCTTGGATTGCGAAGTGGATTTCGAAGTTCCCATAATCTTGGGACGACCATTGCTAGCCACAGCAAGAGCCTTGGTTGACATGGAGAAGAACGAACTGACATTCAGGCTGAACAATGAAATGGTCAATTTCGATGTGTCCAGAGTAACGAAGCAACCAAGTGATTTGAGGGTGGTCGGGGTCATCAATGCTATTGAGGAAGCTCCTGCGGATGTGCACATTGAGGAGAAGTGTTTGGTCGAGACGCTAGCTGTTGTGAGAAGGATGCCGCGAAAAGAGAAGCATGTTGCGGAAAGCGGTGTAAATAGCTCAAGGAAACGAAAACACCGCAAGAGAATCTACAAGGAAAGAGCGAAGAAGCGGTCACGACTAGCGGCAGAGCAAATAAAAGAGGAAGTTGGAGCGCAACATGAGGTTGGCGCACACACGTACTCCATCGAGTTCTCTTGTTTTGGAGACCCAGGCGGTCTCCAACATCATTCCGGAATCTGAGTCATATCGAGTTCACAGGTATTCCTTTATTCTCACAGCTTTTAGTTTTCATATGTATGCATTGGGGACAATGCATGAGTCTAAGTTGAGGGTGTTGGGAAACCTGTGAGTCACCACCGAGGGTTTTTGTTGCTGATTTCTTTTCCCTCCGGTGTGCTATCTAGTAGAACCGGCATGTTTAGGTTGTTAGTTTAAATTTTTTTTTAGTGTCTATAGCAAGCATGCGTTGTTCTTGTCTAAAAATGAGGCCCCTTAAAAATTTTCTGGGTTTGAGCTTATGTTGAAACGATTGAATGTTGGGATCCTTGAATGTCATTGTGCGATTATGAGTAGAATGAGTATGCTTAAGCCGAGCGGTTGTTTGATAGTTGGTAGCGATATAGTTTCTGGGTGCCAAGAGCGTGTGAGTTTATTGTCATAAATTCTTACTCTGTGCATGCATCTAGAACTTGCCCGGTCTATTTTGTTAAGTTTGAAGTTGGTTGCTTAGGAAAGGATCACAGGCTCTTTTTGTGTGCAGTCCACTTAACCTAAAAGACCGTCCAAATATAAATAATCCCTTGATCCCTGTTTGAGCCATAATTGATTTGTTCTTTCAATAACCTGTCACCATTCCTGTCTAACTTTGAATCCCTATTTTGGCCCTGGTCCTTCCTTGGACATCGTGCACCTCAACTCAGGCAATCAGCCTAAGTTGAGGGTGGCTACTATAGAGGTAAACCCTGTTTTGGCCCTGGTCCTGCTTGGACATTGTGCACCTTAACACAGGCAAGCAGCCTAAGTTGGGGGTGGCTACTACAGAGGTGAATGGTAAGAAAAAGATGATGGAGAAGATTGGTTTTTGAATAGAATGAAAATCCGAGTGTGCGCCTAAGAAAAGAAAAGAAAAAAATAAAGAAAGATGAAAAAGATCGAAAAAGAAACAAAAAGAATTGTCAATAAAGAGGCCGCACCTGTATCTAGAATCAAGGAAATAAAAAGGTGAATAAGGATGGATAAAGTGAAGTTATGTGGTGATAAGATGTAACCGGTTCCAAGGAAGGCTTAGTCACTAACCCCTAAATGTATCCTACCTGCACCCGAAGCCTCATTACAAGCCTAAACAAGTCCTGTAGTGATCCTGAGTAGCTT